>JAJGRW010000364.1:34290-147205 GCA_025461045.1 Carex parvula | reverse complement strand
TTTGAAGGGGCAGTGAATTTTTTTTTTTTTTTTTGAGGAACGGCCCCGTAGGCAGTGAAGTTGATCAGGAATAAAAGAGGCAAGTTTGAAATGAAATTGGACTTGGGCTTTGAAGGAAAATTAAAGAAATTAGATTTTGAAGTGGACTTTCAACCTTAGCCCAGTAGTTTTGTAAAAGCCCAGTAGAAAATAATAGAATACGAAGTCTGAAATTTGCACCCCAAATCCGAAACAGATCCGATCCACAAAACAAGATCCTTCAACCCGTTCTTGATTTTTTCTAGGATCCGATTCAGAGGAACCCTTTCCTGAGAAGGCGCAACTATGGAGGATTTGGTTGTCTTCTTCGATCGAAAAGCTACACTTGTTGAATTTGGATTTGATTTGTTCTTCACTGAGTCGTAGTAGGGTTCTAAGAAATTCGGACACCTCCTTCCTTCTGAGCCTCTTTGCTTCATTGCTTGATTGAATCTAATTTGAGTTGAGGCATGGTGTTTAGTGAACTGGCGATGGATAGCGACAAGTGTCACTGGTCGTCGACGGAGCGCAGGGGCGCGACAACGGCGATGTGGTGAGGTAAGCAGAGATCGGAGATCGGTGTCGTGTCGGCTCACAGAGCTCCGTCTCAGGCGACGGCGGATGAATCTAACAAGGAGCAGATCTAGGAGAAATATGTTTGAAACGGGTTCCGGGTCTGCGAGATGAGGTGGCAGTGGAGTAGCTTGTCCGATGGGGTGTGATGCGGCGGAGTGCTCCAGTCGTCTCGTCACCTCTCGATCTGGTTGAGGGCTTGGCGCGGTGAGCTAGTGCAAGTGCAGGGGTGACGACTAGTCTGTCGGTCGGCACGGCGGCGGCGGCGGCGACAGCTCTGCCATGACAGAGCTGTCGTTCTTCCTTTAGAAGAGAGATGTGAGGAATAGAGGGAATAAGAAGAGAATAGAGAGAGTAAGATCTGAGGAAAAGAGAGGAATAGAAGAGAGAGATAAGGTGTTTTATTCTGGGTATAGAGAAGAATATAGAGGTTTAGACTAGAATAGAAAGGTTTATTTTGGAACAAAGGAATTTTTTTTTTACTAGATGGAATAGAATGGGAATAGGAACATAATTTCTGGAATAGACGTTAGCCTAATTTCAGCTCTACCTAGAACTCTGATACCATAAATGATAATAGAAGAGAGAGATATGAAATGAAATTGTATTTCCTTGATTGATTTTTTATTACAACTATGACCTATATATAGAGTCTTGCCTAATTACAATTCTGCCACTAACAACCTCTTAACAACTCTAACAATATTTCTAATATCTAACTAAACTGTTACAACTCTAACCATAATCTCAACTGCCTCATTTAGAACTAATAAAGTTCGAGATAACTTAAATAGAGCCGACATTTTTATTAATATCCAAAGTTTAATACAAATTATTAATTATGCCCAGAATCGGATCAATTATCGAAAAATACCCAAGCTGGCCAGAAAATGGCCGGCTTAGATCCCTCCCTAAGCCGGCCATTTTCTGGCCGGCTTGGTACCTTTTTTTTTTTCCCGCATTTCACCCTTTATATACCCCTTTTTCTCTCTCTCCTCTCACAATTCTCTCATCTCTCAACCGAATTCTCTCTTCTTTGAGGTAATTTTTTTTTAATCTAATTTAATTTTTAATTTATTTATTTTAGGGTTTAGGTGTTATAATTTAGATTATGTTGTTGTAATTTAGTGTAATTAGCTAAGTTAACCAATATTTAGTGTATTTTGGTCATTTTGACCATAATTAGGCTTATTAAGGGTAATTTTACCGAAATTAGCACAATTGACCAATATTTAGGGTATTTTGGCCTTTTTTACCATAATTAGGCTGATAATTTTACCGAAATTAGCACGTTTGACCAATATTTAGGGTATTTTCCTTTTTACCATAATTAGGCTAATTAAGCGTAATTTAGTGTAATTAGCACAGATGACCAATATTTAGGGTATTTTGGTCTTTTTTACCATAGTTATGCTGATTAAGCGTAATTTTACTGAAATTAGCACGTTTGACCAATATTTAGGGTATTTTGGTCTTTTTTACCATAATTAGGCTGATTAAGCGTAATTTAGTGTAATTAGCACAGATGACCAATATTTAGGGTATTTTGGTCTTTTTTACCATAATTATGCTGATCAAGCGTAATTTCACCGAAATTAGGTTATTTTAGATATCAGGATGCCTAGAGCACGGCCTACCCAGCGTCCAGTAGTGGACGAGCCGATCAGTACTAGCAGCACGGAGCATATCAGTCCTCTCCTGTGGATTCTCCACAGCGAGCACCGAGTCTCACTGGCTTCTCGTGAGGTACATTCCTTTTCTTATATTTTCATTAAATTTTGTTGGGTTTAAATTTTATTATGTTATCACTATGCGGATTACTTTTTTTAACGCAGGACATGGATCTTCTAGATGTGAAGTTGAGGTGCGTTCACATGAAGTACTACGAGGTGATGGAGCCGTACCTCGTCAACCTGGGTCTCTACCAGGTTGTGGACATCGTGCGGACAGAGAAGAGCATCATCAATGCATCTCTCATCGCTGGACTGGTGGAGCGATGGCGTCCCGAGAAGCACACGTTTCACATGCCATTCGGAGAGATGACAGTGACTCTCCATGATGTGAGTGCTCTCTAGGGTTTGTCTATCCGTGGCACACCCGTCAGCGGCGTCTCTGACAGCACCAGATTCGCAGGTTATGTCGAGGAGTTGTTGGGAGCTGAGCCTTCCTATATCATTAGGGAACATGGGAGGTCGAAGTTCCATTTGCGGATGACGAGGTTACGGCAGCACTTCATCGCGGGTCTCTCGGCAGATTCCACCGAGCTGGAGATTCAGAGGTAAATTTTATAACTTGTTTCTACTAATTAATTTATAATACGATGATTCTATTAGAATTTTTATATGTTTTGTATTGCAGATATACACGGGGCTACGTGATGGACATTTTTGGTTCTGTCATGTTTCCTGATTCCAGCGGTGATCAGATGCCGATGATGTATCTCCCGTTGCTGATGGACCTTGAGCAGCCGTCGTCGTACAACTGGGGTGGAGTTGTCCTGGCGTATCTGTACTCCCACCTGTGTCGTAGTAGTGAGGTAAGTCACCAACTCTTATTTTAGTGTAAATTATTTAATCAATCAATCCATCAAAATACACTGACGTGTAATGTTCTTGAAAATGAAGCCGACGGCGAAGCAGATGTACGGGCCGGTACTCCTGCTTCAGCACTGGTCGTGGTCACGGCTACCGGTGGGCCGTCCTATCCCCAGTGAGGCACCGAATTGGGGAGAGCCAGATGTGTTTAGATGCCCGACATACGCCAAGAAGTGGTACGGTTTCCACCACTACCAGGATCGGACCCACGGTGCTACCGTTGGGATCAGGCCAGTCCGGTCAGAGCTTCAGAGTTTGCCTGAGGCGGCCATTTTCTAGCCGGCTTGGGTATTTTTCGATAATTTGTCCGATTCTGAGCATAATTAATAATTTGTATTAAACTTTGGATATTAATAAAAATGTCGGTAAATAGAGCAATTCACTAACCTTAAAAAAAGAATAGAACAATTTCATCACTTATAAAATCGATCTCAACTATCTTTTGGTTTGTTATAAAATCAATCTCAAGTACTATCTATTAATTTTGCACGACAGCGAATGTCACATCACATTTTTAAATTGATATAGAGGTTATTAAATAGAATTAATACAATAGTATCCAATAGTACACAAATTTTTTGACATATAATTACACAATATAATAATTTATTTGATGTATTGAAGAGCGTTGGTCCGCTGTATCGGTTTAGCGTCCCATGGAACCATCTAAGCATCATTTTTATATGAGTAAAAAAAAAAAACCTTTGGCTCGCTCGAAAAGGAGAAAAAAACCCTTTGACGTGCAAAATGAGTTTAGCTGGTACAAAGCATGCTCCTTTGACTCGCTCGAAAGGAGAAAAAAAAAACCCTAAGACGTGCTAGTTTGGACGCTACATTAGGAATCTGTACTACATGTAAAAAAAAAAAAAATTAAAATTTATTTTTGAGTAAAGATTAGAGATCAAGCTATCTAACTATTTAATATTTATAAAAAATATTTTTTTTGGATTTTGAATCTGCAACCTCCTACGCAGAGAGCATTGCGTTCGTCACTAAACCAAAAGATGATAAAGAATGAAAATTTATAAGTTTTTATTCATACATCGTATTTTTTTAATCATTATTCATCCTTATTTTTTTTTTGAAGAAAAGTGGATATTTCCACCGATTTCATTAGAAATCATATGAACCTGAATGGGACCTAAAATAGGTACCAGAAGTCAGGCATAAGAGTCATTTACAATAGAACTTACATAGAGTTGACATGCTTAACTAGAGCAACTAGAATAGCTAAGCTAAACAAGCACAACAAAAACATGACTACAACCAAAGAGCTTATAGCCTATATAACCCAAAAAACACTGAACTATAACAGAAAAGCATAACAGACTAGAGTATCAGTATATTACTCTAATTCCTCCCAATTTATATCATCCCCATTATTCAAGTCGGCGCCAGACATTGGACTTTGAAGGCTGCCAGCTCCAGAATCCCGAGTATCCTCGGAATTCTCCCTGTTTAGTGATAGCAGTAGATCCACTACCTGGGACGTGTCCGGGCTGCTGGATTCGGCTGCTAAAATTAGGTCTGGGAGGTCCTTAACATCAAAAGGAAGCATTAGATTTAACTTAAGTAAAGAATTTTCTGCTTTGGACTTACACCAAAAAGTAGCTAAAGAAATGATCTTAGCACCTATAGCCTTAATAGAAAGAGGATTAGTATCATTAAAGCAAACTCGATTCCTCTCTAACCAAATAGTCCAAAGAACAGCAGCACGTAATAATTCAACTAACAATCTATCTTTTAAAGGAATAGCTGCATCCAGCAGCCATAAATCTTCTAAAGAATCACAATCAAAAGAAAAATTATTATAAGAGGCTATCCAATTCCAAATTAATCTAACATAAGAGCAATGAATAAATAAATGTACTGTACTTTCAGATTGAGTACAGAATACACAAGAGGTATCACCAGGCCATCCTTTAATGGCTAGATTGCTTTTGGTAAGTATCTTATCTTTTCTTACTAGCCATAAAAAGATTTTTATTTTCAAGGGGATATGTGATTTCCAAATTGTTGTATATTCCTGATTTGGCATACCACCATACTCTAACCATTTATAAAAAGAGTGAACAGTAAAATGATCATCATTAGACCATCTCCAAATCAGTCTATCTTCAAGCTGATCTGAAAGAGTAAAGTGTTGAAATTTTTGTTGTAAAGCCAACCATTCTACTAAATATATACCAGTTAATTGTCTTTTAAAAGACAACTGCAAAGAAGAAGCTGCAAAGACCTCAGCTACTGACACAAACCTATGTGTAGCTATTGAAAATAAATTAGGGTACTGATGTTGCAAAGCCTGTTCTGTACACCATCTATCTAACCAAAAAGAAGTCGATTTACCATTACCTATTTCTTTATTTAAGCCTAAATTAATAACTATATGGTCTTTAAGGATTGATTTCCAAAAAGGGGAACAAATAGTGATTGAAGTTCTAGTACCATATTTACTTAAAAGAATATCTTTCCATCTACCCTTTACTGAATTATCCAAAAATCTGATCCACCACTTAGCCAGAAGTGCTTTATTCATGAGTTTGAGATCCAAAATGCCTAATCCACCTTGATCTTTACTTTTACAAACCATATCCCAAGCAGCCAAGGAATATTTTTTCCTAGTTGAATTACCCCCATGCCATAAAAATTTCCTTCTAATTTTATCAATTTTATGCCTAATTTTAGCTGGCATTCGATAGATTGATAACCAATACAGAGGTATTGCTGAAAGGACAGAGTTGAGGAGTGTTACTCTACCCCCCAAAGATAATAGAGAACCCTTCCAGCTTTGTAATCTTTTTTCTATCTTATCAATCAGAATTTGCCAATCTACATCTGTTAAAGATTTATTATTAATAGGAACACCTAAGTAAGTAAGAGGTAAAGTAGCTACTTTACATTCTAAAATGGAAGCTAAATTATGACTATCAATATCAGTCAAGTTTAATGGATACATTTCACTTTTCTCATAGTTGATTTTGAGACCTGAGGCATTCTCAAAGGCAATAAGAATCCATTTGATATTTGCCAAAATTTTAGGATCAGCTTTGAGAAAAAGAAGAGTATCATCTGCAAAATGTAAATTCATTACATTACCTATATGAGAAAAATTACCTAAGCCATCTACTAACCCTCCATTATGTGCTCTGGTCAGAATCTTATTAAGAGCATCAGTAACTAAGATGAAAAGAAAAGGAGACAAGGGATCCCCTTGTCTCACTCCTCTTTTACAAGTAAAATAAGGCCCTAGGGATCCATTGAGATTAACACAAGTTCTGCTCCCTTCTAAAGTCAATTTAATCCAAGTAATAAATTTTTGCCCAAAACCCCTGGCTTGTAGTACTTCTAACAGAAAGTCCCAATTAACATGATCAAAGGCTTTTTCAAAGTCTAGTTTAAACAGAACACCTTTGTGTTTTTTAACCTTCATTTGATGAAGGATTTCATGTGCACAAACCACATTATCTAAGATTAGCCTACCTTTAATATATGCAGTTTGGGATGAATCAATTAAAGAATCTAAAACATTAGCTAATCTATCAGCAAGTAATTTTGTAATTAATTTATAACTACAATTAATGAGGCTAATTGGTCTGAAATTTCTGACTGTGGTAGCATCTTCCTTTTTGGGTATCAAACAAATTGAAGCAAGATTAAACTTAGACACATCTAGAGTATGATTAAAGAAGGCAGTAAACAGTTTATATAAATCATCTTTAACAATTTCCCAAAAGGACTGATAAAATTGAAAAGACATGCCATCTGGACCAGGTGCTTTGGAAGGATTACATGCAAAAACAACTCTTTTAATTTCCTCCATTGTAAAAGGAGCTTCTAAAAATATATTTTGGTCCCTATTTAAATTTTCAGTAGTCAACCATAAGTCTCTTTGTAGAGTGATCAGTCTAGGAGTAGAGGTACCCATGAGGCTTTTATAAAAATCTGTAATATGCCTATGAATTAGAACCTGATCAAAGACTTGAGTCCCCTCAATTTCTAGACTGCCAATAGAATTTTTCTTTTTTCTGGTGGAGGCAACCACATGAAAAAACTTAGTATTGAGATCACCTTCTAAAAACCATTTAAGTTTTGATCTTTGTTGCCAATATTGTTCCTCTTCTAAATATAACTTATGTAACTCAGTCTGACAAGAAATCCAATTATCTATATCAGGATCAGTAAGACTATTATTATCTAATTGTTGTTCAAAGTTTCCAATTCTAGAGAGAAGATTAGTTTTAATTCTATTTTTTTCTCCCCTAATGTTAGAACTCCAACCTCTCAATTTTTTCCTTAAAAATTGCATTCTTAATTTCCAGCTAAGACCTAAGTCAGAAGTCAGAGGACTAGCTGACCACCAAGATTCCATCAAATCACGAAAGCCATCTATAGCTAACCAAGTTTTATCAAATTTGATAGATTTAGAAGAATGAATTATTACAGCCTGAGTATCTAAAATCAAAGGGTTATGGTCTGAATATACTCTAGGCAGAGAAGAGAGTTTAGTTAAGTTATAATGTGAATTCCAAGAATTGGTGCAAAAACATCTGTCTAATAAGGCTTGAGAATTAGAATGTAAAGATCTAGCCCAAGTGTACTTTCTATCTGTTAAGGATAATTCCATTAATTCACTATCTCGAATAAAAGAGTTAAAACGACTACTAATAACATGATTAAAAGAAGGACCTGATCTATCAGACCTTCGTCTAATCATATTAAAATCTCCTATGATAAGCCAGGCATCAATTCCCAAATTATTAATGTCAGATAATTCTAAAAGAAAATCTCTTCTAGAGGTAGTGGATAAAGGTCCATAGACTGTAGTAACACACCACTCAAAATTATCTAGCTTATTTTTTAGATGCACAGTGATTGAGTATTCTCTAATGTAAGATGCACACAAAGAAAAAAGAGAATCATTATAACCTAAGAGTAAACCCCCTGAGGCTCCTACTGATGGTTTAACAACCCATTGAGTAATAGTAAAGCTCAAAGCCTTTAAGGTTCTATCATGAAAAGACTCTTTTTTAGTTTCCTGAATACAAACCAAGTCTACATTATTATCCTTAATTAAATCACATAAGTATCTTCTTTTAACTGCTAATCCTAACCCTCTAGCATTCCAATTAAGCAACTTAACCATGAGATATAGGTAAATCCCCAATTTGATTGAATTCTGGTACCTCTTGAGTTTCTCCTGGATGAGTCTCATTTAATTCCTGAAGGATCTCAGTACCAGGAATTTTACCAGTATGAGCACTATCAGAAAGAACTGAGACAAATCTAGGTTTAGATAAAGCTCTTAAAGATTGAACTACCTTAATACTTTCATCTAAGCTATCCCCTAATTTAAACCCACTAATATCATATAATTTAACCAAATCTAAATCAGAGAGGGAAGAGTAAGGAAATTGTTCTATCAGAAATTGAGTACCTGTAGTTGCCTTAGTAATTTTAGCTGAAGGTTGTTTGGCACCCCCTCCTGACACCCCTTCCTTTGCTCCAGCCAACTGATTTAGTTTGACTCTAAGACTATTACGAGGCTCTTCTGCAGCAGATGCTGATTCACGGTGTTTCCCCTTTCTCTTTTTCTCATTATCATTTCTAACAGCCTCCTCCCAAGGATCTTGAGTTGCTAGAGGAGGAGGAGGAGGAGGAGGAGAAGGGATTTTATCAGACCAAGGATCATGGTCTAGCACAAAGCTAGAAGCAGCATCAACTGTATCAGTAATATCGCACAAAGGAGTAAAGCGATTAGAGGTAGAGCCATCTAACTTTTTAGGAGAGTTAGATGGAATAGGCAGTGGAGATTGAGCTGGAATAGTTGGCTGTGAGATTTGTGGAAGAGGCAATAGGGCAGGGAGGGGGGTAGCTTGATGTAAAGAAGAAGAAGGAAGAGATTGAGGGGGAAGTGGGTGAGAAGGAGGAGCATCATGAGACAGTTTACGTTTCTGCCAAAAAGGTCTTTGTTGAGCCTGGGCTCTTCCCTCTCCCTCAACCACAAACTGAAGCCAGTAGTATCTAGATATACCATCAGGGCCAGTAAACAACAGTTTGCGGCATGGTGGGATGTCAGATCTGGCAGAGACCCCCACCTTCAATCGAACATATTTCATAATGTCTCTATTACGCGAGAGAGGATCAACTTGTAAAACAAAACCCCCTAACTCACTGATCAGTTTCTCGATTTCAGGACCACGAGATAAGGCAGAGGGTAAGCCAAAAATTTTTATCCAGCAGGTTACCGGCTCCCAACCCCCGTCATACTTATTCGGGTCAAAAGCTTCAAGAGGGAAAACAATGTCGCCTAACAGAATACGACCTTCTGCCAAAGCAATCTGTCGCCAAGAGGGATCAGGTGGAGTTATCACAAAGCAGTCCTCAGTGAGAGCGACTACTTTCCATTGAAAATTACTGATAGGAAATCTTTCAGTCAAGCGGGAAGAAATAAAGGCAGCCCCCTTATTGTAAGAGTCTTTGATAACCAAATCGCGCCGCAAGACTATGTCAAACTCTTGAATTGCTTTGCTGCTGCCAAATCGCAAAACCGGGAGAGAAGAACCAAAGGACTTCATCTCCTCAGTCAAGGAAGGACGAGAAGAGGAAGGTAACATCGTAATCGCCTTACAATTATGAGAGCGATGGCCAAGGCGGTTACACGAGAAGCAAACTACCGCGTTACGACAATCCTGAGCCAAGTGACCCAGATCGCCGCATCGGAAACAAACCACAGAACCTTGTTGAGAAAGATGGCGAAGGGAGGTGAGTTTTGCTTGGAGGCGAGACGAACCTTCGGGAACCCTAGAAGTAGTGGGGTGAGCAGGATTTTCTGTAGCCAAAGACAAAGAAGTCCCAAGAGAGGGATTTGGAGGAGTAGAAGCTACCGCTACAAAAGATCGAGCAAGATTAGAAGAGCCGAAAGGTCGCCACTGAGCAAAAGCGTCTCCTGGCAATTGGGTCCCAGCAGCAGCGGGAGCGGGGATAGGTGTAGACGGAGATTTGCTGATAGCGGTTGCGTCGGTGGACAAAGATGGCCCACCAGCATAGAGAGGAGGGAGATGAGCCGGAAGAGTGGAACTGGAGGCGAACGAGTATGATGGATCCAGAGTGCCTCCAGTGAGCTGTATCGCACCAGACGGGGAGACAATGGCCTTAAGAGGCGGAATAGAAGGAGGCAAGGTGTGGCGAGTTGAATCGCACAGAAGCTTAGCGCATTCCAAGAACCTCTTCATAGAGGACTCCATATCCGTTAACACAGATGATAGAGCCATGGCTGGAAGAGCTGGGCTAAGAGATGGGCTAAAGGCCAAGAAAAAGAATCTTGAATTTCCGGGAACGGTGGCTGGCCCAAGAGCGAATTTTATTAAGTAGTTGGAGATCTGATATATTTGGGCATTAAATTTTGAGTTTTTGAAATTTAAAAGGGTAAATATGATATTATGAACTTTAGAGAGGGAAATACGTAATATCAAAGTTTTGGAGGGGTATACAGAAATGTTACTAGAATCTATCTTTATTCACATAACCACGGAATAAGTTTTTTTTTTTTAAAACTCACAGAATAAAGATAGATTCTAAAAGCTAGTGAGAATATTTTCATGAAATGTACAGGGGCGATCCAGGATTTTCGTGACGGGGCAAAAAAATATCGAATCGAGTTTAAATATCTAATTGAATTTAAATCTAACTAATTGGGTACTTAACAAAAAATAATGCTTTAACTTATACATTCTAATGCTTTGACATGTAATTTCTGATGTTTTGACTTATAATTCTAATTACCAATCAAAATTCAACAGATTTATTTCAATTTTAACCCTAAATTTAACTCGAATTATACATTAAACGTCCAGAGAGGGGCAAAAAAAATTGCAGGGGGGCAAAGTTATTCGGAACCGATAAATCTCCACTAAAACTCAAAATCCAGGAAGACAGCTGCCCTGGAACAATCTGGATCCGCCCCTGGAAATGTAATACATTAATATTTTATTATTTTTTTTCTTCTAACAGTAGTTTGGTGATGGGTTTCTAACAGGTTATGTGTTGGTTGTTTGGTGGTCATATCGGTATTCGGTATCTATGCAAAAAGTTAAGAAGAAAGATTTGTTAATTAATCAAAGCATGCATGATACTCATACCCAGGTTTGTTTTTATCAAGAAATATATGAAGAAAGGCCATATTGAGCTCTGCGATGATGTACCGAGTATCATTTCTTTATTAAGATCCTACTTGTAAAGCTGCAATTGTATCATTAAAAAATAACTTTGTAAATAAAATATTGTCATGGGGTTATGTGTAATTGTACTATGATGATGATGAAGCTATTGTACTTTTGATACTCATGTATAGGAGAACGGAGTAGGTCCCATGCCCATCGGACCAATTTTTGGGTTCAACGAGCATGATGACCGTCCGATATAATTTAAAATTTGTGCGCACGAAAATTGAAATAGATGTGCACGAAATTTAAAGCGTTCTGCACGATCTTGAAGCAAATCGACAGTGATTAAACCCATCGAACCAGAGTAGTTCCTTTGCCCATCGGACCTACTCTCAAGTGCCTGTATAGAGACTATATATATATATTACAACAACCATATAAAATAAACTTCAAAGTACCATATACAAGACAGCAAAGAGCTCATAAAAAATAAAAAGAATGAGATTTTTCTTGTAATCAAGAAAGATTGGGCTGCAGTGTTCTCAGAATTATTTTCAAATTTTAAATAGTCAATCGAATCTTTTAACATAATTTTAATATTAAATTGTGCTTGAAGATCAAATATTTTATATTTTTTTTGAATTTTTTGCTATTTCTTTAGAATATTTTTCAAGGTTCTAAATAGCGATTATCGCGTCATTGCTTTTACAGTCCAAAAAAACTATAGCGCCGCTATTTAGAACCCTGATAAAAGGAAAGCAGCCGATAACGCTATAGCTTTTAAGGTCCGAAAAAGCTATAGCGCAGCAATAACCAACTAGTTAGAACCCTAGTTTTTTTAAATCACTATTCTTCATTAAATAAAAAAAGTAAAACATTTTGAAAACAATAATTTAAAAAAATAAAAAAATTCCAAAAAATATGTAAAATTTTAATATGGACATCATGTTGAAAAGTTCGGATCAACTATTTGAACATTTAAAAAAAAATACGATCTGAAAGTAAAACAACCTCTTTACTTCCTAAAGCATGCACTGTAGCCCAACTCGAGTATTAGCAGCAAATTCAAAGATACCCATTTTCCAACTAAACGAGTTTATTACTAGGTATTTGAGATGATTTCAGTACTCCATATTAAATTTATACGATTTACTTGATTTTAATTAAATTATACAATTTTGAGTTAACTTATGAATGAAAAAATGAATTGTTGTATGTTACTTTCCTTTTTTGTGATGTACTTATTCAAGGGGAAATTTCATGTATATCCCTCAAAAGTTTCAATATTACATATTTATCCCTCCAAAATCAGTAATTATATATTTATCCTTGAAAATTATAGAAACTCACATATTTGTCCAATCTAATTCTATAACATATCAAATACCTCCAAAAATAATTTAATGATATTTTTTAAAACTTTAAAATGAATTTATGATATTAATTAATAATATATTAACCATTATGCCCATTCGTTTCCATCTTTTTAGTCCGCTTGAGTTCTCTTCTTCTAAGACGTCAAACCTCTCGCCTCTCTCTCCAAACGAAGATGGAAAAATTAAAGCAACGAGGGGTGACAAAAATTTATGAGAGGGGAGACGACGAGGGAAGATAGGGAGAAATTTGTCATTTGGCACAGTTGGAGAGAGAGGCGAGAGGTTTGACGTCTTAGAGAGAAGAGAACTCAGGCAGACTAAAGAGACAGAAACGAAGGGCATAATGGTTAACATATTCTTAATTAATATTGTAAAATAAATTTTAAAGTTTTATAAAATATTATTTAATTATTTTTAGAGATATTTGATATGTTATAGAGTTAGATTGGACAAATATGTGAGTTTGTACAATTTTCAAGGATAAATATGTAATTATTGATTTTGGAGGGATTAATACGTAATATTGAAACTTTTGAGGGATATACATGAATTGTGTAATATCTGAATACTCGTATTCATTAATATATGAATATGATCGATGGTTGTATTTGGGTCTCTGATGTGTCCGAAAATACTAACAAATGTGGATACAATTTGGTCACTACTTTTCCTTGAAGATTGAATTTTTGTAGAATTACTTAAAATTTTGCATAATTTGAATTCAAAAATATATGAAGAGATATAATTTGAATAAAAACAAGACTTGTAAAAAAAAAAAAAGATAAATCAAAGTTGGTTGCTTAAAAATAGGATATAGAATAAAGCTAAATGGCCTATCATAAAATTAACCTTCCTTATTTAAAATATTTACTAGTATATTCTCAAAACAAATGCTCGGAATACGTATCGACAAGGCCCAATTAGACCCATAAATAATTCTATAGGCCCTAATAAAATCATTTTCGGATCGGGTTGGAAACAGCTAGCCGGGCCCATCTCCTTTAACAACCCGAGAAATCACGTTTCCAGATCCTCTGCATTAACTCATAGCTAAATGTTTTAGAATTTCGACCGTCCGATCAAAATCCAGACCAATCCGACTTATGCCTACGGATCGAACGGTCTGTATTCGATCTGTATTAACTCAAAAATTGTGTTACTGCAGACGAATCAATTCAGAAATCACCACCTCAAAACTCGCGCCTTTATCCATAGACGAGCGAATCAGAGCGCGCGCATTTACAATGGCTCTGACATGGTCGCCAGCGATCCCTGGTGTTCCACCATGCGACCTCCGACGAAGCGCCGTCTCATCACTGCCCTCGGCTCGGAGGCTTTCTTCAACCATTTTCAGGTCCGTACGAGCTTCTCTCCGCCTGGGCCCCCTCTTCTGGCCATGGCAAAAGGTAGCATCGTAATAATATTGTGTGAATTTTGTATAATTATGCAAATAGATTTTATCTCCGTATAAAAATACACATTCAAATCAAATTTTATGTTTTTTAAATTTTTTAGTATTTTCTTAGATAGGTAAGAATTGAAATATTTCGGTTGTAATTAGTGATATTTCGGTTGAAATTAGTGATAGTTATGGCTCATTTGAAGTTCACCAAACTGATAGAAAGTAGTCTCAAATTGATATTTTTTTTTTTGTTATGGAGACGTACCAAATTTTAGGTTCTGAAATCAACCACTCCAGGAGTTGTTTTGCACAAAAAACAATACTATCTGAATGAACACATGCATCATGTCTCAGGACAAAATGGACACTTTTTATGCTCTTTTTCGATCTGTATTACTCAATTCTAGGTTAAAGTTGGGCCGCTTAGTGTATCTCCTATGGGATTCGGTACATGGGCATGGGGAAACCAGGTATTGTGGGGCTATCAAGAAAGCATGGATACTGAACTCCAAGACGCATTCAATCTGGCACTTCGGAATGGTATTAACCTCTTTGATACTGCTGATTCGTATGGTACCGGTCGTTTGAATGGCCAGAGTGAAAAGCTGCTTGGTAAATTCATCAGTGAGTTTCAAGGTAAGCTAATAGTAAATTTCAAATTGTACCATACTGGTACAAGACTGTATTCGATTAAATTTGGCTTTCCTCATAGGTAATTTTTTTAATTTTTTTTTCAAGGACCGGGTAATGTCAGAGAAAATGTTGTCATTGCAACAAAGTTTGCGGCTTATCCATGGCGCGTGACTCCTGGACAATTTGTAAATGCATGCAAGTAACTTCTCAATTTATTCCCTGTTATATAGCACATAATTACTTCTTTTATGTACACTAGAGGATAAATGCATGCAAGTGATGCAGTGGCTAATGCTTTTTGTGGTTGAAATTTGATTTTTATGATCAGATCTTCTCTGGATCGGTTGCAAATCGACAAAATAGGAATCGGGCAGTTGCATTGGTCAACGGCAAATTATGCACCTCTTCAAGAGAAAGCTCTCTGGGATGGTTTAGTTGCCATGTATGAGAAGGTGACTAATTTTGTGCACTCTTTATTTTCTTTGTTTCCTTTTTGTGCTTGATTTATAAATTGTAAGTGATAGATATAGGGTCTTGTTCAAGCAGTCGGTGTCAGTAATTACGGACCGAAGCAACTTCTAAAAATTCATGATTACCTGACTACTCGAGGGGTCCCCTTGTGCTCTGCTCAGGTGAACTACTTGTCGATCATTCTAGGCGTAATACTCACTTTAACCGACGGAATTAACAGTTTTATTATAGGTTCAATTCTCTCTCCTGAGTATGGGCCCAGAGCAAATGGAATTAAAACGAGTTTGCGATTCATTAGGCATTCGTGTAATTGCTTATAGTCCCCTTGGATTGGGGATGCTCACAGGGAAATATACCGCCTCTACTCTGCCAAGCGGACCCCGGTACCCCGCAATTCCAAGATATTTGCTATTCATGTTTTTTTTCTTTTGGGTAAATTCGATTAAAGGAAATTTCGAACTTTAACAGGGGTCTGCTGTTTCGTCAGATTCTCCCTGGGTTGGAGTCTTTGCTCTTTTCGCTAAGACGTATTGCACAGGCCAGAGGAAAAACCATGTCTCAAGTAATATATATTTTCTCTGAACAAATTTTAAGGTATGATTATGATTTTTATCTTGATGGAAGCTTAAAATTGACCTTTTCTAAGCAGGTTGCCATAAACTGGTGCATTTGCAAGGGAACTATTCCTATACCCGGTATTAAGACGGTTAAACACGTTGATGAGAATTTGGGTTCACTCGGCTGGCGGCTTAACTCTGATGAGATATTGGAGCTTGAATCTGCTGCTCAGGATTCACCCAAGAAAATGATCCAAAACATTTTTCAAACTGCTTGAATTTATATTATGTCTGTTGTTACTTCGAAAATCATTGTTGTAAGAACTACTACTTCTGTGAGCGCTAGCTTGAGAATGTCATATAATTGAACCTGAGATCCAAACTGGTAGCTCAATTTCATGCTGGTATATAATGGGGGTACCAGTACTAGCCGTACAAAAGGTACCAAAAACTGTGCACAGCAAATCCCTGGAGGTTGATAGCATTTAGATTCGAACAGTTCTTTTAGGACATAACCTAAATTATTACTTGGGTGCATGTTAAATGCACCTTCATCAAACATCTGCAACATAATCCCAAGAATTTCCAAACAAAGCACACAAAGCAAAGGAGAAATTAACAGTAAAGGAAAGCATGGACATTTGCTCTGAATAATCCTGACCATTGATATTCTTGGGCTACTGTTGCGTGAGCGCAAGGGCCCGCTCAAACTGGGCCCACCTCTACTCAAGGGTGCCGCTATACCCAACCGACATCCTTATCAGCCCCGGTGAAATGCCAGCCTTGGCACACTCCTCTGGTGCCATCTCATTGCTTGTGCTACTCCCCGAGCAAGACATGAGTGTATGATAATAACCCAGACTAACAGCCATGAGTCCGAACTGGGTCAAATTTTGTAAATTCTGCATGAGTTTGGTCGCACACTCCTCAGTGTCCATGTCGAGGCAGAAGATGCCACCATAACCGTACTCAGGATTGCCAATGGAGGAAAGGAGGGAGTGATGGGGGTGGTTGGGCAGGCCTGGGTAGATGACGTTGAGACCGAGGCGCTTCATGTGGGTCGCATAGGCCAAGGCACGGGCCGAGTGCTCCTTTATGCGCAGGGTGAGGTGAGGGACCGCTCCGAGATCTCAAATGCCACCTTTGCGTTCATCATGGGACCTGTCAGCATCAGTACCCCGTCTTGGTGGTTCGCCAATGACTTGACTAGGCTCGCCGGCCCGCATATGGCTCCTGTGGTTACAGGAGTGAATTTATTATGTTACCAGGAAATATTTGGAGTAGAGATGGGTTATGGGGATGTTATATATTTAGAGCAGTCTATATGGATGCAATTAATTCAAACAATTTATGAAAGAGAATTTCTAGCTTATCGGCGATAACGTCAGCACTCCCACAGATGAATTTAGACAGGCTGAGCACAACCACATCACCCCCGAGCCTCTCCGGAGACACGATTTCATAGGTGTGAACGTGTTATCGACTATCAATTTCACCCCTTCTCCTTCGCCACAGAAGCCAGTGACGGTATGTCTGCCACAACCAGTGTCGGGTTTGACATCGACTCCACGTACAAAACCTTCGTCTCTGCTCTTATCGCTGATCTCACCTCGTCTATGTTGTTGATACTCACAAATGTCGTCTTGATGCCACAAGCATGAACAAGGAACCTAATAGTAATATGTATAACTTTTTTTTTTTTTTTTCATATAAGGTTAGTTATTATTTTTGCAAAATTGTAAACACACAAACCTCGACATCAAGGCATGGGTCCCGCCGTACAGGCACTGTGAGGCCACAACATGGCCTCCTGCACCAACGAGCTGAAGCAGAACAGCTGTGATGGCCGACATGCCAGATGCGGTACAGTATGCGGCCTCGGTGCCTTAAAGAGATGCCATCTGTCATCCTAGATTAAGCACCGTCGGATTAAATTGCCTGCTGTAGATGTAGTAGTCTTCATCGGGGCCCAACTCACCGGAACAAAGGCGGCGCATGGTGTCTGCCTCCATCACAGTGAAGGTCACCGAGGCCTCGATCGACATGTTGACACCACCATGCTCGCCGCCGAGCACTAGCAAGTGCCGCCGCGGGGTCCACTTTGTTAGCTACCTCTGTTTTTTTGTTGTCTTCTCCTTTATCAGCTACCTCTAAAGATTTTTTCTTGGTGTTGGATAGGGAAAAGTTGGAAAAATTGATGAGTTCCGCCATGGACTGAGAGAGATCTGAGGTTATTTGGAACCAATAGGAATTTTTGTGATGAATTGCAGGGGATGTGCTTATAGCTTTTGTTTATGAAAAAGGTCGCTTGGAGTTACCTCTTGAGATTGAGAGTGCTTGTGGTTTTAAGTTTACAACATTTGTCCAATTCCATATATTTCATGCTTGTGGAATAGCGCGTGGTTTTAACCTTACAATTCTAAATTAACAAGAAGCTGATCTGGTGCTAATTAAGTACTCTGTAATATTTTAACGTTTGGAACAAAACAACTTAAAGTGAAATAAAATTAAGAGAGCTATATAGATAAGAGTATAAATAAGTAAAGCATCAAATAATTAAACTTTATATTTTCTATTTTTTTTTTACTACTTTATATTTATCAGTACTGTACAAATTTTTTTTTTTATTCAACACTATTTCATATTATTATTACACCTTACTTACTATTACCAAACAAAAAACATTAAAAAGTAGAAATAAAAATGTTACAGTTTGAAAGAAGAATCAAAATGATAGATAAAAGGATAACTATCATCCTCGCATAGGACAAATTAACACAATCTATCATTATATAATGTCTTTATTCTTTCAAAAATTAATATATAAAAAGGATAACTTTCATCATCACCTAAGATAAAATTTATTCTCTTATCTTCTGATTTACCAAAAGATAATAATTTTTTTTTGAGTAAACGTTGAAAGTCAAGCCATCCAACTATTTAATAACCACAGAGGATTGTCTCTTTCGGAATTCGACCAAAGATAATAATTAACAAACTATATCACTCTATCACTGTATCACCATAGTAATAGTCCCCTGCTTTTGCTACTATATTTCACCGACTACTAGTGACTGTGGACCTTACATAATAATGGCACAAAAGAAAAAAAAAATGAACATATTGTTAAAAAAAAAATTGTATTTTTTACTTTGCATTGTAAACTATTTACATAAAGTTAGTCGGTTTCTTTTGAAATGCATTTTTAATCTCATTGTAATATGTTTTGTTGTTTCCTTTTGTGTTGTGCATTTATTACGTAAGATATAAGATGAAAAAAAATTAAAGAACAATATGAGTATAAAGAGAGAAATCAAAGTAGGACTCTCAAAATAATATCACCCTAAATAAAATGGAATGAAAAAGGCAAGAGACTACGGCAGCAAATACAGCTACACAAGTCCACCTATTGTAAGCTGGACACAGGCTCAGATTAACGGGCTCAAGTCCATTGGGCTGAAACGGGCTTTTTCTGAAAATATACCATACAAGTCCATTTTCCCGTCATGATTTTATTTTTTATTTTTTATGTATGTTTTTGTAAAGTCGATTGAGCATTAATTTGCTGAATCCGCTAAGATGTGTTGCACAGACCAGACGAAATAGCATGTCTCAATTAATAATATCTTTTTCTCCAACAACTATAAGATATGTTACTGAATGTTATCTTAATAGATGCTCAGGTTTGGCCTCTTGTCATCAGTTTGCTATCAACTGTTACCTTTTTTGCAAGGGAGACCGAATCTGCTGCCCACATGAGGGCAGGAATTTCCTGCCCCATGTGTCACTGACACGTGGATCCGGAAAAAAACTATATTTCAATATTTAAATGTCTAAATCCGTCGGGTCCCACCTGTCAGAGACACATGGGGTAGGAGATCCGATTTCGCTGGCAGCTTAAATCAAACGAGATTTCAGAGTTTGACTATGCTACTCAGGCTTCTCTCTAAAAAATTTATCCAAAATACCTTCTAAGTGCCAAGAAATGAAGATCAATTGATCACTATTTATTTTTTAAAATTTTATACTTGTACATAATTTTATATATAGTTTAGAGTAAAATTCTACGTATACTGTAAAATTGACTCTAATATGCGGTATAATTTTTCTAATTATATGATTAACTTCTATTCATATTTGATTCTCATAGTTTGAAAGTCTGACTCCACCTTTGAAACTGCATGCATGTTGTTTTAATTGTATATGTTGGAACTTTTAAAATTACTTTGTAAAGACCAATTAAGCACTAGAAACATTAGGATTAGCTAAAAATTAATCCTAGCAAATGACTGAAACTGAAATTTAAACAGGTACCTCAAAAGCTTGTTTTATAAAATGGCTGTACCAGTTATAGATGTGACATAATGGTACCAAAAGATGTGTACGGTAATCTGTGGAGACAAGACGATATATAGGATTTGGTTCTCAGATACTTCATTTAGGATTTAACCTAAATTATTATTTGGTGCATGCTTAATGCACCTTATTCAAACATACACTACATAATCACAAGTTCACAACACATTTTCCAAGTACAAAAGACAAACTGAACAGGAAATTAACAGCAATTAAAGGAAACCACAGCACTGGCAACAACTATACACAATGCTCCTAAAAACCCTCAGCATTCAGGTTCTTCAGCTGCTGCTGAGTGAGCGCAAGGGCCCGTTCAAACTGGGCCCACCTCTGCTCAATTGTACCGCTATATCCAACCGACATCCTTATGAGCCCAGGCGAAATGCCGACCTTGGCACGCTCCTCCGGCGTCATCTCACTGCTCGTGCTACTCCCAGAGCAAGACATAAGCGTCTCATAATAGCCCAGACTAACCGCCATGAGCCCGAACTGAGTCACATTTTGTAAATGCTGCATGAGTTTGTTCGCACGCTCTTCAGTGCCCATGTCGAGGCAGAGCATGCCACCATAACCGTATTCAGGATTGCCGATGGAGGAAAGGAGGGCGTGATGGGGGTGGTCAGGTAGGCCCGGGTAGATGACGTTGAGGCCAAGGCGCTTCATGCGGGTTGCATAAGCCATGGCACGGGTAGAGTGCTCCTTCATGCGCAAGGCAAGATGGGGGAGCCGTTCGGAGATCTCGAATGCCACCTTTGCATTCATCGTGGGACCTGTCAGCATTAGAGCACCATCTTGGAGGTCCATCATTGAGTTCACTAGGTTCGCCGTTCCGCATATCGCTCCTGTTAATTGTTAATAAAGCATTAAGTAAAGTTGTTATTATATTATTAGCATATACTTTAGAGGAATTAATGTATATGATTTTTTTTACCAATGGTGAAGAATCTTTTATGTAAAGCAAGGTTGAAAGAATTAATCTCACTTTTTGTTTGAATGGTCCCCAAACAATTACATCATCAAAACAATTTCTAATCTTGAAAAGACAAGTGCTTCAGTACTTGCTTGGCATTTGGTTCCCTACACAACACCTCTAGATTAAAAAATGCTACTACTAACTACTCCCCTTTGTTTATACATAAGTGAACCAGATGGAGCCCAATTTATGGGCCTAATATAGACGACAGAACAGTGCACATGCATCGGTTCGGGCGCATGCTAGCCTGGCACATCAAGGTCACGAGAGATCTGGATATTTTCCTCGACTTTTAACTTGGAATCACTTGTCCTTATTCTAACTAGTACACGTATCATTTTTCTTTGTACCCGTTGCGTCTATGTGCGTACACTTGTCCCTCCATCATTCAATTTCCATTTTTACTACTTACTACT
This sequence comes from Carex parvula, assembly GCA_025461045.1. Classification (NCBI taxonomy): domain Eukaryota; kingdom Viridiplantae; phylum Streptophyta; class Magnoliopsida; order Poales; family Cyperaceae; genus Carex; species Carex parvula. Next base: position 125,674 of record JAJGRW010000364.1, on the reverse strand, counting down.
CGGAATCAAGCATGTGCGATTCCCTGGATTCTAGGAGACAAAGAGATTCCACCCGATCGACACCCGTGGAGGCTATGATAGAGTAATAATAAGTACTCATGACTTAGAAATGTACGGCCATTAGGAGAGACAGAGGTCCAATATTATTGATAAAATAAAATGCCATGCTATTGTGGCCATATTGGATATTGCCACCTTCTGGTCTCGTGGCCACAATGAAGACCAAGAGAGAAAGAGTTAAAAGAGTTGTTCTCCTGACTATATTTTTATATTTTATGAGGGAAAAATTGATAATTTATTTCGACCTTAAATGAGATCAAATTAGAATAAGTAGAAGATATTTTTTTTTCTCTTTTATGAATAGGTTTCAATGTTAGTAAGAAAATATGAACTAATAAATATGGTATATATATATACTAAAATTATTTTTGTATACTTTTCATTTAATTTTAAAATTTTCAACAATATAGTTAATCATAACCATTTTTATATATTTAATAGAAATTAAGTTGACATTTACATTCTATGTATGTTATGCACATAAAAATGACAAACTTTAATTTTGATAAGATTTTATTATTGAAATTTATAAAAGATTGTTATGGTAACTGCCACTGGATTAGTTCGCATTCACGTTGGTAGCGTGTTATGATAACAGCCGTTACTAGACGAATGACAGGTTGCTTCTACTGATCAAATAATAAATCCCAATAAACACATTAATTATTGTGAATCATTTATACTTTAGATCGATCCAACAGTTAATCGCCTTCCATCTAGTGTCCATATAACCTAAATATATATGGTTGATAACTTGTATATGCTGGGAACCGTGATCTTAACAAACAATTAAAACAGTGAGCTTAATTAATTATGGCTTACCGGCGATAACGTCAGCACCGCCGCTTATGAATTTGGATACGCTATGAACAACCACATCGGCCCCGAGCCTGGCCGGAGATATTACCATGGGTGTGAACGTGTTGTCGACTACCAATTTCACCCCTTTCTCCCTCGCCACAGCTGCCAGTGCCGGTATGTCGGCCACTTCCAATGTCGGGTTCGCCATTGACTCCACGTACAAAACCTTCGTCTCTCCAGCTTTTATCGCCGACCTCACCTCCTCTATGTTGTTGATATTTACAAAAGTTGTCTTCATGCCACAAGCACGAACAAGAAACCTAATAGTAGTATTATGTATAATATTAATTATATTCTCATTAATTATAGATATATATATATTTTGCAAAATTGTAAAACAAACCTTGACAACAAGGCATGGGTCCCACCGTACAGGCACTGCGAGGCCACAACATGGCCTCCTGCACCGACGAGTTGAAGAAGAACGGTTGTGATGGCCGACATACCAGATGCGGTACAGTAGGCGGCCTCGGTGCCTTCTAGAGCTGCCATCTGTCGTCCCAAATTAAGCACCGTTGGATTGAAGTGCCTGCTATATATAAAGTAATCCCTATCCGGCCCCAACTCACCCGTAAAGAGGCGGCGCATGGTCTCTGCCTCCATCACGGTGAAGGTCGCCGAGGCCTCAATCGACATGTTGACGCCACCATGCTCGCCGAATTCATGTCGAGCGGTTGCGAGTGCCGCCGCAGGGTCCACTTCGCGGAATCGCTTAGTGGTTAGAGATAGCGGCATTGGGTTTTGGTTGTCTTCTCCTTCATCAGCGATCTTTGGGGGTTGTTTCTTGGCGTTGGATAGGGAAAAGTTGGCAAAATTGATCACTTCTGCCATTTGAGTCGAAAAGAGGGAGATTGATTAATTGTTTGGTTCGGTTTCAAATTTTCAATAGGAGTTTGATTTGGGGTGAATTGACGGGTTGCAAATAGCGGTGGGGAAGCTGGGATAGCGTAGAGGGCTTATTTATAGAAAGAGGTTTTAGCTTGGGTTTATATTTTCTCCGGTCTTTGTGGAAATGGAGATGTCCATTTCTAAATTAAAGTTAAGTACTTTTAAGCTTCTTTCTCGTGCTAAGACATATTTTTGTAGTTATTAACTTAATTTTGTTTCAAACAATTAAAACCAAAAATATGTCAAATTATCCTAACAATTTATACCTGTTTTGTTAATTATCAACCAAATGTGGCTTAAATTTATCTAAAGCAAAACCATCACACACGTAGATAAGGAATGGATATGTCCATTATCCTAAAGCTGGAGAAGTGGCGCTTGTGGATGGCATTGATTAGGTGCATTGAGGGTTTTCTCTTTTTAACTTTTTAAGATTTACTATTTGGGAAAGGTGTCAAGTATTTTGGAAACGGTAGCAGATGAAATGAAAAGGTAAATTGTATACAGTCTATTTTATGGGATGGGTGAGGAGGTGTCTGCTGTATGTGGCTGGAGATACAGCCGGGTTCCAGGGTTTATAATTTTCAAAATCCAAATCCAAATTCAATTAGTAGACTGTTAGAACGAGATATATATTGGGACTTTTATATCACCTTTTTTTTTCCTCTCAAATATTGCCTGCCTAAGCTTTTAAAATTAATGTTCACTAAAGAAAATTTAGAAACGACTCCTTGACCCCAATTTGGATATTGATTATAACAGAGCAGTTTTGGCTTCATGCAGCGCATGAACCATATACAGGGCTGTTTTGAATCTATGGTCTGTGCGCTGCATGAAGCCAAAACAACCCTGTAAATATTTACCCTGTAATTTTGGGAGGTTTACAAAAAAGCACTAGCCGCCAACCTTGACAAACTTCTCAGTAGCTTATCTACTTATGTGTAATTTGTGTTTGTCTTTCCCTAATGATAATATGAACTTAAATTCAGAAAATATACTGCATTGGCTCTGATTTTCATACTAAATTCTTTTTTTTGCCACCTCTGGTCTGATACAAATTTTTTTTTACCACCTATAGTGTGAATCTGACAACACATATAGGTGCATAAGTGATTGTTAATGGTGAAAATTACAACTATGATAGTGGCATGCAGGATCTAGTTGAACCGTAAAAAATATTTCTCTAGCTAAATATAACAAAATGGTATCTCCATAGTTTATACCATATTTTAATTGTGTTTTGAACCCCAAGATGAAACAGAAAGTGACTTCGGCCCAAAAAGGCCCCAAACCCTGGCCGTGAAAATGAAATGCACTTCACACTTTATAGGTAATAATTCAATGTTTGGAAAATGAAATGCACTACATTACATGTGTAAATTAAATAATAAACCAATTTAATGGCACATTTATCTCATGTAGACGTGTAAGTAGTGGTGCAAACAGATCGGATATTTGTTTTTCAATACTATGAGTAGTGTAAGTAGTGGTGCAAACAGATCAGATATTAAATGAATACGGATTGGATATTTGTTTTTCAATACTATGAGTATGGCTAATTTGTTTTCGGAAGCATTTCGACCAAAGTGCTTATGGGGCATACCTTAGTATTTGATATTCAAACAACAAATTCAAACCGTTAGATGTTTAATCTATATTAAAATGTACTTGAAGACCAAATTTTATATTTTTTGAAATTTTTTTACTATTTATTAAACTGGTTTGAAAACCGTTGTTTTTCAATGCTGCAGAAGTTAAATAAAAACAGTGGTTTTCAAACCAGCTTAATAAATAGTAAAAAAAGTTCCAAAAAATGTAAAATTTAATCTCCAAGTACATTTTAATATATATTGAACATTTAACAGTTTAGATTTTTTATAATATATATTGAACTATATGGGGTGTGTGTTATTCGGATACAAATAATTAAAATTTAAAATTATATCCGTATCTGCACGGATATTTGAATATCTATATCTATAAAGATCCGGATTCTGATGAATAATATCTGATCCGTTTACATCCCTACGTGTAAGGTCTTCACTGTCAGTTAAGAATTAGTACCGAAAAAAACCTGACCGGTACCGTAAGAATTTTGAAAGTACACGAGTCGTGGAGATGATTACCAGCTGATGATGGTAGGACAGTTCAACCTAATCTTGATAAGAGCTGACCTGTACCTGACAAGTATCTCAAACTTATCTCTATTTCTCAGAATAATGCAGATATTTAATTCCAAAACCAGAACCAGTTACATCTTACATTTGCTTTTCTGTTGAGAAAACATCTTCAGATTAATCTACTTGGTTATGTTTGATTGTGCAGTAAACTTACTCTGGATTAAATTGCTTACTCCTAGCTAAGATAGATTAAAATAATCATGTTTGTTTGGAGCTTAGTGGAGTAAGTTCACAAAGAGAAAGAAAATTGTAACATAATGTTATACTAACCGCGGGACCCACATGTAACTCCATCTTATTCTTTTAAATTTACACCTCGTTTATCCAAAAGTATTATAATTTAGGAACGACTTGTTGATCATAGTAACAAAATTCTCGAATAATTTGGATTTGAGCTATGAATCAATCCGCGTATTATTCGGTTTTCCAAAATTTTGGAGAATTTTTTTTTTGCTCTCTTGTGGGAATTTTTTTTTGCTCTTAATGTATAATTCAGAATTATTCGCGAATCACGAAACTTTAACCCAGTCAAACATTCCTTGAATCATCAAGTTGTCACTATGTTGTTGATGACACATTAGGAGGTATCAAGGAGCAACTCCCAGGTATCCATTGAAAAGGCAACAAAAATTCTTAATTCTTGTCCAAACTTTAATTACTGAGAAGTGAGAAGTGAAAGCAGGGAACAGCTTTCCTTACTGCTAGGTAATTCAGACATGGAATATAGAGTGAGCCTATGGTGCTATGCATAGCACGGATGGAGTCCGTGCTACGGCTTAAAATTTGACTTTTCAAAATTCTAACGGTCGATCCAACAGTTCAATGTAATAACCATATGAATATGTACTTGCAAACTAAATTTTATATTTTTTTCGAATTTTTTTACTATTTTTTTAGATAGGTAGAAAAATCAGTTTTTTCTGAAAATTCTGAACCATCAAAATTCTACCTATCTAAAAAAATAGTAAAAAAATTTGAAAAAATATAAAATTTAGTTTGCAAGTACATATTCATATGGTTATCACATTGAACGGTTAGATCGACTGTTAGGATTTTGAAAAGTCAAATTTTGAGCCGTAGCACGGACCCCATCCATGCTATGCATAGCACCATAGGCTCACTCTGGAATATATATCATAGTTAGCCACTTGATAGAATAGTGCCACTTTACAAAAAGGACCAAAAGGATTGTTTCAATGAAAATAGCTTGGGTTCGATGGATTTAGGGACCGTCCGATTCACTTTAAGATTCGTGCGCACAAATTTTGAAGCAAACGCAAAAGTTGCGGCCGCGAATCTTAAATCACATCGGACGGTCCCTAAACCCATCGGATCCAAATTTGAGTCCTGTTTCAATACCATAAGACAATCTAATGAGTGAAGGTTTACAAAACTATTTGTTGCAAACAGACTCTTATGTTATGTAAACAAAAATTTTAATTGTGAGCATGAAGTAAAATAGAGACTTTACTTCCATAGCAGTTCACCTGTGTGTGTATTGCTCCCCAAACTGCATGCCAACAAGAGAAGCATAATTTTCTTTCTTTTATTTTATCCTTTTATTGCCAATAAGTGAGGCTACGGTACTATGCATAGCACGGTTTGGTCCGTGCTACGGCTCAATATTTGAGTTTTCAAAATTCTAACGGTCCATTCGAACCGTTCAACATTATTATAAAATGAATATGTACTTGCAAACCAAATTTTACATTTTTTCAAATTTTTTTACTATTTTTTTAGATAGGTAGAAAATCACTTGATTTGAAAATTCTTGACCATCCAAAAACAGTGATTTTCTACCTATCTAAAAGAATAGTAAAAAAATTCAAAAAAATGTAAAATTTGGTTTGCAAGTACATATTCATTTTATAATCATGTTGAACGGTTCGGATCGACCGTTAGAATTTTGAAAACTCAAATATTGAGCCGTAGCACGGACCAATGGCATAGTACCATAGCCTCACTCAATTAAATATAATGCCAAAAGTATTATCCATGAATGACTTGTTGATGGCACACTTAGGCCTTAGGCATAGTAACATAATCCGTGATTAATTCGCGTTAATTCGCTTTTAATTCGTTTTTTTTTATGTTTCTGAACCAAACACTGAATAAAATGCAAGAAAAATATATAATACGTTTTATTCGCGAATAAAATGCAAATCACAAATTACTCGTGAATAAAATGCAAAAAAAATGCGATTTTTTTTTTGTTTCTTGTGGTACCGAATCATTCCCGAGTCACGAATTTTTGACCCCACCGAACCGAACCCGAACTATTTATTTGTCACTATGCACCAATGTTGTAAAAAACGTCCGTTTAGGCCTATTAATCGGCCGATTAGTTGTTTGTGGTGATTAAACCGTCACGGATTTTCCCGACTAATTGGCCGAATATTTCCAATTATGACCGAATTCCCGATTATTCCCGATTAATCGCTTGACGGTACCCTGTCCGTCTGACGAGCTCATACGGTTATTTACAACTCTGCTATGCACTTAGGAGATGTCAAGGAGCAATTCCCAGGATCCATGAAAAGGCAACAAAGAATCTTAGTTCTTATCTGATGTCTTTATATTTGATCTATTATTTCGACCTATTTTCAGACCAGACCTTATGTTTTTGACCACTAAATTGCATAGTTTACATTGAAAATCAATAGAATATGGTACTGCTGCAGTTTGTGGTTGATTTGCAGGAAATAGGCGAAAACAGGCAGAGTTCTGACTTCCCCCACGCGAGTCGCGTCCCACCTGACGCGGGTCGCATCGCAGCCCAGACGCGACCTCGGACGCGACCCTCATTGCGCACAGCATTTCCACCTGACGCGGGTCGCGTGCCATCTCATGCGGGTCGCGTCGACTTAACTGCGCCAGGCCCAATTGAAGCCCGTTAAGGAGTCTATAAATACAGAAGGCCTGGCGCAGGAAAGGGGATCCAACACTTTTCACAAAAACAGATCCGATCCGATTTTGAAGAGAGAGCTTGGCGCCTGAGGCGATCTGAAGATGAGAGGCGATCTGGAGCCGATCTGGAGCTAAGAAGGAGTCGACTTGGAGAAGAAGAATCCTGAAGCTTCGATCCTCTCCAATCCCTCGCCTCTCACCATGATTTGCATCCTCTCTCTTTCTTTTATTTTGATTTTGCTCATGTCTGAGTAGATTTGTAGTTTCAGGGGTTTGGATTTAGTCTGATACTTTGTTTGATTATGCACATGGATTGATTCTGATTGATATTTTGTGTTTCTTTGATTCTTGTATTATTTGTGATTGCTTGATCTGAATTGTTTGATTCTCGATTGTCTACTGTTGAATGCCTTTGGTATTTCTTCTTGTAATAAGGCTTGACGTTTCTTGCAAATTAGGTTAAGTATATGAGGTAGGTCTGAGAACCGAAAGGTGAGGTCTGTTACACCAAAAAGGTATAGTACAAAGTTTCGATACAGCAAGCTGTACCTTTTAACCTTTAATACACTTCTGGTTCAGACTGCAAGTATACAATCCTACCGTGTAGTATATTGTCGGGTATCGATCACAGGGACGGTTCAGGTATTAACCGGACTTTACTTAGATTAATTAAAAACTAGAAGTTGGAAAAGGTTGATTTTGATTGTTTAAGTTTCCTACAAATTTTAAGACAGTAAATAAGTGCAATAAAGAAGATTAAACTGGTTTTAAACAATAATAAAAAGCGTTCCCAGGGTTAAGACTTCATCTCAGTTTTGCCCTCTGACTATCCTGTCCGGGCCGTGTCATTTCCTACACGGGCCGTATCAGTTTACACGGGCCGTGTCATTTCGCTACACGGTCCGTGTCAGCCTCGGGTTAATGCAGCAGCTATTGTTTCTTTGTATCGTTCCTTTGTGTAGGGTTCTACTGACCGGACCTAATGTCTCTGGATCTCAACTCCCGTTTGTTGGTTCATTAACTTGGTACGGAAAATGCAATATATGCCCTCGTCGGGTTCTAGACCTCAACTTTCGTGTATTGGTCCCTACTACCTAGTTGCTTGATCGGTATACTAAAGGTAACTCCTATCCGCCGATAGAGAGTAACTTTCACCTTCCGGTTACTACTTGGTTTCACCTCCCGGATCACAAATCCTACCTCATGTACTTAGGTTGGTTGAAAGACGTTAAAGGGTTCTAATGTTTTCTAGATGTGGCCATTCATCTAGTAACAAACCAATATAAGTCTAACACTACAATCTAAGCAATTAAAATACTACACAATCAATCAAACACAAATTTCAATACAAAGATTCAATAACTAGCATGCAAGACAAAACATTCGATTACATCAAAACCCTAGAAACAAAGTAAATTACTCACTCATGGTTCTAAAACAGCAAATACAAATAGAGATAGAGTTGATCATGACAAAACCCAAAAAGCTAAGAAGATCAATCGAAAACTCGCGTCTTTCGCTTCTCAAAATCGCCTCCAAGGTTAGCCGCCAAAGATGAACCCTAGAACTTGCTCTCCTGTTCCAGAATTACCTTCTCTGGAGAGAAATCCCGATTATATGCTTAATTGGTCGACCTTCCTTCAATAGCCTTCTTTCTAGATTTCTGGATCTGTTTCCGGAATTGCTTGACACGGGCCGTGTCAAATCTGTCCGGCCCGTGTTAACTTGTGTTCTTTCAGTGGTCGAGTCAGCAGTTGCTTGTGGTCGGATCAGTGGTCGAGTCGAGGTTGACACGGCCCGTGTGGAATGTGACACGGCCCGTGTAGAGACTTCTTGATTCCAGATTTTCTCCTCGATTTCGCCCGAATCCTGCAAAATAAGATAAACTTGCAGCAGTACCACATTCTAAAGATATTCGATGAATTACAACTGAATTAATGAGTTTAAACACAAGTTTGGTACAATTTGAAGGTCGAAATATAGATAAGTTTGCGAGATATCAAATTCCCCCAAGCTTAAATCTTGCTTGTCCTCAAGCAAAGATCCATACTTAGGTACCGGGTTGGACTCTAGTCATACCTAAATGCAAGTTAAGTTTCTAAATGTGAAAATTTATATGAGTTGCTTTAATAAAAAACCTCGAGAATCCTTTTGGTATAATTTGGATTTTCCTTGATCAATTTTGATTCACCACACAAATTGACTAATCAAACTTCAAATTCTAAAATGTTTTAATATTTGCAAAGCTAATTACCCGAATTGATCAATATTTCATTCTTTCACTGAATCTATGCCCTCATTTGTGGTGATTTTTCCCTTTTTAACCCCCCCAAGCTTGGGACAAGCTTAGGTTAGAAAGTCGCGGATTTCATGTGTTGATATATGCAAGAGTTTTTGAAAGTTTTAGAGCTCAAAGGCATCCCGCCGGATTGTGCCAGTACTCTTTTTTTTTCTAAATTTGGGAGACGAGCTCAAAGGCGCCCAATAGGACTTATTGCCAGTACTCTTATGTTCTCCATCTTTTCTTTTATTTCATCACTTTTTTATTTTTCGCATACACCATGAATACACACATCCAATGGTATTCTTTCATACCAATGGATATCCCAATCTTCCTATTTGTTTAAAATCCCAATTCTCTAATTTAAAAGGCACAATTCAGTTTCAAAAGGCTTTTTCAATACAATTCAAGCTTTCATCTTTTCAATTTCTCAAAACATCCCATCTTAAGCAGTTCTTTGATCAATTATGGGGTTATTTCCAATTCTCAAGGTAATCCAACTCACAAACAAAAGTTTTCAAACAAGTCCCTAATCCTAGCAATCACACAAATTTATCACCTAAAAATGCTAAATTTTTGAAAAATAAACATGTCTAAATGCAGATACAGTTTTCTTCTATTCCACCCCCCCCAAGCTTGAATGAAGCATTGTCCTCAATGCTTGAATTTACACAAGGAAAAAGTAAATAGAAGAAAATATGGAAACTTACTAGATGGTGAGCGAGGGATGAGGCGGGGGCGCCTCACTGGTTGGTGGGAGGTGGATCGGGTGGCACTGGGGGGAGCACCCACTTCTGAGGTACAAGGACAACGCGATCAAACTCTTGCATCAGAAGAATCCACAAGATTTCTTTCAAGTCCTTGATCGAGCACCCGATCGCGTCTTTGTGAGCTTTTAATTTCTCCAAGAGCGTAGCAGTCCGATCAGGTTTAAGATCTGCACTTATGATCACAAGACAAGATTTATCTGGGTCTAGGAATTCATACCTGAGATTAGCTGGTAGAGGCTTGAGCTCAAGTGTTGGTTGCTCTGTTGGGGCCTTGACACGGTCCGTGTCTGTTTTGTCCGGCCCGTGTAGCCTAGTTTCCAGCTCCTTGGACTCTTCTGTAAGGGCCGTGTCGGATCCATCCGGGCCGTGTCCAGGTTTCTCTGGCAGGTCTGTTTTTGCCTCTGCTGCACATGCTGATTCTAGCTCACTTGTTTCGACCTGCAACTCAGATAAAAAATCAGAATAATACCTTAGCGAGCTGTTGACTTGCTCAAGAAAGTAGTCCTCGCTCAAATATGTCATTAAATGTACAGCTTGCTCCTGTGGATAAGAGAAAAAAGAAAAAAAAAGAAAAATAAAAAATAAAAAGAAAAAAGAAAAAAGAAAAGAAAAGAAAAAGATACAAGTTAAAATCTAGATTAATTAAAATAAGCAAAAATCAAGAAAATAAATGATGCCGTCCCCGGCAACGGCGCCAAAAACTTGTTACACCAAAAAGGTATAGTACAAAGTTTCGGTACAGCAAGCTGTACCTTTTAACCTTTAATACACTTCTGGTTCAGACTGCAAGTATACAATCCTACCGTGTAGTATATTGTCGGGTATCGATCACAGGGACGGTTCAGGTATTAACCGGACTTTACTTAGATTAATTAAAAACTAGAAGTTGGAAAAGGTTGATTTTGATTGTTTAAGTTTCCTACAAATTTTAAGACAGTAAATAAGTGCAATAAAGAAGATTAAACTGGTTTTAAACAATAATAAAAAGCGTTCCCAGGGTTAAGACTTCATCTCAGTTTTGCCCTCTGACTATCCTGTCCGGGCCGTGTCATTTCCTACACGGGCCGTATCAGTTTACACGGGCCGTGTCATTTCGCTACACGGTCCGTGTCAGCCTCGGGTTAATGCAGCAGCTATTGTTTCTTTGTATCGTTCCTTTGTGTAGGGTTCTACTGACCGGACCTAATGTCTCTGGACCTCAACTCCCGTTTGTTGGTTCATTAACTTGGTACGGAAAATGCAATATATGCCCTCGTCGGGTTCTAGACCTCAACTTTCGTGTATTGGTCCCTACTACCTAGTTGCTTGATCGGTATACTAAAGGTAACTCCTATCCGCCGATAGAGAGTAACTTTCACCTTCCGGTTACTACTTGGTTTCACCTCCCGGATCACAAATCCTACCTCATGTACTTAGGTTGGTTGAAAGACGTTAAAGGGTTCTAATGTTTTCTAGATGTGGCCATTCATCTAGTAACAAACCAATATAAGTCTAACACTACAATCTAAGCAATTAAAATACTACACAATCAATCAAACACAAATTTCAATACAAAGATTCAATAACTAGCATGCAAGACAAAACATTCGATTACATCAAAACCCTAGAAACAAAGTAAATTACTCACTCATGGTTCTAAAACAGCAAAAACAAATAGAGATAGAGTTGATCATGACAAAACCCAAAAAGCTAAGAAGATCAATCGAAAACTCGCGTCTTTCGCTTCTCAAAATCGCCTCCAAGGTTAGCCGCCAAAGATGAACCCTAGAACTTGCTCTCCTGTTCCAGAATTGCCTCTCCTGGAGAGAAATCTCGATTATATGCTTAATTGGTCGACCTTCCTTCAATAGCCTTCTTTCCAGATTTCTGGATCTGTTTCCGGAATTGCTTGACACGGGCCGTGTCAAATCTGTCCGGCCCGTGTTAACTTGTGTTCTTTCAGTGGTCGAGTCAGCAGTTGCTTGTGGTCGGATCAGTGGTCGAGTCGAGGTTGACACGGCCCGTGTGGAATGTGACACGGCCCGTGTAGAGACTTCTTGATTCCAGATTTTCTCCTTGATTTCGCCTGAATCCTGCAAAATAAGATAAACTTGCAGCAGTACCACATTCTAAAGATATTCGATGAATTACAACTGAATTAATGAGTTTAAACACAAGTTTGGTACAATTTGAAGGTCGAAATATAGATAAGTTTGCGAGATATCAAGGTCAATAGTCGCCGAGAGGTGAAATTTGCACTTGTGGATACCTTTAGTAAACAGAACTGAGAACTTAGGTTTAGATCAAACAGCTTGATTAGACCTAAGAAGGTGAAATTGCATTTCCAAACCAGGTCTGCTAAGCCAACACACGAGAGTTGAGGATTAGTGACACTAGGTACGGTCAATCTAGCCTTACACGACTTAAACAACCAGTTTCTGACATGTGCAGACTCAGCTCAAGGGGCCATGCGGGTCGCGTGAGTTAGCACGCGGGTCGCATCACAAGGGTCGCGTACGAAAGTACGCGAGTCGCGTGAAAGGTCCAGAGCGCTTGAGGGCCACGCGGGTCGCATGCGAGAGCATGCGGGTCGCGTCACAAGGGTCGCATACGAGAGTGTGCGGGTCGCGTGGCAGGTCCTGAGCAGCAAAGTTGAAGATGAAATCTGAAACCCTTGAAACGCCCTTTTATACAGTAGTACAAAACACAAACATTTAATTGATTTCATTTCTGTTCATACAATTGTTCATTTCATTTGTTCATACATTCATTACAAAACTTAGGAATAGTCAAACACACACAACCTTTGCACTTCTAGTACCTAATTAGGAAGAGTAGAAAAATTTAGAAAGTGAGTCGTCCCTGTGAATCGATACCCGACTAAACTTCACGACAGGATTGTGCACTTGCGATCTAAGTCGAACGTTTACAAGGTTTAAACTCTACAGATCCGTCTGTAGTGAAACTTTATTCACCACTTTTGGCACGAACATTATCCAAACTTGAATTACTGAGAAGTGAGAGCAGTTGAGCAGGGAAGATTCTTTCAGCTTTAATTTACCTACTGCTAGTGCTAGGTAATTCTGACATGAATGCTCCAGCCTTACGGGAGATTATGACATCCTAAAAAAGAAAAAGGAGATTTTGACATCCTCAAAAAAAGTAAAAAATGAAAAAGGAGATTTTGACACCTAAAAAAAAGTAAAAAAAAATAAAAAATGAGATTTTGACATACTATTAGATGGAATATTATAGTTAGCCACTTGATAGAATAGGGTCATTGTATTAATAATTAAATGATAAATTATTCTTGTATCACTTAAAAATATTTATACTTAATATTAAGGTGATAAAAATATCTTTATTTACAAGTGTTATACATACTATGTAAAATATTTGTCACTATTTCTTTTCAAAATGATCATAAGAAACCTTAGTCGTTTCACTTGATTCAATAAGTAAAAAATATAAGTTTCAGACTTCTTAATTAATAATAGAGGAGGGTTCAAATGCCTCTATTTTTTGTGTGTCCACCGTGTCTTCATTTTTAAAACATTAATAACTCAAAATTTAAATCATAAACTCCAAAATAAAACCGTTAGATGTGATCTATATTATTTTCTCTATGTGCTCATAAAAAATTATCACGTTTCAGTTTTGTTTTTATCTGAATCAATAAGTTGAAAAATCAACGTCTAGAAATTATTCACATTAGTACTTATTTACAAGTTCTTAATGACAACCAAAACAAAGTTGAAATGTCATAACCTTCAAGTGTATAGATAAAATAATATAGATCATATCCAATTATTTTATTTTGATTTTTAAGTTTTAAATTTTGAGTTATTAAAGTTTTTAAAAATAGAGGTATGATGGAGACACGAAAAATGAAGGCATTTGAATCTTAGCGTGCCTCCATCATGCCTCCACTTTTAGATATTTGTTTCAAAATTATCATAAGAAACCTTAGTGTGCATTAAATAAAAACTAAATATTCATTTCAGTAGTAATACGCATTCGAGATTAATATGTTATTTGATTTGTTGGGGAATGAAAAATAAAAGTGTTTATCTTTTTTCACATTATTTTCTTCAAATTTTTGCGAGAAACACAAGAAATATATATAGATCCTTCAAAAATATTTTTCATATTTTTTGGGATTCCATTTTTTTTCTCACACATCAAACGAACCCTAAGTGAAATTTCCAAATGACAAATGTGCATTAATTCTGTTATAACAAATGTATATATTATACAATATATAATCAATTAGACTCATAATTGAAAAAATGCTTTCTTTCTTTGAATCGTTGATCAGTATGTCACAAGATTCCGTTTATACGATCGAACGAATTATAAGTTTGATAACAAGTGGTTTCAAATTTTTGCATGTTCGATTTGATTGTCATTTCATTTGGATGACAGGAAAACACAAATCTAAAATTGAGGAAGGTTGAATTTAATCTTCATGGAATATTATAGGATTTTATAGAATAACAAGATATTGTAATCTAGAATAATATATCACAAAATTTAGGCATTAATTTGTGAAATTTAAATTCATCGAATCTAGCTACACAAATCTCACCACAAATAAAAAATAACCCTTCACCCCGTGATAAGAAAAATAAATAAATTAATGTAATTGTTATTCTTTATCAAATTATCTTCCTAGAATTAATTATGACCACACTTTCTTTAATAAAAGTGCCAAAAATATTATCTTCTTCAAAGTCACCATCATCTACCAATATTATAGTCACGTGCGCATCTATTCAAACCACCAAATGTTATGATCCACATGACAATCACTAAAATAAAAAAAAAATACCAAAAAAAATACCAAAGTTAGTATCAATTGTAATTAATTTGACATCACGTTTTTTGGACTTGTAATTGTAAAGTTATGATTAAAATAATGAGATTGGCGAATATCAAAACGTTTGTTTTGGAGCCGTGGTGTAACCAATTGGTTTTCTGATTTTCAAAGTACAAACGGTCGATCCGAACCGTTAGATTTGATTTCTATATTAAAATATGCTTGGAGACTAAATTTTACATTTTTTTTTGAAATTTTTTTACTATTTATTGAACTAGTTTTTAAAAAAATCAATGAAAAATTTATGAATCATTAAAAACAATAATTTTAAAACCGGCTTAGTAAATAGTAAAAAAAATCCAAAAAATATAAAATTTGTTCTCCAAACACAATAATTTTATTATAGATTGAATGTTAAATGGTTTAAATCGATTGTTTGGATTTCAAAAATGTAAAAACCAAAGTATTTGTTACACAGCTTAGGAACAAACATTTTGATATTAACCAACATCTATATTATCAGAGATCACTTTGAGAATTGTTTGTATTATGTGCCGCATTCCTATCAATTTGAATCCGTTTTCTACATATTCTTGATTTGTTTGCCTTCAAACTCGTCTTTCAATATTTTTTGGTATTTTTAGTTTGAGTGATTGTCATGCTGGTGGTCATGACATCAAAATACTTTTATAACCTTTTCAAATTCCTCCACCAACCACACCAATCTCTTCTACAAACTTTACTCCATTTACATTAATTTAAGACAAATATTTTTTCCATGTGTGATTCAGCATGTTCAAAATCTGAATAAAGATTTCTTATCTTATCTTATGAATATTAATGAATGAGTGACTTGGACTCCCAATCTTACTAAAATGAGAAAGGAAAACCCACCTAAATCATCTTAAAACTTCAAGTGGACCCGTTCGGTAAACCATTGGAATAGAGAAAATTTGAGGAAAAGTGGAATTTGAAATAGGCTTCAATTTCTTACTATTTCGATTGTTTGCGGTTAATGGTGGAAGATTGGAATAGTAGAAGAGTGAAAGGGCACTGGTAAACGAGTCAAATTCATTTCTTGAAAAAAATCAATTCATCTATTTCACCTTTCTCATGGAATATGAATTTTTCTTCCTTTTATTAGAGTCCGTAGACCCACACACCCTACTCTTGCGTCCTGCAGGATTCGAATCTAGATTCTCCCGTAGGAGAACATATGCCTTAGCCAGCTAAATTGAAAATCACTAGACTATGAAATAGAAAATTGGCTCATAGAGAAATAGAGGAGGAATCAAAATATAAAAATGTTCATGAATCCAATTACATTTTTTTCAATTCCCCAATTCCACTCCATTCTTTTCTTGTTTGACGGAAATAAAATCTTTTTTTTTTCACTTTATTCCTTATGTCACTTTTACCGAACAGGTCTTATTGACATGTTGTTGTCTTAGAATCTTAGCTATAGAAAGATCCGTTCACTTATGTGACATGTTTTTGCGCATCAAATTTAATCCACCTCTAAATCACCAAGTTTTATCAGCACGCAAATCCCTATAGGCATCCGTATGAGAAAAACTAATAAAAAGAAAAGAAAAACAGAAAAACAGAAAAAAGAAAAAGGAAAACCCACCTAATCATCTAAAACTTTTATCAGCAAGCAAATCTCTATGTTATTTAGGCATCCGTATGAGACCTTTTTTTAACACTGCCACGAAAACCCCTCCAGAGTCCATGCAACACAAAAACTAATAGAAGTTGGTACTTGGTATCTGACACTAAATACATACACACTTGGCACAAAGGATCCATATTCAGTGCTTAATTCGTCACTGATGACTAACTAAGCAAAAGGCACAGGTACAGTGGAAAAATGGCGGAGCCGGTTTTGTTACGGAACGGCACGGTTAAGGCACGAAACGGCACAACACGTGTATCGGTTATGTGTCGTGACTCACATGTCACATGTCGTGACCATTTGCGTGCTGTGACTATATTTATAAAATTTGGCAAGGCACAGCACGTCACGCGAAAGATCTAATTACAGTACGGCATGACACGTAGTCACGTGAGTCACATGTAATTAGGACTATTAGATCTTGATCAAATGGTGGATCTTGAACAAACCAACCTAAGTTATAATCAAATAGTCACGCAAGTCACGCAAGTCATGCGAGTCACATTTGGTCACGGCATATTTGAGCAAATTAACTTAATCACAACATGACACGGCACAAGACTAAAGTCACAACATATTAGTCATGACACAGAACAGGCATGCAGATTTTTTTTTACTATAAAAAAACATTTTATTCCGAATTAATTTATCACTGTTTATGAGGTAGGCAGGTAGGTATCTATCTGACATGTGATTTAATATTAAAACAAACAAACAAAGATCGGTATCCGACAACGATCATTATTTCGTTGCTCCAATCACAGCCTGCTAATGCACGTGCAACATATTGTGTCAGATTACTAGCAAGTAGGATTAGAGTGACACGATGAATTAACAAACCACTTGTTCTGACATCTATACACGAAAATAACAAGTTCATTTTATGTTACAAAATTAAACAAAAAGAATATATTTTTTTCTATACAGATTAGATGGAGCATAAGTTCATAATAAAACCTTTCTTCAATTAAAACATAAATTCCCAAAACATGCGAAAGAAGGTTATTTATATCACATCACATGCATTTTCAAAACTTCCTTTGAAAGAGCAACGAGTCGTTGCGCGCGGCCACGAATTGGGTAGATGCAACTTGAGGTGGCGTCCATTAATAATGGATGGATGCAGTGGCTTGTTGCGGTCATGTAATTAACATAGACGCAACGACTCGTTACGGCCATGATTTGTATATAAATCCGGCAGGAGAGAGAGATCACAAATTTTATTTCGTGCTAGATTTCCTTTTTGACTTAGAGTAATCTTTTTTTCTCGTTTCAATTTTTATTTTAGTAGTAGTTTTAGATAGGTTTAGAGTTTAGGGTTTAGAGTTTAGATTTAGATTTAAGATTTACGGTAAAAGGTTAGGACCAAAATTAATTGTTCATTAATTAGATTTACCAAAATTAATTAGTTTTTGACCAAAAGATTATCAAAATTGTTCCAAATGATACCAAAATAATATCAAATTAATACCAAATTTAGGTTTATGTTTAGTATTTACGGTATAAGGTTTACAAAATCTCCCTCTTTTCACCATATTTTTGAACGAGCAAAACTAGGGTGTGATGTTCTCACCAAGAGGGATTGGTGAGCACACCTTCAAAAGGCTATCGGATTGATTTCGAACTACGAATTCAAACCGTTGAAATTCATGTACTTCGTGAGTGATGCATGTACATGCAAAATTTTAAAGTTTCGAATTTATTTAGTACATGGTCAAACGGTCAAAACAATGATAAAAAATGAATACATAAAATAATTTAAAAAATAACTTATAAAATGTTCATTGTTTTGACCGCTTGACCATGTACTAAATGAATTCGAAATTTTAAAATTTTTGCATGTACATGCATCACTCACGAAGTACATGAATTTCAACGGTTTAGATTTGTAGTTCGAAGTCAATCCGTTAGCGTTTTGGAGGTGTGCTCACCAATCCCTCTTGGTGAGCACATCACACCCTAGTTTTGCTCTTTTTGAACCAATGTTATTAGGTGGGCATCCTCTTCTTTGCTCCATTGTTTTCTTTTGGTCTTGTTGTTTGGAGATGAGCCACTTACAACAGTAGCATCTACAAAAGACTCCATTATAGATTCTCAATTGGTTTGGTTTTTGGTCTTGTTGTTGCTTGGAGCACAAAGTACAAAAACTAATTCTTAAATGTTTTTTTTTTTAAAGAAAGATGAGAAAGATGAAGCTCAAGCCTCCAAATTATATATCTTTGTTATTACAATAAAGGATTTTCTCCATTCGGATTTCAAACTCATGACCTATTATATAGAGACCATGTGCCTTTGCCACCAGATCAAAAATTAGTTCTTTACTAATTCTTAAATGTTGGGAGGAATAATTAAAATTAGTTTTATGATTTATGATTTCTGAGTGCATTGAAATTTCAATCTCTTACATGTACCTATATATAAGCTACTGGATTTAACAAGTCACTGATTACATTTTTTTTTTTTATCTGCTAATTGATACTAAATGATTTCTAATTGATCTGCTATTAATACAGTTAATTTCTAATTGATTATTTCTCTTTAACATTGATACTAATACTATCCCTTTTAATATAAATTATTTTTAACCGCTAGATTTATAATTGATTGAAATTTTATTTGATCGAAATAATCCAATTTTTTAACAGTCATGATGTTAATATATAGTAAGTTGAACGATGTATAAAGATATTGAATAGTAAATATGAAGAATTTAAAGGGTTGAAGGATATACCAGATGAATCAAAGAGTTAATTGATAAATATATATAAAAGGATTTATAGAATTGAACACAATATAAAATATATTGAAGAGTTATGGATAAATATGGAAGAATTTAAAGAGTAAATGGACAAATATGAAATAAAGAAAGAGTTCAAGGATATGTACCATATTAAACCTAACATTTTATTTAGTTTAAGTATCAAAGTTTAAATTAAGGGTGGCAAGAAAGTTAGTGGCTTGCTCAAGCTCGGTCCGAAAACGAGCGAGCCAGAGCCACTTTTTCCAAACTCTAATGTTGGCTCGTTCGTTTTAGAAATCGAGCAAGTCACGAGTCATATCTAGCTCGGCTTGTTGTCATACAGTCCGTGGCTCGTTTGTTTCTGGCTCTTTTAAAAAACAAGCGAGTCACGAGCAAATATTTTAAGTTCGAACTTTAACGTTGGCTCGTTTGTTTCCAAAATGAGCAAGCTATGAGCTAGTTTAAATAGCTCTGCTCGTTGTCAGCTCAAGTATTTACACTCAAGTATATATCAAACAGTAAATAAGTTTGTACTAATAAATACTAGCTATAAGCTGTTAATCTTATTGACAAGTATCAATTAAAATTGTAGAAGCTGTTAGTTACGATATGAAAATTTGCACAACCTTTTTCTTTTTTTTAAAAGCATAATCACTCAATGGAGTACATTGAATTATATGATGGGATAAAGGTCATCTCAGGTCGCTGCCAATGTGGACCGTCTATTTAAAATCAAACGGTCAACATTACACATTGGTTTTATGAGGCATTTGTTTTTCTCTCGCAATGCGGGCGAAATGCTTTTATGCAACTGGTTATATTTCTGACAAAAAACATGATACAATAAATTTTATAGTAATTTCTCGTATTATTGACAGAAAGATTTACAATAATATTTGATACCATTTATTTATACCTCTTCGTTCTACCTTTATTGTGGTAACTGTAGACATATAGGCAGCTTCTGATAATACAAGCATAAAATAGAATAAATAACCAGAAATATATACGCTAAAAAAATTATGCTACTGAAAATTTTTAGTTACTGGTAGTTTCATGTGCTTTTCTTATTTTGAATAGAGATTACCAAAAGTGGTGTTAGAGGCTGCATGCTGTGAATCATTTTATTGAGGAGATTACGTTGGAGGTACAAACTAATTCCAACTTGATTTGTGAGTTCTCAACAAAAGAATA
The DNA here is from genome assembly GCA_025461045.1 of Carex parvula. Classification (NCBI taxonomy): domain Eukaryota; kingdom Viridiplantae; phylum Streptophyta; class Magnoliopsida; order Poales; family Cyperaceae; genus Carex; species Carex parvula. Next base: position 105,320 of record JAJGRW010000364.1, on the reverse strand, counting down.
ACAATAAATAGTAGGCTCAGTTTCAGTCTATATAATATTTATATATGAGTGAGGCTACGGTACTATGCATAGCACGGATTGGGTCCGTGCTACGGCTCAGTATTTGAGTTTTCAAAATTATAACGGTCGATCCAAACCGTTCAACATGATTATAAAATGAATATGTACTTGCAAACTAAATTTTACATTTTTTCGATATTTTTACTATTTTTTTAGATAGGTAGAAAATCACTGTTTTTGGATGGTCCAGAATTTTCAGATCAAGTGATTTTCTACCTATCTAAAAAAATAGTAAAAAAATTTGAAAAAATGTAAAATTTGATTTGCAAGTACATATTTTATAATCATGTTGAACGGTTCGGATCGACCGTTAGAATTTTGAAAACTCAAATATTGAGCCGTAGCACGGACGCAACCGTGCTATGCATAGTACCGTAGCCTCACTCTTTATATATATATATATATAGATGGACTAGGGTGAGCCGTGGAGTAAAATAAGTTTTTACTCCACGCCATATTTTTCATTTTGAAAATCCAAACAACCAATTCGAACCTTCCAACATGTTCTCTATACTGAAATGTGCTTGGAGACTAAATTTTACATTTTTTTGAATTTTTTTGCTATTTATTAAGCCACTTTGAAAATTGCTGATCCACTGTGAACAGTAAAAAACAGTAAAAATTTCTGGACCACCGGATCAGCGATTTTCAAAGTGGCTTAATAAATAGTAAAAAAATTCCAAAAAAATGGAAAATTTGGTCTCCAAGCACATTTCAATATGGAGATCATGTTGAGCGGTTCGGATTGGTTGTTTGAATTTTCAAAATGAAAATATAGTGTCATGAAGCAAAAACTTGTTTTACACCATGGCTCATTTTAGCCCAGCTCATATATATATATATATATATATATACATATATATATATATATATATGTATATATGTATATATGTATATATGTGTATATGCATATATGCATGTGTATATGCATATATGCATATGTATATGCATATATGCATATGGATATGTGTATATGCATATGGATATGTGTATATGCATATGTATATGTGTATATGCATATGTATATGTATATATATATATAGGAAGTGTCTACGGTGCTATGCATAGCATAGAGGCCTCCGTGCTACGGCTCAATATTTGAGTTTTCAAAATCAAAACGGTCGATCCGAACCGTTCAACATGATCTCCATATGAATATGTACTTGCAAACCAAATTTTACATTTTTTAGAATTTTTTTACTATTTATTAAGCCATTTTGAAAAAACAGTAATTTGTACACAACAGTAAAATCTTCTGGACCATTGGATCAGCGATTTTCAAAGTGGCTTAATAAATAGTAAAAAAATTCTAAAAAATGTAAAATTTGGTTTGCAAGTACATATTCATATGGAGATCATGTTGAACGGTTCGGATCGACTGTTTTAATTTTGAAAACTCAAATATTGAGCCGTAGCACGGAAGCCCTCTATGCTATGCATAGCATATTAGCCAGATTCTATATATATATATGAGCTTGGCTACTATGCTTATGTAAGCAAAAGCCCCCATATGCTTAAATGAGCATTTTTGCGTTTCCAATGTTCAAATGGTCGATCCGACTGTTCATCTTGTTCTCCATATTAATATGTTCTTGGAGACTAAATTTTACATTTTTCTGAATTTTTTTACTATTTATTAAGCCACTTTGAAAGTTTCTGATCTGGTGGTCCAGAATTTTGGAAACACTGTTTTTACTGTTCACCCAGATCAGCAATTTTCAAAGTGGCTTAATAAATAGTAAAAAAATTCAGAAAAATGTAAAATTTAGTCTCCAAGCACATATTAATATGGAGAACAAGATGAACGGTCGGATCGACCATTTGAACATTAGAAACGCAAAAATGAGTTATAAGCATATGTGGGCTTTTGCTTATATAAGCATAGTAGCCAAGCTCATATATATATATATATATATATAGTGAGTGGCTACTCTACTTACATAAGAATATATATGAGATCATATGCTTATAAATTATTTTTGCATTTTCAATGTCTAAATGGTCAATCTGAAGCGCTCAACATGTTCTCCATATTAATGTGTTTGGAAACGAAATTTTACATTTTTTTTGAATTTTATTACTATTTGTTTAGAATTTTTCAAAATAACATTTTTCAGATTTTTTTTATTATTTTTTTTACCATAAAACCACTGTTTTGAAAAATTCTAGAAAAATAGTAAAAAAATTCTAAAAAATGTAAAATTTCGTTTCCAAACACTTAAATATGGAGAACATGTTGAGCGCTTTAGATCGACCATTTGGACATTAAAAACGCAAAAATGACTTATAAGCATATGCCCTCGTATGCTTATGTAAGTAGAGTAGCCAACCTCTATATATATATATATATATATATATATAGAGAGAGAGAGAGAGAGAGATGGGCTATTGTGCTTTGCAAAGTAAAACCCTCCGTTTACTTCGGGCCATATTTTGCATTTTGAAAATTCAAACAACCAATCCGAACTGTTCAACATGTTATAAATATTGAAATGTGCTTGGAGACTAAATTTTACATTTTTTGAAATTTTTTTTCTATTTATTAAGCCACTTTGAAAATCGCTGATCCGCTGGTCTAGAAAATTTTACTGTTTTTTACTGTTCACAGTGTTTCAGCGATTTTCAAAGTGGCTTAATAAATAGTAAAAAATTTCCAAAAAATGTAAAATTTAGTCTCCAAGCACATTTCAATATTTAGAACATGTTGAACGGTTCGAATCGGTTGTTTGGATTTTCAAAATGTAAAATATGACCCGAAGTAAACGGGGGGTTTACTTTGCAAAGCACAATAGCCCATATATATATATATATATATATATATGTCTTTCTTACAACATGCAGCAGATAAAAATTAAAGTATGATGATAGCTACCAATCATAGCTCACTATTTTTGAGGAAAACGCATAATCCCTGCCTCATCGAGGTCTTGTTTAGAAGTTATCTGATGTTTGCTTTACTAATTCATCAGAATTGTGTTTTGCGTTGGTTCTTCTGACTTGAATGTGCTTAACAATCTGCTAAACGAGATCATTTTTTTTTTTTAAATTAGGTTCTTTTGGAGATGTTGGCACGGGCAAATCCAGTCTTGTTTTGCGATTTGATATTTCAAAGTATTTATTTAATTACTGTGTATTCTTTAGCACAATTTTGGGTGAGATCCAAAAGAAGAGGTACTCTTCTTACATTATCCTTAGTTCTACCTACTGATATGATGCAATTGTCCGTTTTCTTTGATAATTTTCTACTGCAGGAGGAGAGGGTTGATGGAACAAGTGGTTTAGAGCATCAGAATGATGACGATAGTTTACAGATAGCCCACTCAGCAGTTTCTGACATTTTGCTATATCTTGTCTGTGTTGATAGCTGATAGTTTTATGTTGCAAACTGTTTAGTTTTTCTAGTTTCATATTGTAGTAGGATATGTGATTGCATTTACTGGTTGATATATTTTGAGATTTGGTAGACAGGTACCAGAGGTTTGGTACCACGTCTGATTAAAACTTTGTAGGTTTTGTTTCTTAATAAAATCGGCGGTATATACCACTTTTATCAAAAAAATATTTACTGTGTATTCTTCCTAGTTAAACGATAGCTTACTATCAAGCTGCCTAGGGCGTGACACAATGTGAAAAATCAGATAATGTTCTATTATTTTGCTAAGCTAACTTGACAATGACATATAACTTTATCAAACTGTCACTCAATTAGTTAATGAGTTCGAACTCGATTGACAATTTGAACCCGATTCAATATTTCTATCCGGATGAAAATCCTGGATCCGCCCCTACATAACGGAGTTAGAAACTTTGATTGCACAGGTTACCAATGTTGGGTTAGAAATTTAATCATGTTCATGTAATACAAAAGTGGGTCTCTTTCTGGTCCACACTGGTGCAAAACTTGAATGTACTGGTTCTTGTTATAAACAATACCTTTTTTCTTTTTGAGAAAAACTAGCTACCTGTTTCATTAAATGAAACAAAAGTCTAAAATAACATCTAAAACTATATTATAGTACTGACAAACCCTAAAATAGAACACCTTATTCCTAATAATAAAATTCATGCGCTGTATACACATAAAATTTCAAAATAGTTTAGAATAGAAATAATTTTATTATATCTCTTCTCTCATAAAAGGATATCCTTGAAAATGCATTAGCAAAACGAAAGAGAAATTTCTATAGTGCACACTTCAAACAAGGTCACAAGGACAAAACATTACAATTATGAGTGAAATTCAGGCCACACAAATGTTACATTAGCAAACCTGACACATAATCACATCAGCATATAAAAATAATTACTAAAAGACAAAATTATAGAAGCCCGGTGACATCAATACAATACAAGTTGCATTGCAGAAGTCTCAACAATTTACATAATAATCTAACAAAAGAGGGGGGGAAAAAAAAAAATCACCTCCGAAAAGTAATTGCCCACTGAGGTACTGGTACCAAACCATCAGAAACCTCTACTGGTAACAGTACCACCACATCCCCAAAAGTACAAGTTTCCAAAATCCACCTTGGTAGCTAAACCCTGGTACTCAAAATAATCTATTAAAGCCCCTGTATCCCAAAATTACATCCACACAAACAGAATAGTAGGAAAATGCAAAATGCGCCCACAACATATTACATATTATATGACATTAATACAACTGAGTCATATATGAAAGCTCCTCCAAGTTATCAATAATATCCAAACATTAAACAAAATGAAGGCAGAATTTAAACAAATATTTTACCAATGATTTTAACATGGAGAAGCAACTTGTTGATCAGCTGATCAACAAATCCCGTATCATTTTTAAATCCTACAATATAAACGGTCTTAAGGAACTCCCGTTGTACTAATGCATCTCTCGGCCCCTCTTGAGTTATCTCCTCGTCTACAAATTCCACGTCCGATTCCTTCAATAGTAACAAAACAAGTTACATATGTTTCATTGATAATAGATCCTTTGACAAGGCCTTAATTGAGGGGGCTAATATGAACAACACCTGGTATTATACGGCCTTGACTATCTTGTTAACTTCCTAATCTAGTCCATTTATAGTATTATCTACTGACCATAAATACTCTAAACTTGTCATTTTTTTATTTGATAAAATTTGGATATTTCTATCATCTCATTAATTGACTTTGTTTTAGTCTGCCTCCCTTAATTGAGGCACGCAAAAATAATAAGTACCGGTAACAGTACCAAGAGAGAGAGAGAGAGATTACATCATCATCCTCGTTTCTTAAGGTGACCTCCTGTAGTTTAGGGGATTGATGGATGAAAAATGATGCAAGATCAAAGACACAGAAACCCCCACCAACCAGAAGTTCCAGGCTCTTTAAGTTGTCAAAGACTGGGCAATTAGAAAAATCCTTCTTCTGTGTCTAGTTTCATCACAAAGTAAAATTAAAACTATGTTCCAGAGAAAAATAAAATAAAAAGAAAAATCACATAGCTAATTATATTTTTGTTTCAAATATATTGCAAAGAGAAGATACCTTTCTCATGGGGTAATCGAATTGAAGCTGTAAGCTTTCGACATTTGAAAGGCTCTGAATAAGCTTGGGTCCCCTAGTGACATATTTATCCTCACCATACCAATCAGGAAAAAAGATGGAGGCATCAACTAGGAATGGCAGATTTAGCAACATAATATCACTCGTACCCACAGAAATATCCAAATACAGGAGAACAGGTGCGGAAATCTGCAATCTCATTCCGTAATCATAACAACGAAGAACCAACTTCTTCAAAGTGTTGGAACATATATCAATGATGTTGAAATGACAAGTTTCTAGCACTAATTCTTCAAGCACAGGACACCCCAACAAAAGCTTCTTCAAAGAGTTATCGCTCAAATTAACACCATTAAGGTTAAGGGTTTTGAGGCAAGGAAGGTTTACTGAATTGAGTAATAGAACAACTTTTGTAGCGAGCCACAATTGGAGATATATTAGTGTTGCACAAGTGAAAATGAGATTAGTGTTTAACTTCAAATTTTTACACATACCCACATTGACTAAGCACTCTCGAGGCTCCAACTTCATCACATCACCAATACAATCGCCAAAAGCTTGAGTCCAAGGCAAGCAAAAATACGAATCATACAAAAGTTGAAATTTGTTAACACAAGATGTCTCTCGTTTCTCCAACACACTTCTCAGAAGTAGTTCGAATTTGGTAAAAAATCCTACAGCCATTTCATCATTAACAAAATCTGGCAATCCAAACTCTTTAATGTCAAATTTCAGATCCAAAACAGAAGCCCATGTGTTTATCCATCTTTTCGACAAGATGCATGTCTGCACGGCCTCTCTTGTACTAAGAAAAGATAGGATATGCGTGCGAACATCATCAGGCAAACTACTGACCTTATCAATGCCATAATTCTCCTCAGTACCATGTGCCTTGATATTCATCATTTTTCACCTTCACAAAAACATTTATTCAAATTGCAAGAATTAAGATGAACATATCTTAATTAAACAAAAAAGCTACATATATCCCAAGTGTTAAAAGTACAATAGTGATCCAGCTTCCCACCTTTCTCAACCACAATCATAATTACAATTTAAGCAAATATCCCAAATAAGAAAAAAAAAAAAAAAAAGAGTATCCATGATATAATTTCGTTCTATTAGTTGCTTTTATTTTTTCAATTTGTAGCTTTTTTCCTTCTATTAGATGCTTTTCACACTAACTATGCACTAAGCAAATTGACAATTGCAGCAGCTTTTTATGTACCAGCTTTGCAATAAGTTTAATGCCTTGACCAGACTAAGGAAATACCAGTACAAAATTGGTCAGAAATTATCAGACCAGACAAAGGAAATAAATTTAATGCCTTGACACTTTTAGAGCTGATTTGAAATACAATTTATGGTCAGTTATAGGGTTTCAGTCGAAACCCAAAAATATCAAATCCCATTAACATAACAGTACAACCATTAATCCTCTAAATCAAGACCAAACCCCAGATCTAAGAGTACCAAGTATGAACCAGTCAAACCAGCAAAGGAAAAAAAGGGAAAAAAAATACCAAAAGCACGTATTCAACCTTTAAGTCAGCCATTAATGGCTAATTTACCCAAAAAAAAAAAAAAAATTTACCAGTATCAAGAGAATCGAGCAAAGGAGGGTCTTGATTTAGCGTCTTTCTCTCAGCCCTGCACAGAAGAGCACAGAAGAGAAACGGCACAATGCATCTATACCGTCCGATCAGCTTTAAGATCCGTGCTGACCAGAATTGCAAGGGCTCCTGCTTTTATAGGGACGGCTAATGCAGACGATGGGGCTCCCCTTGCGAGACCTAGTCTTTTATGTCCAGAATTACTTTGGGCTCTGTAAAAGCCACAAGTCTGATATCTTGTTTGTTGGGCCTTAAAAGGCCCAGTATTAACTAGTATTATTCTTGTAAAAAATATGATTACTTGAATTCTTCAGCTTACGTATTAGCAAGCACAACGAATCAAGAAAATTATTTCGTGCACACTTTAGAAAAAGGTAACAAGAACAAAAACAAAAACAAAAAGGGTACAAACCCGAAATTTTTTTATATACCATCTTTAAAAAAAAAATCAAATAACTATTTTTCAAAATTTTCCATATTTATCATATTCGTAGCTTTAAACTACGAAACCAGGTTAGTACCGCAGTTTAAAGCTGCGGGCCCAACAATATATTTAATATGGCACTAAAGTGTATTAATTTGGGTTCGCAGTTTTAAACTGTGGTATCAACGTGCTAGGTCCGCAGTTTAAGGCTGCAAACTTGATAAATATGGAAAAAAAATTCAAAACAATTGTTAATTTTTTGTTTTTTAAGATGATAAGATAAGTTTACAAATTTAGGGGTACAAACCCTTTATAAATTAATTGACAATTTGCCACAAACTTTATTAAAACCAAAAAATTATTAAAACCACAAACTTTATTAATTGACAATTGACAATTTGCCACAAACTTTATTAAAACCAACAAGTTCTATACTCAAATACATATTTGCAAATCGGATATTAAATGTGAATCAGCTTCAATTGTCATTACTCCAACTGAGAACATTCCCGAAAATACCCCTAACTATTTCTAATTCAATCAAAAACACCAACATTTTTATTAATATCCAAAGTTTAATAGAAATTAATTAATATACCCAGATCCGCTGGGAAGTTATAAAAATATCCGTACCGGCCATTTTTTGGCCGATACTCAATTTAATTCATTACCGGCTGGAAAATGACTGGTTCTCAAATTTTTTTTCTTTTAATACAGCACCGGCCATTTTCTGGCCGATACTTAATTTTTTTTTTAGCTAGTTAGGATGGGCATAGCATAGTTGACTAGAAGAAAAAGTCGTAGGAAACTCGGATTGAAGTTTGCGCTCGGTTTGGCTAAGATCAAACAAATGCATTTGGTTGGATGCGTGTGTTACATCGGTTGCATGTATCGGTACATCATCGATGTTTTTGCAATGAAAAATTTATGTTTTATTAGCCGGGTAGTGCTAAAAAAACATCGGTGCGTAGCTGATATTTTTGTGAAAAAAACACGATGAAATTTAATGCGCTCAAAATTCTCATTTCAATAAAATTGGCTTATAATCTCCATTTCTGAAATTTGAAAATTAGAGGATTATATCAAATATATATTTTCTTAATTGTGAATTAATTTAGTAATGACCATTCATTATTTTATCATAACCTTTACCGTTGCACCTCTTGAAAGCATATGCGTTTCTTTTGTTTAAAGTTTAATTCTGTTAATTGCTCTCTCACTAATTTCCTTTCTCTGTTTAATCCGATGAAAGAAATATATGACAATCCTTCATTAATCCCTTCTATTCTTATATCTTGTATCGGAGAAGAACTAAGAAAACTTTTTAATTAATTCCCTCCAACATAAATGAATTATTTGATATATTCCTCTTTTGATGTTTGATCTTAATCTCTGATTAAATTTTAATCAACGGCTGAATATTGCAGAGTTATCGTCAGTTGCTTCCATGACGTGCCTAAGGAGCAACAACTCCGGATCATCTTGGTTGTGGTTCTATCTTGTACGATAAGACAGAATACGCTTAAGGACAGTGCTTCGCACGATCCGGATAACTCTATTTCAATTTGATTTATTTTAATTAATTTATAACTATCCGAATATTCTGAAAATTTATCATAACAAGAATTACAGTATATTACATTTCAGATCCAAACCCATTTCAAGAACTATTGACCAACATATCCTACATCTTTATAAAATATATATGCAATATCCAACTTCAACAAGTTCTAACAATTCAAACTTGATGTTGTTCTTTACAATCTAGCTACTTGACTGGTGCCATACCTACTTAGGGTGTATGTTTGGTTGGATTGAGAATATGCTATTTTTGAAATTAGGCTATTCAATAGCATATTCGGTGTTTGATTGAATTAGAATAGTTAGAATAATGAATCCAAACTTTTTATTTTATTAGAATAGATTATTCTTAAAATTTTTGAAATTTAGCTATTCTTATTTTACAACCAAACATACCCTTAGTTACCATGAACTACTCATGCCCTTCATTATATTTTAGTAGCATAAACCAGCAAAATCATATATCTCATAATACAATCAAAACACAATCAAAATGCAATCTAATGTCATCAACACATCACAGATATCCCGGAAATTTGATCCGTACTCACTATTGCATGGGCTTTTGGTGAATTGGAAAATAGTTGTAGAGGTGCGGAACTAGAAAATAAAGATTGGAGGCTGAAAAATTAAATATAGTGTAATTTCATTTTATAACAGAGGCTTAAAGGTATTAATGCATATAAAATTTATAAAATTTAATGGATCAAACTATAAAATTTTAATTTATGGAGGTGGCTTAGCCACTTTTACCCATCACTGTGTTCCGCCCCTGACTACTGATACTAAGTGTCCTGAGCTTCGCCCCAAAGAATTCATTGGACAAAGAATATTTAGAAAGAATTGAACTTCACAAGTGCATTTTCTAACAAGAAATTAGTTGTCACCTAAGGAAAAATTGATAAGAAAATTAACCTTCTTAAATAATTCACCCAAATTCCTAACGAGTCCCATTTTCCTGGAAAATTGTACAAATAGCACGCTTCAACAATTTGAAAGAAAAGAATTGCAAAATACAAAGAGACGGATACAAATTCAAATACTGAAAAATTGAAGCTACCAAAGAAGAAACAATGAGACCACGCTCGTTTGGAATGCTTCGACCATGCCTCACCAATGAGAAACAGAGCTCTTTATTGGGCCCAATACTTTTCCTTATTTAATAAAAACAAGGCTAGGCTAGGCCCAATAAATTACTTTGGCAAGTAAGAGAGCTTGTGTTGGTTGGAATTAATTATAAGGCCCAATAAACTATCTTCTAATCTTCTAATTTGGAATTAATTACATAATAATTTATTCACTATGCTGTTCCATGAGATTGATAGAAAATGTTCATTTTGTATTTAGTCTAACTCAATGTTATAAAAAACGTCATTTAAGACCGATTAATTGGCCACTTATTTCCTATTATGACCGATTATTTCCGATTAATCGCTTGGCGGTACCCTATCCGTCCGACAAGCACATACCATTATTTACAACACTGATCTAACTAACTTTTCAAGACAATAATTATAAAATATTAATAATATTAATAATATCTTTCTCATCTTACCAATATTAATAATATCTTCCAGACAGGTGTCATGTTCACCAATTGTACTCGTCATCATGATAATATATTTTATTTAGATTTACCAGTGGGGGACAAAATTGACATTCAAGAGTCAACTTTCCCTTCAATTTTGAAAAAAAAAAATTAAGTCTTAGCTTTTGTTTTTCTTCTTATATACATATATAGGCTTGTTAAAAAGCATCATAATTGACAATACAGTTGTAATTTGATTTTTAGCTAAACATGCACCTTGTGTGAATTTAGGCTCTTTGAGGCAACAAGAACAGTGGATGAAATTTAATGCACTAAAATTTAATTCCGTTGTAGTCAGCATGATATAATTATTTATATATTGAATTCTGAAATAATATTATAAAATAAATGTTGTGGCATCTTAAGAAATTTTTAAGTTGTGATTTTGAAGATGTCCACAATTTTAATACAATCAGAGACGAAATTAAAATCTTTTAAGTTGGGATTTTGACTCTGTGATCTACTGTGAAATTGACTCTGTGAGTGTTATGGAATGATCTTGTGTCTTGGGTTACTTACAAGGAAGACCAATGTTCGTGTTTTTCTATAGCTTATTTATGAACCCTAATACACCTAATTTGATTGCAAGCATACAATCTTGCCAAGTAGTATTTCGGGTGTCGAATCCACAGGGACGACTCGTAAAGTACTGGTTCTCACCAATTCATTAAGCTAGACAGACAAAGTTTGAGTTGGTTTCTAAATCTAATTAAATCAAAGGAAGCAAATAATAAAAGTCTTGGGTCTGATTCAAGAGTTGGAGTTCCAGGGGCTTCGGCATTCCTATCCACTAGGGTCTCAATCTACTCGATTCGCGTTCCTAAAGCATACGTGGGTGTTTCTAAAGTGATAATAGCGTGCACTTCACGGTTAAGTACCTCGTGAGCTAATATCGAACTTTTAGGTTACCTCGGACTTCTCGGTTAAGTACTTCGTCCTAATAACCTATTCTTTACTCTTTTTGTTCGGGGAGTTAACACAAGTGATTTTTAGTCATTGAATAAATCTCTAAATCCATGTATTGGAGAGTAAGGTTAAACCACACAATCCATGCATAAATCAAGTATTAAAAGAGTAAATCACTAATAGTCAATAAAAACCACAAATCGAGTAAGATAGAGTGCACCTAGTTTCGAGTTTTACATGCCATCGCCCCTAGAGAGGAGATTAGCCTCTCATAAGGGCGTGAATAGTTACAAATGGGAGAAATAGTTTGTTACCAAAGTCTAGAGAAAGGAAAATAGAGTAGAGAATGTAAATCCAAACACAAATCTCTTCTCCCTTGAGTTTCTCCTTCTCCAAATCGCCCTAGATCCGAAGCCCTAGCTCTTCAGGTCGTTCCCAGCTGAGAAGGAAATGTAAAAAGTGAACTATCCCCTTTGGGGAAGGAGGTTCGGGCTTTTAGAATGGGTCTGGACCTGTAGCAGCCCAAAATTCAGAAACTGTGAAGAATTTGCGGGTCGCAATAATGGAAATTGCGGGTCGCAATAATGGTGCAGAATCGTGGCAGTGAGCTGTCTAGGTTCCGATCGTGTCCGGACTTGCTCCAAATTCTTCCCATTTACTTCTAGAACCTGAAAATACATGAAAGCATAGCAGTATCTCGAACTTGGTGCAATATCTAAACTAAATGGCTTTAAACCAATAAAAAGGGGATAGATTTAGAGACCAAATCCTACCAAAAAGATATATGAAATTTAGGCTTATCAAAATTCCCCCAAGCTTAGTTCTTGCTTGTCCCTAAGCAAGTCTTAGCTCGAGAGCCGAGGGCTGGTCTCTCAACTAACCAAGTTCAAAAGAAAAGTCCTAATCCTACATGCAAAAGATGGTGGTTGTTTTGAAAAGTCATGATAAACTTCTTAAAGGAAAAACTCTCAAATTCACATGACATTTGCTCGGATAATTTGAAATTTTTTTTTTTTTTTTCGGGGATTCTCTATCATTTCCGATTCACTCCACGGGTGTCTTTCCTGAGTATACCCCACAGACATTAGTTCTTGTTTGTACTTTATAATTTTCGAAAGAATCGCGAGTTTCTTAATTCTAGCCCCCCCCCCCTACAAATGGAGCCTTTCACTCAAAAATTTATCCAATGAAGTTTGAAAGAAAAATTCATGTTAATCCTGAACCTCGCGCTTTTTACTTCGAATTGACTTCGAATTCCTTTGAAATTTTCAATTTCTGCGCTCTTGAGGCTGCCTCGTGCCGTATGTGGTATATTTGCCCGTGGACTAAGTCCTAGCACTTATTAAGGCTTAGAGTTCACTTCTTCTTCTTCTTCTTTTTTTTTTTTTTTTTTTTTTTTGTGTCGAGCGTGTAGCTTCGCGTACAACACGCAACCAAGTGGGATCCTAATAATGAATTAGTCACATTGATTTTTGGATCGACCGGCTACTACACCACTCTCTCTTGATTAGTCACATTGATTTTTGGATTTTTGCGGATTCGGTTCCAATTGTAGGACAAGTCCAAATTCAAAAACTTTTAATCCCAAGAAAATCATAAAGTACCAAACCTTAACTTCTATCGTGGTTTCCAATTCCATTCACCGTGGGTTAGTTTAGAAATGGTTGATGAATTTTCTTTATTCCCAAACAAGATCAATTCCTTTGAGATTTTTTTTCTTTTCAAAATTTTTCAGATTTTTCAAAATTGTCCACCGAAATGTAAAAGAAAATAAAAGAAAGTAAATAGAAGTCATGCAAACCCTACATGCAAATGCAGATACAATCTCAATTTCCCTCCCCCAAACTTAAACCGAGCATTGTCCGCAATGCTCCATTCAAGTCATAAAGCAAAAGGAATGAGACATGAAAATCTTACAATGGGTGATGGTGATGTTGCGGGGGTCGACTCAAACGGACCCCCCGTTTGGCGGGGGCATGTGAGGTGTCTGTGGTCCCTGCTGTTGAGGGCGGCTGCGACGTCGAGGTTGCCGAGCAGGAGAGAGGAAAATGGTAGCGGCGGCTGGAAAGGAGAGAAAGAGAGAGAAAATGGACCCTTCTGGTGTGATTTAGGCCTCCTATTGCGATCTGCAAAAATTAAAATAATTTTTTTTTTTTTTTTTTTTTTTTTAGTACCCAGCCCTCTCTGGCCTCTGGTGTGATTTGGTCCCCTTATTGCGACCCGCAGTTTGTGCCCCATTTCTGTCCAGAGAAAGAAAACAAAAACAAAAACAACAAATAACAACAAATATGCCTGTGTTGCCTTCCAAAATGCGCTCTGTTTAATGTCGTGAGCTCGACTCTCCTTTGTATCATGTGGATGGTGCATCGACGAGAGACACATCCATTTTGTCTCCTATTGGTTCCACTTGGGTGTAATCGTCGTGGAGCTGATACAACTTGGCATAAATCATGGCATTGCTAGGATCGCCTGTTGGTGGGTTGTGTTGTGTCTGGGATGAGGTGCCGGCTGCTAAGGAATTTTTTGATGGGTGATCTTCCTCTGCTGGTGCTGCCCTGGGAGCGACGGCTCCGTGCACGAGCCAGGTGGATGGGTCACTGGCGTCGATTACATCAATCCTGCAAATAACATCTCCTTTAGATGGATATTTCATAGACTCGTCTACATCAAAAGTAATTTTTTCCTCTCCAACCTCAAAGGTGAGTTTACCATTTTTGACATCAATTAGGGCTCCCGCAGTTGCTAAGAAAGGACGACCCAATAAAAGTGGAATTTGGGTATCCTCTTCCATTTCTATAACTACAAAATCTACGGGAATGTAAAACTTACCGACTCGGATTGGTAAATCCTCAACAATACCCAAAGGTAGCCGAACCGACCTATCGGCAAGTTGCAAAGATATGCTAGTCGGTTTCAATTCACCTACACCAATTCTATCATACATAGACTTCGGCATAAGACTTACGCTTGCTCCAAGATCACATAGAGCTTGGTTGAATTCGGTATTACCGATGGAGCAAGGTATAGAAAAACTACCTGGGTCTCTTAACTTAGGAGGAAATTTATGCAATACCATAGCACTAACTTTCTCGGTCAAAGAAACCGTTTGTACTTCCTCGAGCTGTCTTCGATTGGACAAAATTTCTTTAAAGAATTTTGCATAAGTAGGAATTTGAGTCACAACATCGGTAAATGGTACATTGACATATAATTGTTTCAACAACTCTACAAATTTACCGTATTGTTTGTCCAACTTGGTCTTGGCAAGTCTCTCAGGGAAAGGAACAAACCTGTGCGGAGGTACGTACTTGGGTACGACCTCCTTTATCTGTTTTTGTTGATCTGTACCGTCTTTTGCGACCCGCAAAGAATCTTTGCGACCCGAAATTTCTACGTTGACATCCTCCAACGGTGTTGACCGGGGCTGAGTTTGTCCTTCCTGCTTCTCAGGCTCATATTCCTTGGGCATTTTGGGTTCCTTGTATGAGAGCCCACTCCTAAGAGTTATGGCTTTGACATGTTCTCTCGGATTGTCTTCGGGCTTCGGCGGAAGTTGCCCTTGCTGGCGCGAAAATGACACGGCCTGTTGAGCTATTTGGTTCTCCAACAACTTGGTTTGAGTTGCAAGCATGTCTACCTTGGCACCCATACTACTCATTTGCTGGGTTAGCTCATCATTCTTTTTACCTTGGGCCTCAATAAAATTTTCCAACATTTTTTCCAAATTTGATTTTTGAGGCCCCCCATACTCAAACTGACGCTGACTAAAACCTGGATTTGGTCGAGTTTGATTCTGGTTCGGTGCGTTTTGGTCATTTCCCCACGAGAAATTCGGGTGGTTCCTCCAACCGGGATTGTAAGTATTTGAGTAAGGGTTGTTTTGGGACTTAAAGTTGTTATTCAAAGCATTCATTTGCTCCACTTCCCCTTCATTTGACATTCCCAAAGTACAATTAATAGGCAAATGGTCCGCACCACCACAAATGGCACAAGGATTGAATTGACTTACAGCGGAGACATTCATTTGATCGAACTTCCTTTGCAATGCATCCATTTGCGCACTAAGCTTAGTTAAGGCATCAGTTTCATATCGGCCCGGTGCTCGGATAGTTCCTCTCTCGGATGACCATTGGAGTTGATTGAGAGCCATCTCTTCGATGAGATTGAATGCGTCTGTTTGGCTACTGTTCATCAAACTCCCACCTGCTGCTGCATCAATATTCATCCTAGTGTTATATGTTGATCCTTCATAAAAAGTTTGCAAAATAAGCCATTTCTCAAGACCATGGTGAGGGCATAGACGCAAAAGTTCCTGATATCTATCCCATGCCTCACTAAGCGACTCTCCTTCCCTTTGTTTGAAATTTGTAATTTGATTTCTCAAAGCGGCAGTTTTGGAGGGAGGAAAGTACTTAGAGAGAAATGCGTTAGACATTTCGGGCCAGGTGGCAACTAATGCGGGTGCTAAAGACCTCAACCAATTTTTTGCCTTATCTCTAAGTGAAAATGGAAAAACCCTAAGTTTAATTGCATCATTAGAAACACCATTCATCTTAAGAGTATTGCAAATTTCTTCAAAAGTCGCTAAATGCTGGTTTGGATCTTCGTGTGCTAGACCGGAGAATTGGTTCTGAGAAACCATGTTTATCAGGGCCGGTTTGAGCTCAAAGTCATTAGCGGCTATGTTGGGTACTGTGTAACCCATTCGAACTCCTGCGGCTTTAGGTGCCGAGAAGTCCCGAAGCGGACGGTTGTCAACATTGTCTGCCATTATCGGCTCCTCGAAAGCTAGTTGCCGATGTCTGATTGGGGTCGGGGAAGTTACCCTCTTAGTTCCTCGTAGTCTTCTCCTTTGGTAGACAAAACGATTGGGATTATCGGCCAGAGTGAATCCTGCAAGAGAAAAAGAAAAGAAAAAGAAAAGAAAATAATAGAAAAGAAAAGAAAAGAAAAGAAAAGAGTGACCCAAAGAATCAAAAGAAAAGTAGAATAAAAGAAAAATGTCTAGTCTTAATTACCAAAGCTACAACCAATATTTACCGTTGTCCCCGGCAACGGCGCCAAAAGCTTGTTCGTGTTTTTCTATAGCTTAATTATGAACCCTAATACACCTAATTTGATTGCAAGCATACAATCTTGCCAAGTAGTATTTCGGGTGTCGAATCCACAGGGACAACTCGTAAAGTACTGGTTCTCACCAATTCATTAAGCTAGACAGACAAAGTTTGAGTTGGTTTCTAAATCTAATTAAATCAAAGGAAGCAAATAATAAAAAGTCCTGGGTCTGATTCAAGAGTTGGAGTTCCAGGGGTTTCGGCATTCCTATCCACTAGGGTCTCAATCTACTCGATTCGCGTTCCTAAAGAATACGTGGGTGTTTCTAAAGTGATAATAGCGTGCACTTCACGGTTAAGTACCTCGTGAGCTAATATCGAACTTTTAGGTTACCTCGGACTTCTCGGTTAAGTACTTCGTCCTAATAACCTATTCTTTACTCTTTTTGTTCGGGGAGTTAACACAAGTGATTTTTAGTCATTGAATAAATCCCTAAATCCATGTATTGGAGGAGTAAGGTTAAACCACACAATCCATGCATAAATCAAGTATTAAAAGAGTAAATCACTAATAGTCAATAAAAACCACAAATCGAGTAAGATAGAGTGCACCTAGTTTCGAGTTTTACATGCCATCGCCCCTAGAGAGGAGATTAGCCTCTCATAAGGGCGTGAATAGTTACAAATGGGAGAAATAGTTTGTTACCAAAGTCTAGAGAAAGGAAAATAGAGTAGAGAATGCAAATCCAAACACAAATCTCTTCTCCCTTGAGTTTCTCCTTCTCCAAATCGCCCTAGATCCGAAGCCCTAGCTCTTCAGGTCGTTCCCAGCTGAGAAGGAAATGTAAAAAGTGAACTACCCCCTTTGGGGAAGGAGGTTCGGGCTTTTAGAATGGGTCTGGACCTGTAGCAGCCCAAAATTCAGAAACTGTGAAGAATTTGCGGGTCGCAATAATGGAAATTGCGGGTCGCAATAATGGTGCAGAATCGTGGCAGTGAGCTGTCTAGGTTCCGATCGTGTCCGGACTTGCTCCAAATTCTTCCCATTTACTTCTAGAACCTGAAAATACATGAAAGCATAGCAGTATCTCGAACTTGGTGCAATATCTAAACTAAATGGCTTTGAACCAATAAAAAGGGGATAGATTTAGAGACCAAATCCTACCAAAAAGATATATGAAATTTAGGCTTATCAACCAACGGTAACAAGTAAAATTAAAGATTTTCTCTGCATTATAATATTATTTATTTTTATGAAGAAAATGTGAAAAAGAATGTAATTAGAAAAAATATCGAAATTATTTCAATATTAGGTATCGTTTTATTTAATGTTGTATCATTTTTCATTGTGCCACTAATGTGCTGTGTAATATACCAATAGCACAATGACAAACTACTTTCACTAAGTTGAAAGATAGAATTTTGTTAAGTTTCCTTACATATTTTACTAACATATATTTCTAATGAATAGGGTTAAAATGCACTATTGGTTTTGTGCTCCAATTATGATCTTTATATTAAAATGTACTTGGAGACCAAATTTTATATTTTTAGAAATTATTTTACTATTTTGTTAGATAGGTACAAAATCACTGCTTTAGATGATTTTGGACTATCTAAAACAGTGATTTTGTATCTATCAGTGATTTTTTATCTATCTAAAAAAATAGTAAGCAAATTAAAAAAATATACAATTTGGTATCCAAGCACATTTTAATATGGAGATCATGTTGAGCTATTGGAATCGACTGTTAGAACTTCGAAAACAAAGATAAGGATGTGGAACAGGATTGGAGTACAAAATTAATAGTGCATTTTAACCCTACTCATTTCTAATTGACACAATAACTTTATTCCACATTTCCACTGATAGTGTTGGTGGCATTTGAGAGCCAATATTAATTAATTAGGATTAAAATGTTTTATTATTTTCGTACCTCAATTGTACATGATATTCTTATCTTCATTTGTAAAGTCCAAACAATCAATTTGAACCACTTAACGTGATCTTCATATTGAAGTATGCAAGGAGATCAAATTTTATATTTTTAGAAAATTTCATACTATTTTTTTACATAGGTATAAAATTATTGTTTTTTAATGGTTAAGGATCTTCTAAAATATAGTGATTCTGTATCTATCTAAAAATAGTAAAAAAAATTCAAAATAAATATAAAATTTGATCTCCAAGTACGTTTAATAAAGAGATCATGCATGCATGTTGAAAGATTTCACACTCTTTTTTAATAAAAAAATTGATGTGTTGTTTGTGTTTATGATTATATTGTACACATTAAGTAATGTTTGTATGTTTTTAAATTTATGTGGATTGTATGTTACTTGGAAATTGAAAAAGAGTATTGCATGTTATATTATGTATGCATATTTTGATTATTATGGCTTGCAAATTAAGGAGCTAGTCAATAATATCAATTAAATTTTGTTAAAAAAAACTTCCTCTATCGGTACAAAACATACGATCGATAGAAGAAAACTTCTCACATCTATCAGTATGGTACCCGTTACCGATAAAATTTTTAAAATTCCTTCTATCGGTAAGGGGTTCCATACCGATAGAATAATATTTGTATTTTATTAGTATATAGTCCATTAGCACATTCATTTTTTATCTGATAAAAATCTACATTTTTGTAGTAGTGTGTGTCATGTTTAAAAGTGTTGATTTCAGAAAAATTAGGACATAACATGTCTTACGACACGACACATTTTACAGACCGTGTCATTTTCTTAACCGAACATGTCAGCACATGTGTTGACACGTCGTGTTTTTGTAATTCATTGTCTGAAAGCATGAGCTGAGTCAAAAATACTCCAAAAAATATGCATCTGAGTTTTCAAATTTATTATTTAAATATGTCGTTGGTAGATTTTTAGAAAATAGGATAAACAAAAATTCATTGACAGGTTCTCGGTAGTCCTTATTGATAAATTGGAAACATCTTCAATTTTTTTTTCTTGGATACATTTTACTAAGATATATTAAGCAACGAAGTTCGAAAATGCCATAGGGCTGGAACAAAAATTTGAAATTATTTTGAATTGCATGCATATAATTGCATTTTATTGAAAAATCATAATAAAATTAGGCTGGCAACATGTTATAGACAAAACAATTTTAAGGACCAAAATGATAAAAAGTGATATTTTAAGGTCTAAATGATAACCAAGTGATACTTTGAGAAGTAAAATAATATATTTTTTAAAATTTTAAAAGTAAAAAACATAATGTTAACGCTTTTGTTAGTCCCAAGGCAGGTGTCCCTTGTACGGAATTCACATCCTCCCCGGTACCGTAATAGGGAATCTTTTACAATTACTTGATCTAGACCGTTATTTTTAACTTGGCACGAATCTCAAAGCCCAATAATACTGCCCCCCTCAGTCAGCCCGAATCCCAAACCGGCTGAGAGTTAATCTCAAACCGTAAATAGCTAATTGTAAAAGGGAATCTTTTACGGTACCGTCGAGATATGGATCCGAGGTTGCCTATTTTTCCTGAATCAGTCAAAAAAGGAAAGCACAAAAAGGCGAAATGGAAAGGAAGCGTGTAGGTATCATCGGAGCCGGAGTGAGCGGCCTTAGTGCATGCAAACAAGCCCTGGATCGGGGCTTTGATCCGGTCGTCTTTGAATCCACCTCCGGGATAGGTGGCGTGTGGGCCCGCACTATAGACTCGACAAGGCTTCAGACTCCTAGCGTTGCGTACCAGTTCTCGGACTTCCCATGGCCGAAAAATGTGACAGAGCCATACCCAAACCACCGTCAGGTTTAATTTTGTTCAACAAGTTGGCCTACCTTTAAACTGATGTATATACAGTTTTAGTAACATTAATTTTTCATATAAACAAATTAAATTTAAATACAGGTTATGGACTATCTTTGGTCATATGCGCGTCATTTCGGGCTGTTGAAGTGCATCAAATTTGAGCATAGAGTGGTGAGCATCGAGTATGTCGGACTGAAGGAGGTGGAAATGGCGGCTTGGGAGTTATGGGCCGGGAATGGCGAGGCATTTGGAGGTTGCCAAGGCGAGTGGCACATTTCTGTTGAACATGGAGGCACAATTGAGGTTTCCATTTCTTCCTCCTTTTTATCATAATAATTATATATTCAACTTGTGGAGATGCCCAAGTGCTTTGATTTGATAAATATCATGTGCCTAGAATGCATTGCAGAAATGAACCTTCCATTTGCAAAATCAGGTATCTCAATTTTATACATCAGGCAAATATTTTCGGGCCCACAAAATTTTCTGAGGATTTTAGAAAAAAACTGATTCTGTTATTCCAGACATATCAGATGGATTTTGTGATCCTCTCAATTGGCCGATTCAGTGGAACCCCTAACATCCCAACATTTCCTCAAGGAAAGGGAACCGATGTTTTTGAAGGAACGGTGATCCATTCCATGGATTACTCTAACATGGGCACCGCAAAGGCCGCAGAGTTAATCAAGGATAAACTTGTTACAGTCGTCGGTTTCCAGAAATCAGCTATTGACATTGCTGACGAATGCTCCAATGTGAATGGTAAAGGAATCATTTGCAAAATGTCAATTTTTTTAAAGACTTAATCTACAAAGTAAAAATAGAACTTGAAGAGCAGTAACTCTTATAATAAGTATCTTTTTAATTTTTTTGAATGAAATTATAGTAGAAACTTTGCCTACTACTCCAAAAAAAGAAAACTTTAAGGTACTGATAACATTTTGCAAACAAGTATCTGGAACATAGCGTGCCCAGTTGAGTGCCAAAACAAAATTAAATAAATAGATGAGGAAAAGATTGTCTAAAAGAGTATTGTGAATGCAGCTTCCACTTTCTATGTCCGAGCTCAAATGCAACTGCTAAAAATTTTCATATTGTGGTTTTTATTAGGTTCTAAATTTCCTTGCACGATGATTGTCAGAACAAAGCGTTGGATCTTACCGGACTACTATGCATGGTTTGGATTTCCCATTGGGTTCTTTTATTGTAATCGTTTTTCGGAGCTCCTTATTCACAAACCCGGAGAAGGATTCTTGCTTTGGTTGTTGGCTACCTTTTTATCACCTCTGGTAATATACTTTTATCTAACACCTTCAGTTGCAATCTCAATTTGCATGTACAAAGTGCCAAATTGTACCAGACCAGAAAGGTTTGCAAATGGTAAGGTACTGATAGGGATTGACCTGTATTGAGTTAGGAGCCGCATCAGTGAGCATGCTTAATATAGGAAATAATGCCAAAAAAAATATTAAAAATTGAAGTTATCACTTATTATCGTAACCAATCAGAACAGGTCTGGTACTCTGTTCTGACGAATAGGTACCATGTCCATGCTGATATGATGAAATGATAGCTCCTGTATGAACTATGAAGTCTCCTAATTTATTATTTAAATGTTTAATTTCAGAGGTGGTTGTTCTCAAAATATTGTGAGAGTTATTACAAGTCTGTTGTACCAATGAAGAAGCATGGGATGGTGCCAGACCATAGCTTCTTTCAGGCCATAACTTCGTGTATGACCGGAATTCTTCCCGAGAAATTTTATAATAAAGTGGATAAAGGTAGCATTGTGCTGAAGAAAGGAAAAGCTTTTAGTTTATGCAAGGATGGTGTAATTGTTGAAGGAGAGAACTCACCTATAAAGAGCGATATAGTGATCTTTGCAACTGGATATCGAGGTGATTTAAAGCTCAAGGAAATATTCAAGTCATCATTTTTTCGGGATACTGTGGCCGGGTCTCAATCTTCTACTGTTCCTCTCTACAGGTTAGTAACAGATGCATTGTGCATATTTATATTTCTAATTTTTGCACTATGAATTGGAGTACGCAAGCTCCAAGTGTAATTATCGTAGTATAATCTTCAAATTGCAACTTGAACTTCACAAAGTTTATATCTTTTTTCAAAATAAAAGAGAGAAATCTATAGCAAATTAGTCCAAACTTCTATTAATCGGATTTTCCATTATGTGAATAAGAAAAATTGGAAAAACTACAAATTTTGCTTATTTATGTTACAATCCATGAAGTACTGTTTTTTACAATCCGGTCATTAGTTAAACTAGTTGTATTACCTCTCTTCTTTCTGAGTATATAAATGACAATTATATTTCGGAATATATTGCAGGGAA
This sequence comes from Carex parvula, assembly GCA_025461045.1. Classification (NCBI taxonomy): domain Eukaryota; kingdom Viridiplantae; phylum Streptophyta; class Magnoliopsida; order Poales; family Cyperaceae; genus Carex; species Carex parvula. The sequence continues at coordinate 82,434 of JAJGRW010000364.1, read as the reverse complement.
TGCATTCACCCAAGAATTCCCCAACTAGCAATTATCGGTTACTCCGAAAGCCTTTCCAATCTATACACATCAGAGCTCCGTTCTAAATGGTTAATCCATTTTCTCGAAAGGGGATTCAAATTGCCTAGTATAAAATCAATGGAGAAGGATGTGATTGAATGGGAGAAGTTCATGAAAAGGTACTCTCGTGATTACTTCCGTCGATCATGCATTGGTACGCTGCACATCTGGTACAATGATCAGTTGTGCTGGGACATGGGTTGCAATCCGAAAAGGAAAAAGGGATTTTTCGCTGACTTGCTGCTTCCTTACGGACCTGGCGATTATGCTGATATCACTCCCAAGAAATAAATTTATATTTGAGATACTCCTTTTTTTAAGTTCATCATTTTTTTTCATTTTCAGTTACCGTGTAAGGTGTGCAATATGGATTAATGGATGCACACTTGCTTGGTTTTTTTTTTTAGAAAAAAATTGAAAAAAGGCCCTTGTAAAATATGAAACATGAAAGGTTAAATTACTACAATACGAGTCCATAATTTAGAGATTGACAGCTAATAAATATAAGTGTGAAGTCTTGTGGCTGAAAGATGCTTCAAATTTTCCATATTGAAATCGAGTTTTGTGTTAGGAATTTTTCATCTCCAAAGAAGAAGATTTGACAGCGCGTTTCTCTAAAATGACATTAGCGTTCGGTATGTTTGCAACTTCGCATTTAAAATCAACTTAGTATATAGCTGCCTCCAAATAACACTCAAGTATTTTGTTTGGAATTCTCAATACGCGGAATAAATATAAATTTAGATCTTCCATAAAATTTGAATCTACATAAACTCCATTAGCCTTTCACTATTTCTTCCGAATTCTAAACATCCATTTGCGGTACCCCTCAAATAGCGAAGTATCCACTTGACCGCCTCCCAATGCATCCTACCGGGATTGGGGAGGATCAGGAGGAGTGGGATGAGGCTCTTGACGACACCCCACTCAGCGAGAGATTGGGGAGGGGGTTCAGGATCAAGAAAGTGACTCAGAGGTACACTTTAGCATTAGATTTATAGTTTGTTAGTTGTTTTGTCAGAGAGACTTGTTTATTTTTATCGCACATTTGATGTTTATTGTTATCGTTACTTATTTAGTTGTTTCGTATTTCTTATCGTCACTTTTTTTTTGTTTATAACAGAGGGTTTGTACAGATGGTGCATGGGTTGTGCATATTTTTTTTTTAACTATAAAAACATTTTATTCTGAATTTATCACTCTTTGTGAGGTAGGTATGTCTATCTGACATGTGATTTAATATTAAAACAAACAAACAAAGATCAGTATCCGACAACGATCATTATTTCGTTGCTCCAATCACACACTATCACAGCCCACAAAGGAGCTATCTTGATAGTAATGTACGTGCAACTAACAACATATTGTCAGATTGCTAGCAAGTAGGGGATTAGAGTGACACGATGAATTAACAAACCTCTTGTTCTGACATCTATACACGGTGCTACTGCTGTTTTGTAATAAACTTCTATTACCCTGCTAAACTCTAAGCTCTACTCTGATGATTGTAGGATTTTGCTGTAGTTGATTAGGATATTTTGTACAGTGGAATTTCACTTCCATTGGTTATTGTATAAACTGCTTTGTTTCTATAAGAAACAGGTGGGGGTTACCCACTTCTGTCAAAACAAAAAAATAAATAAACTCTTTATGAAAAAAGCAAGTTCATTTTTGTGTTTCAAAATTAAACAAAAAGAATCTATTTCTTCTGTACAGATCAGATGGAGCATAAGTTCACAAACACCTTTCTTCAATTAAAGCATCAACTAACCCCTCTCATGGAAACAAGGTTATTTATTTATATCAACATCACATGCATTTTCAAAACTTCCTTTGAAAGAGCAAAACAAACGAAGAAGGGTGTTACGAGTTATCCTGCTGCTCAGAGATCAAAACAAGAGGCGATGCAACATCCACAAAAATTATAACCTCAAAGCTACACAAAAAAGAAAGTACAAAAATACATTCGTATATTATTCAAAAAGAGGTAACAACCATAGTACACTTAAACCATGCTAATCAACCAGACTAACTAGCTATCGCACTCACTTCTTAACCTCCTCATATTCCGCCTCAGGCGCCTGATCTCCTGCACTGCCACTACTACCCCCTTGGTCCCCACCACTGGACCCACCACCTGACATATGCTGTCCAATCTTGGAAACCGCCTTGTTGGCCACATCTATCTTCGCTTTGATGCTATCGGCATTATCTCCAGCCATTTCCTGCCTCAAATCTGCTACAGCAGCCTCAATCTCTGATGCTACCTCAGCAGGGATCTTGTCTCTGTACTCTGCCAAACTCTTCTCAATGCTATAAATGGTGGTATCGGCCGAGTTCCTGATGTCAATAAGATTCTTTCTCTCCTGATCTTTGATAGCATGCATCTCAGCTTCTTTGACCATTTTGTCAATCTCTTGTTCAGAGAGGCCCCCAGAGGAGCGAATGGTGATCTGTTGTTCCTTGTTGGTGGCCTTGTCTTTAGCAGAGACAGTGACAATGCCATTCGCATCAATGTCAAAGGTTACCTCGATCTGGGGTAGGCCTCGCGGTGCAGGGGGGATGCCAACCAGATCAAACTCGCCGAGAAGCTTGTTGTCAGAGGCCATCTCACGCTCACCTTGGAGCACTTTGATTCCCACTTGGGTCTGGTTGTCAGCTGCAGTGGAGAAGACCTGTAGGAGAAAGCATATTATGATATTATTATTATCTTTGGATTTTGGAGGATAAACAAAGCAAGTGAAAATATGTATACAAACAAATTAACCTTTAGGCTTACAAACAGAAACATGACAATTTGTACAAAAACATTTAACAGGCATAAGGATACACCACTCATTATTTTATTATGGTAAGACTTCATTATTGCAAGTATATCAGAGTCATATATAAACTGAAACAAATAAAAGAATAACAAAAGGCTTTCTTAAAAAATGCATAAAATTCTTCTTTATTATGTCCTTGGAGCTTGTTCAACATTAGCGGCAATACGATGACTTTACAACATTTAAGGTCATGAAAACTTGTACTGGGACAGAAAAATTATCTGGGAATAGGCAAATGATTTGCTTTTTTGGATTGCAAAGAGCCAGGAAATGTCTATCTTTATACGTTTACATTTTTATTTACTCATAAAAAGTGTACATCAACTTCCTAGTGCCAAATGATCAATCTCTCTAAAGATGCATTTCATTAGTAAATAAGTGGATCCAAAGGTTTGTATAGTAAACTGAAATGATTTACTCAATCATGCAAGTAGAAGCAAGCAAAGTTTGAAGTTCACAAAGCACATTCATGCGTAAGGAACCAAAGGTAAAGCAACTATGGAAACAAAAATACAAAATTGAAAAGGGAAAAAAAATGCATCATAGAGGAAATTAAAACAAAACTAGTGAATGAGCAAACCTGGCTCTTCTTTGTAGGAATAGTGGTGTTGCGAGTAATGAGCCTAGTGAAGACACCACCAAGGGTCTCAATACCAAGGGAGAGAGGAGTGACATCCAACAGCAGAAGCTCTTTGACATCTCCTCTGAGAATACCTCCCTGAAGAGCGGCCCCCATTGCAACCGCCTCGTCAGGATTCACACCTTTGCATGGTGACTTTCCAAATATTTCAGATACCACCTCCTGTACTTTGGGTACCCTCGTCATACCACCAACCAAAAGCACCTCATCGACATCCTTAGTTGAGACACCGGCATCCTTCAAGCAGCTCCTACACGGGTTTTTCGTTCTCTCTATCAGGTGGTTTACCAATGTTTCGAACTTTGACCTAGTCAAAGTGATGTTCAAGTGCTTTGCACCTGAAGCATCAGCTGTAATGAAGGGAAGGTTGATGTCGGTTTGAGAGGTGGAGGAGAGCTCGATCTTGGCCTTCTCTGCAGCCTCTCTAAGCCGCTGAAGCGCCAACCTGTCCTTGGAAAGGTCTATACTCTCAGTTCTCTTGAACTCGCTAACCAGGAAATCCAAAAGGGCATTATCAAAATCTTCTCCGCCCAAGAAAGTGTCACCATTCGTTGCTTTTACCTTAAAAATCAATCAAAACTATAATTAGCAAGATTTAGGGTGAATAAGGAACAAGAACAAAAGGCACCTCTAAAACCTTGACTAAGAAAATGCTCTAGGACATCAGGGTCTAAACCACCAGAAAGAACAAACCAGTATCTATCTAGAGCCTAGAGAGTACACTTTGTTCATACAAGGAAGATTAGTCTTTTTGGATTAAAAATGAGTGGAATCACATAATAAATTCGATGATCCCTATACTATTCAGGTATAGCATTTTCAAGAAAAAGAAAAAATAAAAAGTTCAGTGATATGTGCTCCTGCTACAGCAGAAAAGATTAATTAAATCTGGTTCAAGATATAATTCCACATTTCAAATAATGTCTATTAACTTTATATACTATTACAATTTACACACACCATGAGACATGTACAAACAAGAGATAAGAGACAGGATGCTCACCTCAAATACACCATTGGATATCTCCAAAATAGAGACATCAAAGGTGCCACCTCCAAGGTCAAAAACAGCAATCAACCCCTCCTTGTTGTTCATCCCATATGAGAGAGCTGCTGCGGTTGGCTCGTTAATGATCCTCTGCACATCCAACCCGGCAATTCGACCCGCATCCTTGGTTGCTTGCCTCTGTGCATCGTTAAAATATGCCGGGACTGTGACAACTGCCTTAGTGATTGATTTGCCGAGATAAGCCTCAGCTGTCTCCTTCATTTTAGTAAGAACAAACGCACCAATTTGGCTGGGTGAGTATTGCTGGCCGTTGGCCTCAACCCAGGCGTCCCCATTTGGGGCTCTTACAATCTTGTATGGTACCATTTTCATCTCTTTCTGGGTTTGCGGGTCATCAAATCTGCGCCCAATCAGACGCTTTGTCCCAAAGAATGTGTTGGTTGGGTTGGTAACAGCCTGGCGCTTTGCTGGGGTCCCCACGAGGAGTTCCCCTTTCTGATTGATGGCTACTACTGATGGTGTTGTTCTAGAACCTTCTGAATTTTCTATCACTTTCGGGGTCTGAAAAGACAACATTAGGTTATTAGCATCTGAGTAAAATGAAGCGATCTTATTTATGCAAATGATGCAAATAAAAGAATGGACAGCTGTGAACCTTTCCCTCCATTACAGCCACACAGGAGTTTGTTGTGCCCAAGTCAATTCCAATGACTTCATTACCAGCAGGTTTTGTACTGAATATCAAAAGATTTAAACAAAAGTAAAAACACAGTATAAGTAATCATAGATTCGACTATTGGACTAATTATAGAAACTATAAGGTTAGAAGTTGTACCTGAAAGGTCGGGCCAAGTTAACCCAGCTGGAACCCAAATTAGAGCTGCACCATGTGGATCTGATGTTCCCAGTAAACTACACATTGTTGTATAAGATTAGTTACGATTAAACAAGGGACTTTCAACCTAACCAACGAACAAAAGCACCAACTGCAAGAGTAGCTGGCTTTGCTAGTGTCACTGACAAAAGACCGAACAGTGACCCACCTTACAGTTTTTTTTCATCCAACTTCCTATTGACTATTGAGTGCTTAGAAAACAGATTCAGGAAAAGGTGTCTGAAATCTAATAATCAATCAGAAGTGAAAGCTAAATCCTAATATATTTTTCAATTGCATTTTCCCCCTTTCAAAGCATGACTTCGATGCCAAGGTCACCATACGATTAAAACCTAGCCTAAATGAATCACACTGCTCTGATCGAATAGATGAACTAAATAGAAACGAAGATATCTGGAAAAGGTCGCATAAAACAACATTTTCAAGTAGGTAAGTACTGAGACAGAGAGAGAGGGTACCGATCCGATGTTGGAAGAGAGCTCTCGTCGTCGGAGCGCTCTCATGACAAGCGAAGCCGCCATTGATTAAGAACCGGAGGTGGAGGTGGAGGTGGAGGAGGAGAAGTGGAGTAGGGTTTTGGCTGGCGACGGAGCAGTAGGTTCCTAGGGTTTTTGAGAACTTTGTGTTTATCACTGGACACTTCGCAACTCTTGCGGGAAGAAATGATACACGACGCCTTCCAGCGAGTCGGCGCAAAAGCTTTTGAGCGTTAAGTGGAATTGCGTAGAATTATCTAGATATTGGGCCTTAAAATCAGCTTGTAGAAGCCCATTATATATATTTTGTAGGCCGGGCCCATAGTAACTGTTATCTGGCCTTTATTTATATGATCATATGTAGCCTGGGGCCCTGGGCCATATTTCTGAAACTTTTATGTCTGTCCCGTAATTACTAAAAGAAAAATTATCTTATTATAATAATAAATATCGAGTATAATAGGATTATTTTTAAGAAATATGCTAATGTCTCGTATTCTAAAAATTTGATGACATTATATCTAAAGCTAAATTCATGTGTTTGATTCGGGGAAATATTTAGGTACGAGATATCATGTGTTCAAATTGGTACTTGTAAATTTTCTATTTGTTGCTCTAAATACATCTCTAAAGTATTGGTGAACACATGCATGTGAAAATTAAACATATAGTTCTCAAATATTTAGTATTATTCTCCTTAAAATGTGGGATAGGTAAAAAAGTTGTAAAATATTTTAATCCGAATTCTTTATTATGGTTAGAACAACAATAAAATTGTGGCATTCAAAATTAAGATAATTTCTCAAGGATGAGGGGCCACAAGAAGTAAAATGTATAGTTCCACAAACTAGCTTGTTCGTTTTGTGTTTCATCCTTACATCTCTAAAGTATTCATTTTTTTCGGAATATCTCTTGAGCGAGTCTATGGTACTATGCATATCTTAAAATATAGTAAAAAATTTCGAAAAAATATAGAATTTAGTCTGCAAGTACATATTCATGTGGGTATCACGTTGAACGGTTCAGATTGACCATTAGAATTTTTAAAATGAAAATATGGCTCCGTAGTACGGACTAATTCGTACTATGCATAGTACCATAGACTCACTCATATCTCTTTTTCCAACTAGGAGGTGAAATACAATCTTTCAAGTTTTATTGATCATTTTCCACCTAGCTAGTGTTTGACTATTATTTTTACCCAACTTGCATAGCAATAATGCTAGCAATATATGGAAGAAAGCAAGCTGTAATATGTAATGTTAATTAATTAACTTTAAACATTAGAACCTAGAGAACCAGCAGTTACTACCTTGCAATACTGCTTTCCAAAAGGAATCTATAAAATTAACAGCCTATAATACAGTGAGATATAAACAAAAGGCCATGTAATGTGTTGGGGCTGCTATAGACAACAAAAGATCCAGTGTTTTTTTTAGTATTGGTTGGATGTCAAACCACTCGACTATTTATCCACAAGAGATTCTCAATACTTAGCGAGAGAGGAGTGACATCCAAAAGCAGAAGCTCTTTGACATCTCCTCTGAGAATACCTCTGGCCTTGAAGTGCAGCCCCCGTTGCAACCGCCTCGTCAGGATTCACGCCTTTGCATGGTGACTTTCCAAATATTTCAGATACCAACTCCCGTCATACCACCAACTAAAAGCATCTCATCTACATCCTTCGTTGAGACGCCGGCATCCTTCAAGCAGAGCTCTTACACGGGTTTTTCGTTCTCTCTATCAGGTGGTTTACCAATGTTTCGAACTTTGACCGAGTCCAAGTGATGTTCAAGTGCTTTGCACCTGAAGCATCAGCTGTAATGAAGGGAAGGTTGATGTCGGTTTGAGAGGTGGAGGAGAGCTCGATCTTGGCCTTCTATGCTGCCTCTCTAAGCCGCTGAAGCGCCAACCTGTCCTTGGAGAGGTTCTATACTCTCAGTTCTCTTGAACTCGCTAACCAGATTATCAAAATCTTCTCAGCCCAAGAAAGTGTCACCGTTTCGTTGCTTTTACCTTAAAAATTAATCAAAACTATAATTAGCAAGATTAAGGGTGAATATATAAGAAACAAAAACAAACAAGTATCTATCAAGAGCATAGAGAGTACACTTTGTTCATACAAGGAAGATTAGTCTTTTTGGATTAAAAATGTGTGGAATCACATAATATATAATAATATAAATTTGATCATCCCTTTACTTTTCAGGTATAGCATTTCAAGAGAAAAAAAAATAAAAAAAAATCAGTGATATGTGCCCCTGCTGCAAATTTCAGCAGAAAAGATTGAATTAAATCTGGTTCAAGGAAGAATTCCACATTTCAAATAGTACAGTCTATTAACTTCATATACTATTACAATTAACACACACCATGATACACCATTGGATATCTCCAAAATAGAGACATCAAAGGTGTACCACCTCCAAGGTCAAAAACAGCAATCAAGCCCTCCTTGTTGTTCATCCCATACGAGAGAGCGGCTGCTGTTGTGTATTAATAAAAATGTCGGTAAACTTCTTTTTACACAACAGGAAAATATTAACAAGTTCGTGGATTTTTACAGTCATACTTCTCGCTGTAGAGTGCTGCTCTGTTGTTGGTGTTGCATATAGTGTAGACTGTAGAGAGTGGCCGTTCAAGGGGTCCCAGTGTGTTTTAACCTTAGTTATATTTTCGTTGACCCGCCACACAGATAGTAACAAACTAATATGTACTAGATTCTCTTTAATTTAGTGCATCGTAAGTCGACAGGACTCGGGAGTTAGAGAGAAGGCAAAGAATTGAAGCCCCAACAAAGAGTTAGATCTCCTTCCTCCTCCCTCTCCACTTTGATTCATTCGATCCAACAATCAATGGAAGAGATGGAGCCAAAGAACGAGCATACACCCGAAATCCCCAATGGAACCGAACCGGAGTCAACTCCAATCGAACTTCCGATCGAACCGGAACTAGTCGCAGCCGAGTCACCAATTGAACCGGAACCCACCCCAGCTCAGTCTCCAATTGAAATCGAACTGAGCCCCGCGAGTGAACCTCCGAAGGAACCCACAGAAATCGAGATCAACGAAGTGGTTGTTTCAAATGGAGATGAAGTGAAGCAAGAGGAAGTGGGTAAAGAGGAAGAGGAGAGATCGGATCAAGTTGGAAGCGGGATTTTGACTGGCGAGGGAAGCAGGACTTTTACCATGAGGGAGTTGCTCAATGAACTGAAAGAGGAAGAGAAGGAGGCTAATGCCGGGGCACGATCTGGATCTGTGAAGGACAATGGAAGAGAGACTGGTACAGAAATCATTGAAGATAGATCCTCACTGAGGTTTGTTCTTTCAAATCGTAGATACTCTAGTAAGTTTGAATTGGAAGTTTCAACTGGTAGAATCCTTTATACTTTGTACTGAATGCTAGCTCAAAATGGACTATATCAGCACAGGAATTGCACTTCTAGCAATCCTTACCAGTATAAGAATTAATTTATAGAAATGCACTATAGAATTAATTGATAAATAAATCCCCAAAGAAATGCAAATCATACAAAAATGGAAATATCAGTCAGTGCTGGTCAGGCTGTAAAGATACTTCTACTGGCAGTGCGTCCTTACAGCCTATATAATTTGGACATTTAATAATTATATTTGCATTTCTCTTGGCTATATATAGTTAGATAGGTCTGTAAAGGCAGTTTGCAAGCTTGTATTATTCTAATTGTCCAGTGCACCAAGTTAAACACATGAGCAGTAACATTTCATGACCAAAATACACATGTAATATTTTCCATTTATTAACTGAAAAACCCCATAATTAAGATTACCATAATAATATCTCCTTAATTTGTTTCAGCCAAGAAAGCTTGCAAAATATTGCAGCCCACCACGATATAGCCATAGATTTGATTAACAGTGTTAGTGGAGTTGATGAGGAAGGCCGTTCTCGTCAGAGGATTCTCACATTTGCTGCTAAAAGGTATGTGCCATATTAAATTATTAATCAAATTTCCTTTTTAATTCAAGCACTTAAATCATGAAATTTTATTTACCATTAAATTGGTTGTTAAACTTGTTATTCCAGTTCCAGTACTTACAGCAACTTATTTTTTTTCATCTAGATATATAAGTGCAATAGAGAGAAATCCTGATGACCCTGATGCCTACTACAACTGGGCCCTTGTTTTACAGGTATGATTTAAATATCTTCTGATGTTGGTCAGGAAATTAAATTTCAAATTTTATGGTAGACTTTACATATAGATTGATTATAGTAACCTTACTAGTGCAATACTGCAGGAGAGTGCAGATAATGTCGATCCAAACTCCACTTCTTCTAAAGATGCCTTGCTTGAGGAAGCATGCAAGAAGTATGCCGAAGCCACACGTCTTTCCCCAACACTTTTTGATGTAAGTTCCTATTTGAATGTTTGATGTTACTATAAAGATATTATACCAGCTTTCAACAACTGACTGGATGTCCTTGTACTAGGCATATTATAACTGGGCAATTGCTATCGCTGATCGGGCTAAAATGCGGGGCCGTACAAAGGAGGCTGAAGATTTGTGGAAACAGGTCAGATATTTTACTGAATCCATAAATATGCTCTTTTAAAAGATTCTTGTGGGTATGTTCTTACTTGAGGCAGCATAAAGATATTATGCATGCATTTCTTTTTAGCTTTTCAACATTTTTGTTCGTTGTTTTTCTTTTTCTTTATGGTTTCCTTTCTGTGTGTGTCAGTGGGGTTCCTTCTGGATTTGTTCAGCACTTGTCTTATCTGCTATGCTTCTCTTCAGGCTATCAAGAATTACGCGAAGGCAGTTGAGCTTAACTGGAATAGTCCCTCAGGCCCTTAACAATTGGGGACTTGGACTACAGGTATGATATATCATCAATATATATGTCAATAGTTTGCGCCATAATCGGTTATTACGAACATGTTTCTCATTTGTTATATGTGAAACTACCATGCAGGAGCTCAGTGCAATTGTTCCCGCCAAGGAAAAACAGACTATCATAAAAACAGCTATCAGTAAGGTAAAGTATACCACTTAATTAATCCCTTCTGTTCATTATTTCCTTCTATCTTCTAGAAGTATTTTGAGTGCTTATTTGTTGGGGTCTTTTTGGCAGTTCCGGGCTGCAATCCAGTTGCAATTTGATTTTCACCGAGCAATTTACAATCTTGGTACTGTCCTGGTATGTTTTGCCATTGACCTCATGATTAATTTAAATATACAATTTCTAAATTTTGGTATTAATAATTAAGTGTCCAAATTGAAATTAATTGTGTTAACAGTATGGATTAGCAGAGGACAATATGAGGTCTGGCCGTTCAAACAGTGGGAAAGAGAGTTCTCCTACTCAGTTGTACAGTCAATCAGCCATTTATGTTGCGGCTGCTCATGCCTTGAAACCAAATTACTCAGTATTATACATTTGCACATTGATCTTGTTATTATGGTTCTATTATCCATCTAAAATTTGGAAGTTGTGACATTTTTTTAACCTATGCAGGTGTACCGCAGTGCTCTACGACTAGTCAGATCTATGGTTTGTCTCTATCTCTGTTTTCTTTTAAAAAAAATACTATATAATAATAGTTTACTTAAGTTGAATTTTGATGATCAGTATTAATTATTAGAAAACCATTATGTCTAGGCATAGTACTAATTGAAGTAACACGTGAAGAGTTAAATTCATAATTTTTTTTTCTTGCAGCTGCCATTGCCTTATCTGAAGGTGGGATACTTAATGGCTCCTCCAGCAAATAGACCAATTTCACCTCATAAAGACTGGGTCAAATCTCAGTTCTATTTGAATCACGAGGGACTCCAACAGGTGCTACGGTGTTACATATCTGTACTTTATATCCACACACCTCTGTGTGTGTGTGTGTGTGCACACGTGTGAAAACTTTTTTGAAGTTTATTGCTTTTGTTTCTGTCAGGTTAACTGGTTGGAGAGAGAAAGCCCTTCGAGAAAATCTCTAGACAATGATAAAAAGATCATAAAGGTTAATGTTGCAGATATTGTCTCAGTGGCACCATGTTCCGACTTGACACTGCCACCTGGGGCCGGCCTTTGTATCGATACAATCCATGGTCCTGTTTTCCTCGTAAGACCTTCCTCTGTTTTTTTCTCTGTTTTCAGTTGTGTGAAAATGACATGAAAATTCCTTGTTATATTTTCTCAAGTTTGAGCAGGTAGTAAAAAAAAATTATTGAGTCAGAAGGGTATGCAATATCAAATTTGGTTACTTGACGAAACATATACTGTTTTATATTTTATTTAAGAGTAGGGTTAAAATGCTCCATTGTTTTCATGCCCCACTCATACCCCACAGCCTTCGGAAATTTTTTACTATTTTTTAGATAGGTACAAAATCAGAAGATTCTGGACCATCCAAAAACAGTGATTTTGTATCTATCTAAAAAATTAGTAAAAATATTCCAAAAAATATAAAATTTGGTCTCCAAGTACATTTTAGTATGGATATCATGTTGAACGGTTCGGATCGGCTATTTGGACCTTGCAAACAGAGATAAGGATGTGGGGCATGGTTGGGGCACAAAAGCAATGGGGCATTTTAACCCTACTCTTTTTTTAATTTCTGTATTCATATTTTTCTCTCGTGCCAAAAACAATTTGCTTATTGTTCTTTTGATCATTTATCAAAATGTGGTACAGGTTGCCGAGTCATGGGAGATCTTGGATGGTTGGGTAGATGCTATACGTTTGGTATATACTGTTTATGCAAGAGGGAAAAGTGATGTGCTTGCTGGTCTCATTACGGGATAATTTTATCTTTTATAATTGCACTAGTTCCACCAGATTAGGTTTCGAGATTGGTGATTTCTCTACTGGTCTCCATTGTTTCATATAATCATATGATATACCAATTGCTCTTATGTTTGCCATGTCTTTCTTCAAGAAATTAGATCGGCTTCTTGTAGATTGGTGATTTGTCTGCTGTAATTTTGTTTGATAGGCTCGAAGAGAAAAGGAGCTATTTCCCGTGCTGTTGTTGAGCAATTTTATTATTTGTACAAGTTATTTTTTTCACATTTTAATTGTTGGGTCTTTATGATAGCTACGATGTTTACAGATTATTGAGTTCGTTTTGCATTCTGTCAACTTCCGGCCTGAGATGGAATACATGGACCCTTTAATTTTTGTGAAAATTCTGATCGGACGGTCTGGATCTTAATAGAAATATTCTGTTTCCTTAGGTGATATGAATTTATTAGTGAAGGGGTGATATCACCTGTGGTACAACACCGTTATTTTTATTAATACCCTCAAAAAAAGAAAAAATAGCAAATATGTCCTTGATATGAATTTTTTTTTAAAAACACCATGATCGTCCCATGTTTGGGCGGTTCACTCTCTGTACTAGAATTGTTAGAAAATATCTAAAATTGGTTAGAAATTGTTGAGAATTAATATAAATTGTTTAATTTATCATGGTCGGAGATTTACTGCCAACTCTAAGAATCTAAATTTAGCTGCGGAACGGCATGTTTACAAAGAGATAAGAGAAAGATATAACTATATACGAAGTATCCTCCTACTTAGTCTCTACATACTCCTATCTTCTCACTTAATGAGTAATCTAACAAAAAACTACAAAGATGAGTTTCTATTCAGTCCAAATGACTTATATAGGAGTGAAGGGGCGCCTGGAGATGATTGGTGTCCAAGAAATCTAATCTGGATACAGCTGGCGCAGTTATTCACCAAAGGACGCCTCGGATACGGTCTGTATTGGCTAATACGGACCGTACTTCCACTGTGCCGCTAAGGGAGTTAATGCGTATTCGGCCATCTTTGGTCCGTAATGAGGCTCTGGTATGTATTGGTGAATACGGCCCATACCAGAGCCTTAGCTGATGAGCTGCGCTTTTCCGATCGACCTGATTCTTGCTCCAAATGATATAAAATAGCCCCAAAACATGATATATTATTTTTTGTTTAACAAATTAACTTGCTTAGTTTATTCTTAATAACCGCATATAAAAATTCAAAATAACACACCACTTGAAAAAAAAATCTACAATAAAAGCATAAAATTATTACTGCTAAGTAAATCTTGTGCTGTAATAACACAGTAAGAATAAATTATAATTTATGTTTTTCTCAACTCAATAATAGAGCTTATTTTCAAAATAATGTTGAGAGAAATCGTAGGATGAACTCTTTAATTCAATAATTTATGTTGAGATAAAAGAATAATTATTTCTAGTATTAACACAATTTTATTAATTTGACATATTCTTTTATATAACTTTGAAGCATTTATTTTTAGATGATTTTTTGAAAACTATTAATGGTTTTTTTAATATGGTTATATATTCTTTTGTCATGTAATTTAATAATAAATTTTAATTTTGTCCCTAAAAAAAACAAATAATAAATTATAATACTAAAATATTTAAATTAATTTCAATCCAAATAAAAAGTCACATGAAATACATATTTATTTTAATGAACTAAACATGGGAAGAAATAAATCATAGCCCATAGGTGGAGTTTAAATTATTTGCATTCTCATCTCAACAGTTTGCCTTAAATCGTCAGTATGATCCTTCAGTCAACCATATATATTTTTTTTAATACCAAAATGATATTGCTATTGTACATGATGTATCTTATGCAAATCCTAAGTACTAACCCAATATATATTAGAGTAATTCTTTTGTCTTCCGCTCTCCAGTCCCCTAAATGTCTCCCCATTCTAACTAACTATGTCAATCATTAAACCACTTTGAAAAATGTGTAAAAAGTGATGTGTCCATTTTTTTTTTAAATACTTGATATCTTAGGTATGAATATTTGATGAATTATATATGAATATTTGATATCTTAGGTATGAATACTTTCCATTTTGTATGTGAATTAATTTAATCAATGAATTACAGTTAGTGGTCCCCAGTTGTACTTTTGACCGTTAGTTAGCGAGAGGGCGTTTAGGGGACTGTTAGTCGATCCCTATATATTATATATGCATGTCCCAAAACAAGATGGAATTGTGATATAAAAGTTTCTTAAAAATCTTTTAGGCATATATTATATCTTTTTAAAAGTATATGCCTAAAATTAAGAAAGTTTCTATCTACCTAAGAAAGCTATTAATATTATGCATGTCCCAAAAAACATAGAAAATGTGACATATATTTTTGCAATGTATATCACATAGCTTGCCTTAAGAATAGAAAATATTAAATATTACTTGTACATCCCAAACTATTAATAAGAAGTTATTTTCATGGAGCGTGTTAGGTGTGAATCAAGCACAATCTTTATGATTTATATATACGAGATGCATTTTTCTCGTGACCTTCTTTTAGGAATAATTCAGAATTCTATGATTATTTATTAGTGTATTATTTTGGTGATAATGTCCTAAAACCTGTTACATGACATTATAATTTGTTATTGAATCAAAATTCAATGGAAACTTTTATTTGATAGGAAATTTTATCCTTCAATAATTTTCTTCTAGCATTGGAGTCTCTTTCATCAATTAATACCCAATATTAATTTTCTTAAATTTCATTCTAATAAAGTTAACAATTTTTTATGCAATTACTAATGGATCATTATAATTAATTAATTGAGTAAATATATACTAGTAGTTGTAGCTAATAGGTCTAAATAAAAATGGATATTTTTATTATACATAAAGAAAATCTTATTCATATATTTTGAAATCCAGAATATGTATAAATATCTACAAACAAAATATCCAATACAAAATAAAAAAAATATATATATATACAATAATCAAAGGCTCTATTTATTTTTATATCATTATCACATATTCTTTATTATAAGTTAGTTGGTAACATTAAAACTTCAACTTAATAAACTAAATATTTTCAAAAAAAAAAAAAACAAATGAATGTACTAAGGCTACAATAAAGTAATTACTGTATACTTGTGGGATAAAAAATCATTAATAAAGAAAAAAGAATATTAAGTGCACAGTCATGCATTTTTTTCAACCACATAATTAAGAGTACTCTATTTGTGTGCTGTAAGATTACTAATGAAGTCATGAAGACATTCTTTTATAATAATGAAGTAAAAGAATAATAGTGAAATATTTCTTCTTTTTTCATAAATAAAAATAATAATTTTAGAAAATTATCTTAAAAAAAAAGCTTGTCAATTAAAAATGATAAAACAAATAGCATATAAGGAGGATTAATTGAGGGGTAAACTTGTCTGTCAATTAAATTTTGTAATGAATGCAGTGTTGATTACAATTTTTGTTGTGTGAATGTCAACTCACAATGTATACTCTGAATAATTTGACTTAATAAAATAGAAATATTGTATTAATTCAAGTAATGAAAAAATATTCATCTTGATCCAACTCATATGGTAAATAAATTTGATTTTAGATTTTTAACCATATTAATTTTTCGCAGGTATTAGGTGATTAGGTCACATTATTGCAAAGATACAGCGAACTCATATATTCACACGTTTGAGCTAGTCGGGAATAGTAACATGGTTGGCGATATATTCGCGTTTTATTCGTTTTTTTGACGTTTCAAACCGAACACCGAATAAAACGCAAAAGACGTATAATACGTTTTATTTGCGAATAAAACGCAAATTACGAATTATTCGCGAATAAAACGCGAAAAAACACAAACAAATTAAAAAAAAAATTGGGTTTTTTTTTTTTTTTGCTTCCTTGTGATACCGAATAATTTCTGAATTATACCTGAATTATTTTCGAATTACAAATTTTTAACTCTGCCGAATTGATCCCGAACTATTTGTTTGTCGGCAATACTAGGGACACCGATAAATAGTATCTATTTCGCTATTGACGTCAAATCAAACGGCTATCATTCATCGTCGGATTTTATCTTAGCCAGAAATAAAAAAAAAGTAAAAACTAATGGTTATTTTCAACCTAACAATTAATGGGCCAAGGAATGGATCAAGTCGATTTTGCTTTGCCTTTTCCAAGAAAAGACATCTCCTTGCAACTTGATCAATCATTGGATGTGATTGAATTAGGTGCGAGAGATCAATACACCCCTTTATTAGGATTTTTTTTTTTTTTTTTTGCAATTTAGTCGGATCAATTCGAATCTAGTTGAAGTTAAATTTGTGTAATTAAATTTTTCACCTAGTTTTAATTTGAATTTGAAATTGTTTTTAATTTCGAGTATTTTTTACATCAACAAAATATGATCGGTAAAAGAAAAATATTCTAAAAAAAAAGTTTACATTAATTATTTTACTTTTTAATATAACATAAAAAATAAATAAAAAATCTTACTAATTGAATTCGTGTAGCTCGAGCTGATCAATTTAGGTTCAAATTAGCTCGATTGTCTTTTTATTTGACCTCGACTTAGCTCGTTTTCAAATATAATTCAATTAAGCTAAAAATAGAATTAGCTCGCTCAGATTTAATTATTTTGTCAACTTCTTTTTTTCTTTTTTCCTTATAGAAACTCAGAAAATATTACTTTTGTTTCGAAACTCAACACAATTTGATTCTCATTTTGTTATATATATGTTTATATTTTCATATGGTTAATAGAGGATTGTTATACAATATCTATATATCATATATGCGATATGAGAATATTGGAATATTGGAATTTTTCTTACCTTATCCTCCCTTGTATCCTAAATTTTTTATAAATTAATAAAAGAAAACCTAACAAAAATTATAAAAAAATATATATTTCCATATTTTATACTTATTCATAATTACATCGTTTTGCTTGTCTATTTTTAGTTAGATTAGGGCTCTCAAAAACTTCTCGCTAAACTTGTGCGAATTGGATCCAATGAAAGAAAATTTGGCTCGTTCTCTCAAAAACTTTTCCACTCAAAACTTCACACAGTTACTTCTTCAATTGAGACAATGCAACACTAACCCTAGAATCCATTATTTTCCTTGTTTCATTACTCCCAACCTTTTTTAATAATTTAAAAATATAAAGATATAACTATCAATTTTTTCAATTTTCTCCAATATCACATGTTATTTTAATAATTTAAAAATTCACTCATTATTTTAATGATATGGACTTTTTTCCAATTCGTATATCAATCTAATTTGAAATGATATTGTATATGGACAGTTATCATATATGAATAGAAAGTCAGTGATCTGAATCTCATATTTTAATATAAAAAAAGGGACCCCATTAGCCTAAAGAAAAATAATTTTGATTGGTAAGTAAGAAAACTGATGAAACAAGGAGAAGAAAGAAGAAAAGGATTTTGATTGATAAATAAGACAACTGATAAAACAAGCATAAGAAAGGAGTTTGAGAAAACAGAGAATGCATGTCTCCTTCTCATATACGGATACGACTCTGTTGTTATTCTAATAGAAAAGCAGGGTCCTGCTTTTCCGATCTCAACCATTAAATTCATTGAGATTCGTACATGAAAAAAGTTTCTTTATCGAGATATGCTAATGAAAAATTTTGAATGGTTGAGATCGGAAAAGCAGAACCCTGCTTTTCTATTAAAATAACAGCATAGTTCATTCCCTTATATACATACATTCAAAGCCTTTTAAAATAATGATTACATACATTCAAAAATTATGTTACATGTCAATCTATATATAGTACATCCAAAACAATATAGCTGTTGATATTTGAAGGATGTACGAGTAATTTTCATAATAGGCAAATTCAACATCCATTTTTAAGGAAATTACCAAATTTATCCTTTTACATGGTTAATAATTATTTGAAGAAATTGAAGTTTACATTCAATTTTTAAGGTACCTCTTGACTTGGTATTACATCTTGAATAATATACATGATTTTTATAACATACAAAAAATATTTTCAATGATAGCATCAAATTGAGTATCTTTTATATAAGAAACTCTTATATCACAATTCCATTAATTATTTCATTTTTTAATTAAATTTACAATCAATGCAAGGTGATTTTGTAAACTCCTAAATTGATGAAAATACAAGGAAAAAAAAATTTCATTGATCTTCAGGGTGGAGGCATGAAGAGTGAATGAGGTCAATTGGCCTTTATTTTTTTAAAATTTTTGTATTTATATATAATTCTCTATATAATTTAGAGTAAAATGTTATGGATACTGTAAAATTAATCCTCATTCTCAACATGAAAATTTTATATTATTAACTCTATTTACGTTTAACCTCATAGTTTAAAAGTTTGGCTCCACTCCTGTTGATCTGTACATTAAATTTAGTTATATATATATATATGGAGTTTGCTAAGGTGCTATGCATAGCATAGAGGGCCTCCGTGGTACGGCTCAATATTTGAGTTTTCAAAATTCTAACAGTCGATCCGAACCGTTCAACATGATCTCCATATGAATATGTACTTGCAAACCAAATTTTACATTTTTTAGAATTTTTTAAAAAAAATAGGTAGAAAAACACTTGATCTGAATGGTACAGAATTTTCAGATCAAGTGATTTTCTATCTGTCTAAAAAAATAGTAAAAAAATTCTAAAAAATGTAAAATTTGGTTTGCAAGTACATATTCATATGAAAATCATGTTGAACGGTTCGGATCGACCGTTAGGATTTTGGAAACTCAAATATTGAGCCGTAGCAGGAGGCCCTCTATGCTATGCATTAGCATATTAGCAATTTCCTATATATATGTATATATATATATATGTTAGAATCGCCCTTTTTATAACTTATATATCAATACTCAATCAAAATCCTAAACTAAGAGAAAGTGTTTAGAACTATAATTATTCTCAGCGCTTCCCCCTAAAAAAACATTGAAGAAATCCTAAACTGAGGATATTTTAGTCATTTCATATTTAAAATTAAGCATTAAATTGTAAATTAATTGTCGCATGTCAGCTTGTGTCATTGCTATTGATTGCATAGTTGGAGAAAATAATTGTCAAAAATTAAAAATCCATAGTATAACTTGTAACGAACAAAAAGTTTGAAGAACTATCATAATATTACATTTAAATTATACTACAAAAATTTTACTTGCTATTTGTTAAAATTTGGACAATTTAATAGGAGCAATATAATATCATTTCAGTGGTTGGATGACTATTAAGAAATAAGATGATCAAGCAATCTAATTATTAACAATTATATTTTTAAATCAAACACATATGTTTAGAAAATGAAGCCGAAATTTCATAATAAATGTTTAGAAAATTCTCTAGTATACCGAATTGTTGTGAGTTAGTTTATATTTATTTGATGGATGGTTATATTATGTTATTTAGTTTTCTAAAATTAAATTACATAAATAAATAAATTATTTAATAATCTCTCACAAAATATTATATACTAGAGAATGAAATCGAAAAAATAAATACACAACCATATTTTTAAAATAGGAAATAGAAAGTCAGTGTCCTGAATCTCCCATATTTTTAAAATAAAAAATGGACCAAATGAGCCAAGAAAAATATTTTGATTAATAAGTAAGAAAATTGATGAAACATGCAGAATAAAAGAGTACAAGATTTTGATTGATTAATAAGACAATTGATAATAAAACAAGCATAAGGAGTTTGAGAAAATAGAGAATGTCTCTTTCTCATATACATCCAATGCCTTTTAAAAATATTTAGTACATCTGTACAGGAATCCAAAAATTATGTTACATCTATAAATGTATATATAGTTGTTGATGTTTGAAGGATGTATGAGTAATTTTCACAATAGGCAAATTCAACATCCATTAATTTAACCAAATTACCAAATTTATCATTTGAACTAGGCTAAAATCTTGAATCTCTGTAAAAATAATGTAGTATACTTTGTTTTTGATAATTTTGTTTTAACAATGTAGTATACTTCATTTTAAATAAATAAATAAATAATGTAGTATACTTTTAATATTTAAGGCACACCCCAACTTAACATTACATCTTGAAATTGCAATGATTTTTTAAGGTAACAGAAAATAATTTCAATAATATTATCAAATTGAGTATCTAAGTTTTTGGATGACTATTACGAAATAAGATGATCAAGCAATGTAATTATTAACAATACTATTTTTAAATCAAACATATGCGTGTGATTATAGCTTTATTTAAATCCAAGCTAGTTTATCCGTTGATATGAATTAAGAATATAAAAAAGAATATATAGTCATAGACAAAGATGTCTCCATCCATAAACTTTAATTGATAGACACCCTTCCTCAACAAAAATTATCACAAAAAGTAATTGACATTAGCAAAATATTCTCTTGGGACCCAATGCTATAACTTCTTGTTGCAAATCAATCAATCCTAATGTGATAATTCAATGCTAGGGGGGGTGGGTTTGGAGTTCTTATCCTTAAAAAATTATTAGTTCATGAATATTAGGAAAAAAGGAATATAGAAATTTCCAGATTTTCCTTTAAAAAAAATGAGGTGTGATGTGATCGACGTCAAAATGATAATGAATTACGTAGGATTTTGACTTAGGTTTTGCTTGTTATCTCATTCTTATGTTTAATTAATTAGAGAAAAATATTACTGTTGCCCTACTTCATATTTTAGTGTAGGAAACATGTTTTGGGGCTATTTTACATTATTTGGAGCAAGAATCAGATCAATCGGAATAGCGCAACTCATCGACTAAGACTCTGGTACAGCCCGTATTGCCTAATACAGACTAGAGCCCAATACGTACCGGAGATGGCGCAATACGCATTAAGTCTCTCAGTGACACAATCCCAATACGGTCCATATCTGAGGCGCCCTTTGTTGAATAACTATTGGTGCAGTATCCAGATCAGATTACTTGGACTCCACTCATCTCTAGGCACCCACTCACTCCTATATAAGCCCTCTGGACTGAAGAGGAAGACATCTTTGTATCATTTGGTGTTTTATTTTATTAAGTGCGAAGAGACGAGTGTGTTGAGGCTAGTTAGGAAGCGCTACTTGTTTGTGTCTTCTTTGAGTCTCTTTGTAAACATGTCGTTCTACGGCTAAGTTTAGATTCTTAGAGCTAGACAGTAAATCTTATTACTCATGATGCTTTGATATATATACTTTTATGTTTGTGTAGTCTTTGTTTATTTAATTGTTTTTGCATTTTTAAGTTCTTCTTACTTGGTTTTGATTATCTAATTTAATCCGTCAAGGTAAGTGACAGTGCCTTGAAGGTAAGTAGAATTATGATGGACGAGTCAAGGACAAGGAGAAATATTAGACTAGTGTGAAGAAAACCTTAGAGAGGAAACCACTAGTTGGAACAACAAATTGCATTTGCGGGAGTTCGGCATTTGCGTAAGAAACTCGCAGTGTCTTTATAGTAACCCCTTACAACAATTGAAAACCAGCATCAAATAAAGTCCAGTATCAAAGCGGATTGAAGTAACAACGGTGTGTCAAAACCCTAGGAATTCACATTTCTATCTTTATTTTACTTATTTTTAATTTTCGCCAAATTTACATTGATCACAACTACAACTCTTGATTTTCATATTTCGTCTAGCCTTTCGAAAGATTGTGATTCGATCTCTAAAGACCTTAAACCAATATTCACTGTGGATCGATCTCAATTATACTACTAGATAGGATTGTGCGCTTGCGATCCAACCCGATAGCATACCGAGTTATAAATATTAAAAGTTATAGTAGTGTTTTGCGCGATCATAATGCCAACAAAAATGATTAATTTAAAATCTAATTTCTCAATTAAGTGATATTTTTTATTGTCTTATGTATCGTTTTTTTATCTAAATATTTTGATGTTATTTAGGAGGAAAACTGTATATATTTTGTGCGGTAAGAGCTGTAGAAGTAATATTATGTACATGAGATGTATATAAATCACAATTGCAAAACATAATTTCTTGATTGACAAAATATTTATCCGATTAATGATTAAATTTTTTTTTTAGAATCTCTTCTAAATAAGACAAATAAAATACAACGGTAGCGGATTATATCATTCAAAAAATATCTTGGAGAATTCATATGATTATTTGAAGTTATTTAAAAGAAGAAAAGAAAAAAAAAAAAAAAGGTTGTACCGGATTATAGGGGTACATTTTGGTGTGCATGAAGCATTGCCAAGGGCAACACAACTGACACTCCAGCTGTAGCCCTGGGGTCCACCTCCTCATAATTGAATCCTAATTACCTCCATTTCAGACAAACAGGCACTCTGAAAGTACATCCATGCCCCCATTGTTTTCTTGATAATTTGTTCATGCTTACCAGCACAAATGCACAATAAATTCAGATGTTTGTCACCGAATCATTTGATCTTTTGGCGCGGAAATATTTCAAAAATTCAAAATAAGAGTTTATATTCTACTTCTAGTGAGATTCCGATAATATACATATGGCAGGTCGGTTCGTACTATGATTTTGTATTTTCAATTTTAAAGTATAAACAGTCGATTGGAACTGTTCAACATGATTTTTTGTATTATAATATATTTGATGATTATATTCTATATTTTTTTAAAAATTATTTTTACTATTTTGTTAGATAGGTATAAAAATCATTACTTTTGAATGGTCCATAACTTTTAGATCAAGTATTTTTCTACATTTTTTAAAAATAGTAAAAAAGTCTAAAAAAATGTAAATTTTGACCACCGAGTGTATTTTCATATAGAGATCATATTGAACTATTTAAATCGACTGTTTGAACTTTAAATACAAATATACATTATATATACATTATGTATAGTACCGTTGCCTCACTATTCATATTTATAAATTATTGAATAAACAAGACATATAACATATATATGAAAAATAAAGCTTTTTATTGACCTCACTCGTCTGGTAAGAAGGTTCTAGAATCTCTCTCTGGCAGTGGCACTGAACCACTAACCTTGTTTAATGGAGAGGATAATCGTTATCAATTTTTAACCTGGAAACTGGAGAAGAACCAAACAAAATGACATGAGCAGAATCGGTGCTTCTGCTCAGGAGATTCCAGTGATCCAATCATATCTCAAATATTATATAAACAAGTAAATAAAAAAAGCTCAAACAATAAACAATAACCAATGAATTATAAAAAGAAAAGAAATGATGCAATCATAGCACACTCAAAGTGTTCCTCTGCACCTCAGGACCAACTTTAGCTAACCAACTTGAACACACCCCCTTTGATTCAATATATAGAACACAAGCACCACATAGCACCTCTCAAATAACAATTCCAATTTCTTAAACCAAGCATTCCATCAATGGGTGACGATATCGGATCCTTTCGATTCATCAATCTCTTAAACCAATCCAATCAACCCCACTACGATCATCCCTTCCCCGACTTAGAATTCGACGAGGCTGACGTGTTCTATTCATCCACCGTCGATTCTCCGTGCGGTTACCACTATGAATCGCCTCCTTCCACCGTTGATCATAACCACAACTCAACACACCACCACCGGCGTTTCGGGCTTTCGGCTCTTTTAGCTGATAGTGAAACAGAATCAATGGCAATTTCCCCTCAGCCTGTGCCGTATTTTGCACACACGCTAAGAACCGGGCCCCACCAGTCAGCACCACAGGCCGTACCGACATGGCACGTCCGAACGGACTATAATGATGATGATGAAGATGAAGTGTTTGATCAAGAAGAAACAGAGATGGTGCCGCCGCACGTGATGGTGGCGCGGTCCCACACACCAACTGCCTTGTCTGTTTTAGAAGGGGCAGGAAGAACGCTCAAAGGAAGAGACCTTTGCCGGGTCCGTAATGCCGTGTTGCAAAAGACTGGTTTTCTCGACCTTTGATTTTAATTATGAATTATTAGCTAGGTTTTTTCGAAGAATTTATTGATCATGTGCGAAATATTCCCGCCTAAAGATCGATCTAAGCATGGTTACGGGCTTATGAAATTCTCTCGTTACCTAATTTTTATTTTTTCTTATTTCGGGTTATGGTGGAATGTTAGAGAATGCTCTGTTTTGTGGCCATGTGAAATATGGGGAAAGGACTTTAACAGAGCAATTTTAGCTTCGTACGGCGCAGGAATTATATGCAGCGCATTATGATTCTATAGACTTTGCGCTGCATTAAGTCAAGACTGCTCTGTTAAAGTATTTACCCGTAATATGGTTTACGTGCAAGGAACTTTTGTAATTAGTAGAAACATTGTTTCGATATTAATGTCATCGCTGTTATTTCTATTTCGAATTTCTACTCTTAATTAACTATTAGTATACTACAGATTCAAAAATATTTATATTGACACGAATCTTAAAGCACTTTGTCAATTTTCAAATTGATCCGAATCGACAACGATTCAGATCGAACGGTCCTCTTCTAAAGTCACCGATTACTTAGTCAAAAGATTGTTTTATTCACAATCAAATATTCCATATTTATTTTGAACATAAGATAAAGAGTCAAAATAAAGCTTTCAAATTGACATTACCGTACATTCTCTTGCACGGAACAATAAATACTTAAAGTCAATTGTATATTAGATATAATTTCCATATTAAATTCTCCATATGTGATGTAATCAGCAATCATTTAAAATTTGACGTGTATCAGTTGTCACTAAAATAAATGTGACCATCTGATTTGAAATGGAAACTTCTGATTCACTAATATGAAACTACTATTTTTTTTCTATTCTCATCTACTAATTTAAAATTACGCTATTCTAATTATTTCAGCTCTTATCCAAACATACTCGATAAGTACAAAATAATATTTTAAGATTTTATTAAATGGCTCGAATCGGCTGTTCGGATATAAAAAGGTAAAATTTCACCCGTTACAGCCGTTAGCATATGTAATAATATGCTATCATTAATGGGAGCAGCTTGGGTCCGATAGATTCGATGATTGTCCGATCTGTTTTAAAATTCGTGCGCACAAATTTTAAAACAAACGCGAAAGTTGCGGGCTCAAATAATAAAGCAGACAGACGGTCCTCGAACCCATCAAACTCAATTTGAGTCCGATAGACATCGAACCCAAATTGACCTCATAATTAATAATTAGCATAACTTATGTACCTAACAGACTTAAATTATTAACTACAACAAGTATTTAACGGAGCATTAGTACAATTACATATATTAAAAAATGTGGTTTAGTTAAGAAAAGTTCTTCTTCTTATTTTTTTTGTTGCCTCTCAATGATACAATTCTGTCTCCGTCTCTGAATCCTAGAAATAAATTATATAATTTCCTTATTTATGTGAATTTGATTGAAGTATTGTCTTTACGTGAAGATCATAAGTTTGAAACTTAATGCTCATATTAAAATTGATTTAGAAAACTTTAACCCATCTCGTACTAAAAAAATATTTATAAAAGATCCAACAACTACTTTAAGCATTGTATATTTGTATTATGCTCTCCTCCGTCATACTCGAATCATTCGTTGGTTGAACACTTTTTGTTCACTTGTTTAATACAAAAGACTTAGTATTTTATTGGGGGCAATTTGGCCACTAGTAATATATTAATAGCCGAAATTTGTAAAGTTAGCACAGTTTCAAAAATAATAAACTACAAAATTATAATTTTTGACAATTCTAAATTTACCACGACCGCATTGGTATTGTGCGGACTCATTTAATAAAGACCGTACAATACTAATGTGGATCCTGAAATGAGACCGCACAATGTCAGAGCGGACCCAGCACCGCATAATTTCGGATATTAATAGTGTGCTTGTGTTGCTATCACGCTATCACATTGAAATGATTGTGGGTCAAGCATACGAGTCCGAATCTGCTGCGATTCCGAGGCGGATCGCAGGACCCTGCGATCCTGAGATCAACGGTTCAAATTTTCTCGAGCGCGGATCTCGGAAACATTCTTAAAAAATAAATTTTCACGCACGCATCTCGATAAAGACCAAACAGTTGAGATGACATCGCAGGGTCCTGCGATTACCTCGGAATCGCAGCAGATTTATTTTCCAAGCATACTGCATACACACAATTAATTTATTATTTATTCAAGGAGCGGACATCACATCAGGCAGACTATTTCTAGCGAATTTGGGATTACCACCGAAGTGCAATTGGACGTATGCTAATTTTCCTCCCGCTTTTGGAATAATAGCTGCTTCGCCGGACATTTTTATTAATATCCAAAGTTTAATACAAATTATTATTTATACTCAGATTTTGGGTCAATATCGAAAAATGTCCTCCCCGTAAGCCGGCCATTTTCTGGCCAGCTTACCCTTTTTTTTTTTTTTTTTTTTACGCACATAATTTTCTATTAAACTTTGGATATTAATAAAAATGTCGGTTTAATCTTGATGAATTTATTTTTGTTGTTTAACGCACTTATGCAATTGTTTTAAATATTTTTCTGTTTATTTTTTATGTTGTACTACTATTTTAATGTTATAACATTTTCTGTTTAGCATTATCATGATAATTTATTTTATCTGTAAAATATAAAAATAGTACCATAAAAGCACACATACAAAAGAACTGAAATATAGGATAATCCAAATATAGCAAACATAAATAGTATACCAAATATAAATAGTACAAAACTAGTAAAAATACAATTAAAACTGAGAGGGGGTATATCGCTGAGGCGGTACTCCGGCGTTCGTCCGGCACTAGCGCGACCAGGCTCTGTCTCTCCGGCCTCCACACTAGCATCGGCAGACCTGCATATCTGCTCAGCGGTATCCTATCTGGCATCACCTGTGGAGACTGGCTGTACTAGTAGAGGTGTACTAAAGATAGATGCGGCGAACTTAGTCCCAAAGGTAGGCTGAGTATGAGACCCGCTACCACTAGCATCTCCATCATGCAGCATCTCTGTGCCATATCGGGGTACTGCCAGTGCCGACATGAGGATTTCATCGAATACTCTGAACTCCTGAAGACTGTACGAGTGGGAGTCGTACTCAGAAGTATCGGTCTCCGCAGGTGGTGGCTGTGGCGGCATCTCTGCCGGACCCTGCAATCATACACATAAATCAACAAATTTGATCTAAATGAAGAAATTTATTAAAACCTGACAGATACTGAAGTATGACATACATGAGGCTGCACCGGACGTCCATGCTCGTTGTACTATGCCTGCCACCCAACGTTGGACAATACCTAATTATGGTAGTGCCACTCTGGATGCGAATTGGGATAAGATGGCAACTCATGTCCCATAATCGGGCCCGGGTCAGGCTCGGTCGGATCTATCTCACGCCAGTTGATGTTCTCTCCAGCGTCTCGCAGCATCGCGGCGATGGGCACCGTAATCGCCCTACAGATAGACACTGGCTATGCAGATCTGCATGTACCAAGTATCGTACCTAAACTGGGGATCTCCCTGGGTCTGAATGATCTCATCTGGCTCATGATAGAAGTCTATCTGCTGAGGATCCTGGGCTGTACTGTAGTATGCATCAAAATGGATGCTCCAGTCCTTATCCAGTCGCCCTCGGTGGTTCATCCTGTAAGGAAGACGTTAGCCGCAATCTAGGTTGCACGGATACGCCAGTTTAGGCCGCGTATCGGTATCGGACACGTATCGGATACCGATACGCGCCCGATACGTATCCGATACGCCAGCTGGCATATCCGCCTATGTGGCGTATCCTTACTTGACCGATACGGTCGCCGATACTCCGTTGAAACTCACGGATACGGCGGGATACGTGTGGATACGGTGAACCGCGCCAGCGCCCGTGAACCGCGCTCGTGAACCACTCCCGCACCGTGAGCCGCGCCCGTGAACTAGTGCCTGTGAACCGCGCTCTTCGTGAGCCGCGCCTGTGAACCAGTGAAAATCCCTTTTTTTCTGCTGCTCGCGTGACTCGAACCCGCGTCTTTGTAGAATGGTTCAAAAGCTTTAGCCACTCCACCAAAGTTTGTTTGTGTTATATCCTAGTTACTATAATATTTAATATATTGTTATGTTTATGCCTTTAATTTTTTATACAAATTTGATTTAAGTTATAATTATCTAAATATAATATATAAAATAATAAAAAATAATATATATAATAAACGTATCGTATCCTAGATTTTTGAAAATTGTCGTATCTCCGTATCCGTATCCGTATCGTATCCGATACGATACCCGTACTTGTATCCATGCAACATAGGCTGCAATACAAAGCTATCAAGTAATATGAGATATTTGACAATAGACTACGACTTACTTGTGCAGGTCCATAATCGTTGACCTCGGCAAAGATGGGTCTGTGGAAATGAACGCCGCTCGACCAAACTGGCGGAGCACCCGATCTGGGTAATGGTGCTCCACTATCCAGAAGTGTATGAGTGGACCTCGGTAGAACCACATCTCCCGCTCCTGCTCGTCACCCACATTGCCCGGCAAGAGGTTCTCCATGTACAACTGTACGGCGTCCACTCAACAAGAACGAATGGCAAACTCTGAATCTCTGACCGGACTGGCCTGATCCCAATGGTAGCACTGTGGGTCCGATTTAAGTAGTAGTGGAAACCGTGCCACTTCTTGCCATATGCCGGGCATCTCCACCATGACTAGTGCTGAAGCAGGAGTACCGGCCCGTACATCTGCTTCGCATTCCTCTACATTTTCAAGAACATTAGACGTTAGTGTATTTTGATGGATTGATTGATTAAATAATTTACTAAGAAAAGAGTTGGTGACTTACCTCACTACTATGGCACAGGTGAGAGTACAGATACGCTAGGACAGTCCCACTCCAGTTGTACGGCAACGGCTACTCAAGGTCTCGCAGCAGCGGGAAATACAGCATCGGCATCTGGTCACCGCTGGAATCAGGAAACATGACAGAACCAAAAAGGTCCATCATATAGCCCTGTGTATATCTACAATACAAAACATATAAAAATTATAATAGAATCCTCATATTATAAATTGATTAATAGAAACAAGTTATAAAATTTACCTCTGAATCTCTAGCTCGGTGGAATCTGCCGTGAGACCCGCGCTGAAGTGTTGCCGTAACCTCGTCATCTGCAAATAAAATTTGGACCTCCCATTGTCCCCAATGATATGAAAAGGATTGGCTCCCAACAACTCACCGACATCACCTACGAATCTGGTGCTGTCAGATACGCCGCCAAAGGGTGTGCCACGGATAGGCAAACCCCAAAGAGCACTCGCATTCTGGAGAGTCACTGTCATCTCTCCGAATGGCATGTGAAACGTGTGCGTCTCGGAACGCCATCGCTTCACCAATCCAGCGATGAGAGATGCATTGATGATGCTTCTCTCT
Source organism: Carex parvula (assembly GCA_025461045.1). Classification (NCBI taxonomy): domain Eukaryota; kingdom Viridiplantae; phylum Streptophyta; class Magnoliopsida; order Poales; family Cyperaceae; genus Carex; species Carex parvula. Next base: position 52,380 of record JAJGRW010000364.1, on the reverse strand, counting down.
GTCCGCACGATGTCACAACCTGGTAGAGACCCAGGTTGATGAGGTACGGGTCCGTCATCTCGTAGTACTGCATATGAACGCACCACAACTTCACATCTAAAAGACCCGTGTCTTGCGTTGAAAAAGGTAATCCGCATGGTGATAACATAATAAAATTTAAACCCAACAAAATTTAAAGAAAATCTAAAAAAAGGAACGTACCTCATGAGAAGCCAGTGAGACTCTGTGCTCGCTGTGGGGAATCCATATGAGAGGACTGATGTGCTCCGTGTTGCTGGTACTGATCAGCTCGTCCACTACTGGACACTGGGTAGACCGTGCTCTAGGCATCATGATGTCTAAAATAACCTAATTTCGGTAAAATTACGCTTAATTAGCCTAATTATGGTAAAAAAGCCAAAATACCTAAATATTGATCAACTGTGCTAATTACACTAAATTAAGCTTAATTAGTCTAATTATGGTAAAAATGCCAAAATACCCTAAACATTGGTCAACTATGCTAATTACACTAAATTAAGCTTAATTAGCCTAATTATAGAAAAAATGTCAAAATACCCTAAATATTGGTCAACTGTGCGAATTACACTAAATTGAGCTTAATTAGCCTAATTATGGTAAAAAAGACCAAAATACCTTAAATATTGGTCAATTGTGCTAATTTCGATAAAATTAAGCTTAATTAGCTTAATTATGGTAAAAAATGCCAAAATACCCTAAATATTGGTCAACTGTACTAATTACACTAAATTACGCTTAATTAGCCTAATTATGGTAAAAAAGACCAAAATACACTAATATTGGTCAACTGTGCTAATTACACTAAATTACGCTTAATTAGCCTAATTATGTAAAAAAGACCAAAATACACTAAATATTGGTCAACTATGCTAATTACACTAAATTACAACAATATACTCTAAATCCTAACACCTAAACCCTAAATCCTAAACCCTAAAATAAATAAATTAAAAATTAAATTAGATAAAAAAATTACCTCAAAGAATAGAGAATTCGGTTGAGAGATGAGAGAATTGTGAGGATGAGAGAGAGAAAAAATGGTATATATAGGGTGAAATCGGGTTTAAAAAAAAAAGAGTAAGCCGGCCAGAAAATGGCCAGCTTAGGGGGAGTAAGCCGGCCATTTTCTGATTAGCTTGGGCATCTTTTGATATTGGCTCAAAATCTGAACATAAATAATAATTTGTATTAAACTTTGGATATTAATAAAAATGTGGGCTGCTTCTCCTTTCCACCTTTGGCTTTTGAGAGTTGATGCATGAATATTGTCCAATTTTTAGTAATTAAAAAATTGATTTGATTGATGGTTTTTTTCTTCTTCTGAAAATAACAAGTATCAAACAAATCATTAATTCGGTCAAAATGAGATTTACCGAATTGATGGTTACGGTTCAAATTTTTTTAATCAAAGCTTGAGTTCAAATTATCCGACTATTTAATACTTATAAATAATTTTTTTGAATTTCAAACTTGCGATCTCTCACAAAAATATATTGTCTTTGTCACTAGATTAAAAGCTGATTTTCAGTTCGATTCACCATTTTATTACACAGAAAGTTCGAAAAAAAGAGTGATCGAACCATTGCTTTGATCAACCTAAAATTTCAAAGTCGATGCCTCTCTCTTTAATTTCTTCTTCCTTCAAATAGCACTTGAGGGTCGGACTATTAATTCGGTCTAGGAGTGATCGAATTAATGGTTCAGTTGAGCGATGGTCCCCCATCTGTGGTGGTGATTGTTTTGTATTATTTATATTTGATATACTATGTTTGATGTTTTATGTTTGGATTATCTTATATTTCGGTCTTTTTTATGTGTGCTTTTATAGTACTATTTTTATATTTTTTTAAATTTTTTTTGTCACTAACTTACGCAAAATTACGCTAAAATAAAATAAATTATCAGGATTACACTAAATTAAACTAATGAGAATTGTACTAAAATAAAATAAATCATCAGAAATATACTAAATTAAACTAAGTTACGTCTAAATTATACTAAAATAAAATAAATTATCATGATTATGATGATTATGCTTAACAGTAAATACTTCAACAATAAAAAAATAATATAACAGAAAATCTAAACAGAAAATACTACAATAACAGAAAATCTAAACATAAAATCTAAACGGAAAATACTCCAATAAACCCTAAAACAGTTAAAAAATAAAATAATAATAATACTAATATCGGCCATTTTTCAGCTGGTAATTAATTAAATAGAGTACCGGCTATTTTTAAGGACATTTTTATTATGAGGAGGGTTCAAATGCCTCCATTTTTTGTGCCTCCATCATGCATCCATTCTTTAAAACTTTAATAACTCAAAATTTAAAACTTAAAATTCAAAATAAAACCGTTGGATATGAACTACATCATTTTATCTATGCACGTGTAAAAAATTATGACATTTTAACTTTATTTTGGTTGTCATCTTGAGCTTGTAAAAATGTATACTAATGTAGATAATTTCTAGACATTGATTTTTCAACTTATTGATTCACATAAAAGCAAAATTGAAATGTGATAATTTTTTATGAGCACATAGAGAAAATAACATAGATCACATCTAACGGTTTTCTTTTGATGTTTAAATTTTAAACTTTGAATTATTAAAGTTTTTAAAAATAGAAGCATGATGGTGGCAAAAAAAATGAAAGCATTTGAACCATGCTCTTTTATTAATGCCCCGCAGCAATTATTTATCAAGCTCATAGTACCTAAAACACCCTGAGTCCAACTTCAATTTTGCGTTATTGCCATCCCATCAGTTCAGGTCAAAGAAGGGACCCGTTTGCAGAGGGCACATTTCTTCTCTTTTAACTTTTCGTTTCTCACTCCAAAACCCTGGAGACTGTAGCACAGAACTAAAGAGAAGGCCGGGAGACGGAGTGCTATCTCCTCTCCATCCCAAATCAGATCCAGAAATCGCTAAGTTTATATGCGAAGTTCACTTGCTCTCCCCTTCTCTCTCCTCCGCTTTCTCTGGTCAGATCCGGCAACTGCTTTCCTCGAAGAGAATGTTGAAGGTATTTACTGAAGATTTCTTTGAAAGATTGAATTGTTTATGTACATTTCTCCCCCCCCTCTTCGAATTATGTTGTCTGTACAAAAATTAGGATTTTTGATATCAAACTTGTTCTTTCTTGCGTGAGCATATTTACAGGCTAGATCATTAATTAAAAAGCCTTTACTCACAGCATTTTGTTTGCTCAACTTAAATTTGAAAGTCTAAACTGCCCTCCTTTCATTCTGAGTTGAAAAGATGGTTTGTTTGGTTCTTACTCACAACATTTTTGTTTGGTTCTTATTTGTTGTTTACAACTACAGAAACTGATGCAGCTGGTATCAACGTACCAGTATGATATAGTATTGTGTCTGATACACAATTTTCCTTTAATGCTTATTATTAAATTGATTATCCAGAAAAAGTATAATATTGTGTCTGATACAATCATACCAAAATTAGACATTGTAACCTCAAATCTGTTCATAATTCAGGCTCTTGTTTGAAACATTCAGAAATCAGATTTCTGTAATGGTGCCTCTGCAAAAAATTCCCATTTATTTGTTTCTATTTCATATAATTTCAAAAGATCTCTCTTGCAATTTGGGAAGCTATTAACTCTGTGCAACTCATTAAAATTTGTTATTTTATGCATTTGTGAAGGTGAAATATGATGAATATCAAGGAACATGGTAATGAGGATAATGACGGCATTGATAGGATCAGTAGTTTGCCTGATGAAGTTCGCACGCTTATCCTATCTTTTCTTACTACAAAAGAGGCTGTGCAGACATGCATCTTGTCCAAAAGATGGATAAACTCATGGGCTTCTCTACCGGATCTGAAATTTGACATTAAAGAGTTTGTTGGGTTGCCAGAGATTATTGATGATGAAATGGCTCTAGAAGAACCTCTGACCAAATTCGAACTACTTCTGAGAAGTGTGTTGGAGAAACGAGACAGATCATGTGTTAACAGATTTCAACTTTGTTCGGCTTTGGAGGGTGGCTGGCCTTGCACTCAAGCTATTGCCGATTGTATTGGTGATGTGATTAAGTTGGGGCCTCGAGAGTGTTTACTCGAAATGGGTTCGTGTGAAATTTTGAATTTAAACACGGATGTCATTTTCACTTGTGCATCACTAATATATCTCCAGCTCCAGTTGCGTCTCTCTTCGGAATTCCATCCTTTAGTAGCTATAGAACTCAACTCAGTAAACCTTCATTGCCTTAAAACCCTTAACCTTGCTAATGTTAAACTCAGTGATGACTCTTTGAAGAAGCTTTTGTTGGGGTGTCCGGTGCTTGAAGAATTAGTACTAGAAGATTGTTATATCGATATCATTGAGATATATTCCAACACTTTGAAGAAGTTGGTTCTTTGTAGTATTTATTACGTAATGAGATTGCAGATTTCCACGCCTAATCTGGTGTATTTGGATATTCATGTCTGGTGTATTGAGGAAATTATGTTGCTAAATATGCCATCGCTAGTTGATGCATCCATCTATATTAATAATTGGTATGATCAGGATGAATATGTTACTATGGGACCCAAGCTTATTCACAGCCTTTCAAATGTCGAATGCTTACAACTTGAATTTAATTACCCCTATGGAGAGGTACTTTCTCTTTGCAATGCTTCTACTTTTGCATATACTCGTTGTTGGCCTTATTTTAGGTAGATCGGAATTAAACAAAATCCTGCTCTTGTTATATGCACTCCAATGTCTACCAAATCCCAGTACATACCCTTATTGTTTTATTAGGACATTTATTAAACTAACTTGCGTTCCATCTTTTAATACAAGCCTTTGAGGATTTTTCACATGGTACAACAAAATTAAAATAGCGTCATTATAAATTGATTTGTTCTTGATGTTATCTGCCATAGATACACGATGATTTTTGTTTTTCAACTGTAATTAGATACAATTTAGAATATTAAGTTTACATGATATGTGTTTGTGTTCTTGGAGTAAATTCAACCTATGGCTATAATAAGCATCCAGAGTTCTCATTTGTAATTAGCTTTGTGAATTTCCTTTTTGTTTTTTCTCTGGAACATAGTTTTAATTTTTACTTTGTAATGAAAATAGGTACCGAAGAAGGAATGTTCTGATTTCCCAGTCTTTAACAACTTAAAGCGCTTGAAACTTCTGGATTGGCGTGTCTGTGGCTTCAATCTTGCACCATATTTTCTCCTTCACTCACCTAAACTACAGGAGCTTACCATAGCAGACTCGCTTGTAATCTCTCTCGCTTTTGGTGGTGCTATTAGTACTTATTATTTTTCCATGCCTCAATTGAGAGAGGCGATAGCCATAAAGTCAACTAATGAGATGGTAGAAAGTTCCAACTTTATCGAATAAAAAAAGTGACAAGCTTCAGTCAATAGATATACTAGAAATGGACTTATATCATGAAGTTAACAATATAGTAAAGGCCGTGTAAAAAGGTGTTGGTTATATTAACCCTCTCAATTCCTTATCAAATGATCTATGACCAATGAAACATATGTAACTTGTTTTGTTTTGTTACTACTGAAGCCTTGCAGCATGAAATATTTAGACAAGGAGATAACTCAGGCGGAGCCAGAAGATGCATTAGTCCAGCAGGAGTTCCTTAAGAAGGTTAAAATTGTAGGATTTAAAAATGATAATGGATTTGTTGATCAGCTGATTAACAAGTTGGTTGTCGATGTTAAAATCATTGGTGAAATTGATATTGTTTGACAGATCCTTGTCCATGATAACTTGGGGGAGCTGTCATATATGACTCAGTTGTATTAATGTCATATAATATGTAATATGTTGTGGGTGCATTTTGCATTTTCCTACTATTTCGAGGGTGTGGATGTAATATTGGCATTCACGGGTGCTTTAATAGAGAATTTATGTACCAGGGATTAGCTACTTTGGGGAATTTCAATTTCATATATGCACTGGAAAAAAGTTTCCTGAATTTCAATTTTATTATTGCTCATGTTTTTTTGTTGAAATTTGATTTCACCTTCTACTAAATGAACTGATGAGTCGGCTTATCAAGAATTTTTTGCTAGATTTTGTAATTATACAATAGGTACACTTAAATTGTCAGATTTATGTACTGTCTTGCACACTTATTTTTCTGATTTTGACATTTTCTACACATTAGATCACTAGTTAACCTCTAACTTAAGTCTTCTACTGGAAGCAGCTGTAAATTGAATTATGGAACAATTAAACCCAGCTCTAGTTTCACTGTCACAACTCACAACCTTGACACTGAGCTGGTACACGAGGTGGCACAACTGCTGCACACTCGATACTTTACATGACAAGCCGATTCCTGTACTGGAATCCACATAGCAGGTTAACGGGTTCTGGGTCTGTAGACAAATTCAGCACTGCATCATGAAGAGCTTTTGATATTAAAACATTAGCCCTTGGACTAACCAGTTTATCACCGGACAGAATCCAACTTGCATTAATTTAAAGTGGATAATCTGTGTTGCTTTTGGCTGTTGGCAAAACAGATAATAATGACCATTAGTCATTTCAATGAGTTCTTTATTTTAAAAATATTCTGGTTTTACAATCAAACTTTTTTAATTGCCTGATAAAGAGAGTTTTCATAGACCTATCAACAAGATCCTCAGCTTGATTCTCCCATGAAAGTAAAGCTTGATACTCCTGGTTTTAGAATGTAACTAACGGGTTCCATTTGAAATGAGAGAAACCATTAAGAATGTAGTGAATTCACTGAGGAATTTAGACAAACACGTCATATGCATACGTATTTACCAATGGTAACAAACTTAATTAGTTTATCGATCTCTACAACTTGTAATACAGAATCATCTGCAAAGATGATTGAGGGAATTATTATATCCTCTCCTCAGTCCTCACATGAGAGTTGATTTGACCTGGATTACCATGGTTTTCATTTCCTGACTAAAAATGGCTAGGCTATGATCCTGCCACTTCTGATCTTGACCTAATTGCTTATTGGTCCTTTTAACGGGAATAGTTTACATTATTTACAGAAAAGACTGCATTAGCCCAAAAAAAAAGACAGAAATTTCTATAGTGCACACTTGTTTCTGGCAACAGTTTACATAATAATCTAACAAAAGAGAGGGGAAAAAAGAAAATCACCTCACCATAGTAATTGCCCTGTAAAGTACTGGTACCACCACATCCCCGAAAGTACAAGTTTCCAAAATTCAACTTGATAGCTAAACCCTGGTACTCAAATCATCTATTAAAGCCCCCCTGCATCCCAAAATTACATCCACACCAACAAAATAGTAGGAATTTACAAAACGCACCCACAACATATTACATATTATATGACATTAATATAACTCAGTCATATATGAAAGCTCCCCCAAGTTATCATGGACAAGGATCTCGCCGAACAATATCAATTTCATCAATGATCTTAACATGGACAAGCAACTTGTTAATCACCTGATCAACAAATCCATTATCATTTTTAAATCCTACAATTCTAACGGTCTTAAGGAACTCCCACTGGACTAATGCATCCCCTGGTCCCTCCTGAGTTAACTCCTCGTCTACAAATTCTGTGACATATGCTTTCAATAGTAACAAAACAAGTTACATTTCTTTCATTGATAATAGATCCTTTGACAAGGGCTTAATTGAGGGGGCCAATATGAACAACACTTGGTATTTATCCTGATCATACCAACCATGAAGATAGATGGAGGCATCAACTAGCAACGGCATATTTAGCAACAGAATATTCATTGTATCCACAATAATATCCAAATACATGAGAAGAACTAATTTATTCAAAGTGTCGGAACATATTTTAATGATGCCTCCTAGATAACAACTTTCTAGCACTAATTTTTCAAGCAAAGGACACCCCAACAAAAGCTTCTTTAAAGAGTCATCGCTCATTGTAAAACCATCAAGGTTAAGGGTTTTAAAGCAAGGAAGGTTTACTAAGTTGGGTTCTATATACTAGTGAAGCACAAGTGAAAATGAGCTAGATCAGTGTTTAAATTCAAATTTTCATACGAACCCATTTTGACTAAGCACTTTCGAGGCTCCAACTTCATCACATCACCAATACAATCGGCGCGCAACACCTTGAGTGCGAGGCCAGTAAACACATGATTCCAACCTAAGTCGAAATCTGTTAACATAGGATGTCTCTCGTTTCTCCAACACACTTTCCCCAAGTAGTTCAAATTTGGTCACAAATTTTACAGTCATTTCATCATCAATAATCTCTGGCAACCCAAACTCTTTAATGTCAAATTTCAAATCCGGCACAGAAGCCCATGTATTTATCCATCTTTTACTAAGAAATGATAGGATATGTATGAGAATTTCAACAGGCAAGCTACTAATCCTATCAATGCTATAATTTTTCTCACTACCATGTGCCTTGATATTCATCATCTTTCACCTTCACAAAATCATTTATTCAAACACCTCCTGCGCGACATAAAATAACAAACTTTAATGAGTTGTAGAGATTTAATCTCTTCTCATATTTCAATAATTAAGATGAACATATCTTAGTTATAAAAAAAAGCTACAAAATCTCATGTGCAACATAGGCTTTTGTTTAATTCTGACTTAGTAAGAGTTTATCTAAACACAAACAATTCAAATATAATTAACAAGACAACTAACAAAACAGACAATCTAAAGAACAGCTTAGGAGTCATTTAGAAGGGCACGATATTTATTGTGACGAATTTTGTGTAACTCGAGTTTTTAATGAGCGAGTTGGGGTATGCTCAAACTCAGCTCATTTATTAAAAGAGTCAGCCAACTCGAGTTGAAACCGACTCGAGTTGTAAATAAGCGAGCAGTTATGAGCGAGTTACGAATTTGAGCGATTTTGTACAGCCCTACTCTGAAGTAACTCAAAGTTTGAGGGAATTCAGACTGTCCGATTAGACTGCACAGGCTCTCTAATATTCGTGTCAAAACAGATCGAACGGTTTTCATAAATGTTCAAAATTTGAGTTACTTTAGAGAAGTGTAGTGAGCGAGATGTGATTGTCATTTGTTCAAAATCATATCTTCTTTAATCTGAGTGTAAACTCGACAATCTTTTTGGGCTTGGGCTTGGGCTTGGGCCTCGGGTTCTTTAATTAAGCCATCGCTTTTCATTCAAGCCGCCGCTCTTCCTCACATCTCCATCTCCAGTTCCAATACAATCTCTCTCGCGCGCGCTCAGAACAATCTAGGAAAGGGAAGAAGCCATGTACCAATACTAATTCTTTCTCTTCTCTTTTCGTCTTCTCTTTTAATCAGATTTTGCAGTTCTTTGTCAATACTGGTAACTTGATGGTAGACAAAGAATTGGATAAGATTCTTCTGGCAACAGAGAATAAGGTCGTTTCAATCTTCACTCAATTCATGTTGAGGTATTGTGTTTTGTGATACTAGGTCTTTTAAAATATTCAATTTGCTTTTGTTCCTGTCAATCTTACTTATTTCATTGGTTGGTCTGGTTAAAATTTCATATGGCACCTCAATTTTTCTCCAATTTGTAATTTTACCTTGATGTAAAACCTTGTCCTTACCTAGATAAGATTTATTGCAGGATTACAAAGGTTGATGAGCTAGTAGATGCAGGAAAGAGGTTTCTTATGAGGTTTAACCAAGAGCTCGGTAATTCATTTAATATTTCACTTTTATTTTCTAAGCAAAGAGTTCAAGTTTAGTTATTATAACCTCAAATGATATAAACCATTTACCTAAAAGGAAACCAAGAAAAAAAATGCTTTTCATTCCATAGACTTCTATATTTAAGAAGTGATTATTTCAGAAATTGTACTTCTTTTCTCATTTAATTGATCTGTGTTATCTTTATAACAGGATACTTTAGAAGGCCACAAATTAACAAGGATTCAAAAGTAGTTAACGAAATAATTAAATCGAATATGACCGAAAGAATGAAATCTTACCTTGATGCGGGTTGCACTCATTCCCACCATAACATTCAAAATCTAAGCCAATGTAAGTTTGTTCTCTTTCTTTTCTTTTTCTTTTTCAAACAAAACTATCCTGATCAATTGTAGTTTCAATTATTCAAATATTTAACTGTAGTGCACAATTGTATGCTGGGGCTTCAAGATTTTTTGAAAAAGGGTATGCTTTATTTCTTACCAACTCAAATCTTTTCAAAATTTCATAAAACTGTACCATTTCTGATACCAACCTCTTCCCAGCTAAAGCATCACTAGACGAGATTGAGTGCTTTGCAGAGGATGCGTACAAAGCTGCGATCGAATCAGAACATAATGCATTGAAATTCGTGCAAGAGCACATAGATGAGCCCTTGATGAATCAAACCGCATCCCCTGAGGTATAACAAGCCAATGAAACTTCTAGAAATATATATACTTTTGAAAGGACCTTAATCTATATAAAAATATTCTTTTCTTTTACTTTTGTTGTGTAATTGCCTGATGAAGTTGGTTACAGTTCATCTGTGTACCTCCATTATCTGTTAAGAAATTAATAGAAATATTTTAAATAAGGGGTTTATTATTTGGCCCATTATACTATTAAGCTCACAAGTTCCCTATAATTTTGTAGTTATTATCAGGAAAACCACATCAGATTTCATGTATTGCAATTTGGATATTTTTAATTCAAGTACTTGATACTAAATTTGTGGTCTGATTTGTGTAATTCAACTAATGATAGGATGAAGCAGAGCCGTTAGATGTAAAAGAGAAGTCGGTATCATATGCTACTATGATGATGGTCATCTATAACATGTTAAAGCTTGATTATACAATGCAGGTTAGACCATAGCATTTATTTTCAGGATCATAATTTGCAGAAAACATACAGTAGACATGTATTCTTTTTTCAAATAACAACCAGCATTTATATATCGCAAGTTATAACCCATATTTTGAAGATAATTGCAACAAGGACCTAACAGTTTGCTTGAGTTTTATGATACACATGAATAAATTCATACAGTTTATATACTGAAATTTTTCTCCTTAGCCTACAAAGCATTTCTATTTCATCTCTAACTGCATAGTCACTTTTAACTGATGCCAATAAAGTGTATAAAAATTTTGGTCTCTGCATTTATATGAATTAAATTTATTTGGTTGAGTTATCTCTGAATTTATTCGGTCCAGTTAATCTAAAAGTTTAGGGTTAAGTTCGTGAATTTATCTTCCCGTCACCTTGATTATCTTGTTTGGGATTTGGGGTAATATTTGCAAAATTGCCATAATAATAATAGTGCCAGTTTTAATGTGAAAATGTGGGTTATTTTGTTCAATGCAAATAAGATACATTTTCATTGTAGTTTATAAAGGACCTTTGGTAAAGTTAAATTAAAGTAATTAATTTGTTTGAACACTTGTATTATTTCAGGAAAAAATAGTACGGTCACTTGGTCTAAATACATCATTGTCAGAGCTAGAGACCTACTGTCAAATGTGGGATTTGCGGCCTTATGTTGATGATGATATGATGCGCCATGCTTGGAAATCCGTGCCATCATGATGTCATCACCGCAAGTAATTTTATTTTCTCAATTTTGATGTAGTAATTTATTTGTAGCTGCATATCTTGTATATTGTAATAGTGATGATAATTTATCTAATATAGTAAATTTTACTTTTAAACTGTTCTATGAATGAGTTAGAAGAAAGGAAAAACATGATCATGTAGGAAATTGGCTCAATGATAATTGAAGTATCAAATATCTAATTGGATTACAAATACCTACTAATTTAGTGTCATTAAACAACAAGTGGGTTCCTTTTTTTAATATTAAGTTTTCTCGCATTCTTTACTTACCACTTTCATCCAAAACCAGAACTTGGTGAGGTGAAAGGAGCAAAGGGGAAACGAATTTTCGGAGTAATTCGGCTGTTGCACTGGTGATTATGTTGGTGGATTACCTAAACTCCAATAACTAGCTGCAAAGGCAATAGGGTGCTAGGAAAGAGAACCAGTGGCAATGGATATATGTAGGGCTGGGCAAAATTGCTCGAACTCGTAACTTGCTCATTTACAACTCGAGTTGGCTGACTCGTTTAATAAATGAGCTGAGTTTAAAAAAATGTACTTACATCAATTTTTACAATGGAGGATGAATATATTGCCATACTGACAATTACAGACTGAGGTCATGAAGCATAACGGTTATCTTATATTTCGAAATCTTTTAAATTCATGAACTATTATCGATTTTTTAATATTTTTCCTACAAATAAAAAATCGGTCTAATTCTGACCTTCGTCATTTGATATAAAAAATATTCTAAGCATGCAATGGAACCTACGGCTGCAAACGAACCGAACCGAATCGAACTTATCTCCAGTTTGAGTTTGTTTGAATTAATTTCGAACTAAGTTTAGTTTGAATTAATTTTGAACGAACTCAATTTCGAATCGAATTTTTTACGAACTCAATTTCGAACTTTTACGAACTTTGTTACGACTTAAGAGTTATGACTTATGGCTGAGCCATAGTTCGAAATTACAACACTTCAATAAAAACTCAGGCATTCTGAATTCTAATTACACAGTACACCAAAGTTCATTACAAATACCAAAATTTATATCAAACACCAAAATTTAGTACAATCAATTAAAGTTCAGTACAATCACAGAATCCAAAGTTTTTCAAATAGCCAACAAGAGCAACATCACCAAAGTTTTCAAATATCAAAAGTATTCAAAATACAATTTAAATATCAATAGAAGTACAGAACAATCACCAAAGTATTTGAATTATTACAAACCCAAATATTATCCTAAATAAAACATTAAAGTTCATTATCAGCAGAAATTAACTGTTCACATTTGAGTTAATTTCGAACTAAGTTTGGTTTGCGAACCTATTTCGAACGAACTAGGTCCAGTTTGAGTTTGGTTTGAATTAATTTCGAACTAAATTTGGTTTGAATTAATTTCTAACGAACTCAATTTCGAATCGAATTTTTTACGAACTTTTTCGAATCAAACTCAAATCGAATTACGAACTACAAATTTTTTTTGCAGCCCTACACCAGAGGCCCACCACCTTGTCATTTTCGGGAATTTAGGAATTTCGTTTACAAGTAGGCACTAGGCAATTACCCTGCTCTTCCATAATATTTACCATATTACCTAACTTAGTTCTTCTCTGCTAATGTACAGTACACAGTTACACACTGGATTGTCGATGACTATTTATTTATCTATTTATTGACAAATATTCGGTTGCTATAATTATTGCCACTACTATTATTGTTGTTGCTAATCTAAATTGGTTTACAGTATATTATTCGAATATATTAGATGAAACCGTCATTAAATTAAACAATAATATGACTAAAGTGAACAATAAATGATGATAATAATAATAACTATTATTATTGTCATTATTACTACTATTATCAATATTTATATTAAGAATAAGGCTAGTCTTTATTCAAAAATATCTATTGAAAGACTTCAAACTAACGATGAATCCAAACCGTTGAAACCGATCTACCTCACAAGTGATTCATTTAAAAAAATATAATTTTTAAATTCATTTAGTATAAAGTTAAGTGGTAAAAAAATGAAAATTTAAAAGTTAACTTTATTGCATTCATTTTTCGTTATTTTTTTACCATTTGACTCTATACTAAATTAATGCAAAAATTTATAAATATTATATGTAAATGTATCACTTGTGAGGTGAATCTATTTCAACGGTTTGAATTCGCTATTTGAATTATATATAGATTTATGAGAGAGTAGCAAGGCATGTCGTTATGCCACAAGTTAGCACGCTAGCTTTTCTCAATTAATATTTTATCAAATGACATTTGTACTCTTTGGAACAATATAACAATAATATTATATTATCTAAATCATATTCGACCAGTTAATTGTTTCGTTTTACTATTCCAATATGTTATTTTAATACTATCCGCTAATTTTCCAAACAACCCAGAAAAAATAAGAGAAAGTAATGCCACATCTGACCGACATTTTTATTAATATCCAAAGTTTAATAAAAATTAATTAATACATTCAGATCGGCTGTCAAGTTATAAAAATATCTGTACCGGTCATTTTTGACCGGTACCAAAATTTAATTTATTATCGGCCGAAAAATAACCGGTATTCAAATTTTTTTTTTTAATACAATACCGGTTATTTTTTGGCCGGTACTTAATTTTTTTTTTTTTTTTAGATGGACATAGCATAGTTGGCTAGAAGAAATAGTTGTAGGAAACTCAGATTGAAGTTTGCACTCGGTTTGACTAAGATCAAACAAATACATTTGGTTGGATGCGTGTGTTACATCGGTTGCATGTATCGGTGCATCATCGATGTTTTTGCAATGAAACATCGATGTTTTATTAGCCGGGTAGTGCTAAAAAAATATTGGTGCGTCGCTGATGTTTTTGTAATGAAACATCGATGTTTTATTAGACTTAGCATTGGCAATTAAGCAGGGTAGTGCTAAAAAAATATCGGTGCGTCGCTAATATTTTTGCAATGAAACATCGATGCACTTCTGCCGTCGTTAGGCCGTGCATAAAGCATCGGTACTCAATTTTAGGATGCTGGTTATTGTCAAATTAAATTCACTAGCCGCATGCGAACACTAAACTTTAAGTGTCATACGACACTGTAAAAAAAAACGTAGTTTAGTGTTCGCATGCGGCTAGTGAATTTAATTTGACAATAACCAGCATCCTAATAAAACATCGATGTTTCATTACAAAAACATCAGCGACGCACTACCCGGCTAATAAAACATCGATGTTTCATGCAAAAACATTAATGATGCACCGATACATGCAACCGATGTAACACACACATCCAACTAAATGCATTTGTTTGATTTAACCAAACCGAGTGCAACTTCAATCCGAGTTTCCTACGACTTTTTCTTCTAGCCTACTATGCTATGCTCATTCTTAAAAAAAAAAAAAAAAAAATTAAGTACCGGCCAGAAAATGGCTGGTACTGTATTAAAAAAAAAAATTGGTACCGCTCATTTTTCGGTCGGTAATAAATTAAATTGAGTACCGGTCATAAAATAGCCGGTATGGATATTTTTATAACTTTCTAGCGGATCTGAATATATTAATTAATTTCTATTAAACTTTGGATATTAATAAAAATGTCGGCACATCTGGACAGTTTTAAAGTACCAACAAAATGTTCTCAAGTAATTGATGCGTTGATGCTGATGCCGCTGCATACTGCAGACTGCCAAGTGTCAATGTTTTTTCATTTTTAGAAATTAAATAAATAAATTAGCGTAAACAAAATGGAAAATAAAATGAATTGTTTTTATGATTTCATAGATGTAGCTGAACTAATGATTTGGTTTTATTGGACATTTTTTAGGACCGAATTAATAGTTTGATTGATTCGGTTATAGGACCGATTTTATTTGAACATGCTCCAACTTGCTCATTAACAACTTAAGTTACACATAATTTGCCACAGTCGATCCTTAATTGGTGAAGTCAAATTGTATTTCATAAATTGGTAAAAAAAGAGGCGATGGGATGGGACACCAATTTTGACGTATATCAAATAACTATGACTAAACAGTAGACTACATTTAATCCGATATCTGTTAGATCGCCATCGCCCCCTACTAATAAAAAAAGAGGCGATGGGATGAGACACCAATTTTGACGTATATCAAATAACTATGACTAAACAGTAGACTACATTTAATCCGATATCTGTTAGATCGCCATCGCCCCCTACTAATAAAAAAAAGGGCGATGGGATGGGACACCAATTTTGACGTATATCAAATAACTAATGACTAAACAGTAGACTACATTTAATCCGATATCTGTTAGATCGCCCCCTACTAGTAAAAAATCCCACCGCCACTAAGGAGCAAGGAGCAAGGACCTACTTCGATGGGAATTAATTGGCACAAGTGATACGGATGCAGCAATCATGTCCAACTAGCAATCGCAAGTTCGCAACAGATCAAGTATTTGAGGGGTTGGTATTTCTTGAATGAAGTTGCTTGGCGTTGATCGTTGGACTTTGGGACTCCAAATAAATGCACGCAAAAGAGGACGAACATGTTTTCTCAGCCTGACAGTTATCTGCTGCCGACATTTTTATTAATATCCAAAGTTAATTAAAATTAATTATTATATTCATGATTTCCGACTTTCGTCAAAATTTTATGAGTGAGCATCTGCTGCTTTTCTTGATAGAAAAGCAGCTCCCTGCTCGTCTCTTTCTCTCTATATCTCTCTAAAAAAAGAGAAGAGAGAGAGAGAGTCACGTGGGAGAGAGAGGACGAGGAGAGAGATAGAGAGGCAAGCAGGGGAAAAGCAGGGGAAAAGCAAGCACCGGATCTCGATTCAAATTTTATGACCAGTTTTTTTTTTTTTTTTTAGACACTAGAAAGAGCAAGATAATGAAATCTAACAAAATTCGAATTTTTTATTTAAATTATTTGTTAGATTACTTCTTTTGATATATAATTAGTATATTTATACTAAAATACGCTAAATTACTTGAAATTATGTTGAATTACACTATATTAAATTAAATTACACTAAATTACATTACATTATGCTAAAATACGGTAAATTACGCTAAATTACATATGAATAGGAACGATATATTCAGTGAAAAGGCGAAAAATGACGACGAAACTTCAAACGGTTATAAAACGGCGCCCGAGTGTCCGATTTTAGCAAATGACCACTTTTCGGAAAGCTTGCGAAAAGACACATGCGTCCGTGCCCGCTACGTCGAATTTCAAAATTCAGAATTGCCAAAAAACTAAAATTGAAGTTTCCGATTAAGATTTTTATTTCTATTATTCAATCTAAGTAGCTTAGTAAATTAGTTACATAATGAACTTGTAGAATACCAATTTTTACTATTTTCTGAATTTTTTTACTATTTTTTATGATTTCATGAAAGATGACACAAAATCAGTCTACTTTAGCGTAATTTTGCGTAGTTTAGCGTAATTTACTGTATTTCAGCATAATTAGCGAAGTTATTGTAATTTAACGTAATTTAGTGTAGTTCAACATAATTTATTGTAATATAGTGTAATTCAACATAATTTCAAGTAATGTAGTGTATTTTAGTATAAATATGCTAATTATAAATCAAAAGAAGTAATCTAACAAAGAATTTAAACAAAAAATTCATATTTTCAGTGTTAGATTTCATTATTTTGATCTTCGTAGTATCTCTAAAAAAAAACAAGAAGAGAAAACTGGCAATTTTATGACAAACTCAAATATTCTCCTATATAAAATATTAAAGTTTATTATCAACGAAAATTAACGGTTCATGTTTGAGTTAATTTCGAACTAAGTTTGGTTTGCGAACCTATTTCGAACGAACTAGGTCCAGTTTGAGTTTGGTTTGAATTAATTTCGGATTAAGTTTAGTTTGAACTAATTTCGAACGAACTCAATTTCGAATCGAATTTTTTACGAACTTTTTCGAATCAAACTCGAATCGAATTACGAACTACGAATTTTTTGTGCAGCCCTAATGGAACCTCATCTATGCCCGATTTACAACAAAAGAGGACAAATTCGCAAAATCTCAAAATATAGAAAAATGTTATTATTCATAACGTCCAGATAATAAAAAAAAATTATTATCATATAAAAAGAAAATTTAATTGAATGCGACTTGGGAGCCTGAAGTCAAGTCTCCTATGCAAAGACCAGACCCTGTAGAATACAGAGAACAACAATAATTGTCCATTACTTGTTATTAATGAAGTCAAGTTCCTTTGTAAAGACCCCGTAATTTCAACCTTTTGACTCGAGTCTTCTTTCTTGCCGAGATTTTTACTATATCCAAAGTTTAATAGAAATTAATATTTATGTTTAGAATTCTGAGGTTTTTGCCAAACAATACTCAAGCCAGCCACAAAATGGCCTGCTTACGCCCCCCCTAAGCTGGCATTTTGTGGCCGGCTTACCTCTTTTTTTTTTTAGAGACACTATGAAGAGCAAAATAATGAAATCTAATACTGAAAATTTGAATTTTTTTTTATTTAAATTATTTGTTAGATTATTTCTTTTGATTTATATAGCATAT
>JAJGRW010000364.1:0-30002 GCA_025461045.1 Carex parvula | reverse complement strand
TTACTATTTTGTTAGATAGGTATAAAAATCATTACTTTTGAATGGTCCATAACTTTTAGATCAAGTATTTTTCTACATTTTTTAAAAATAGTAAAAAAGTCTATAAAAATGTAAATTTTGACCACCAAGTATATTTTCATACAGAGATCACATTGAACTATTTAAATCAACTGTTTGAACTTTAAATACAAATATACATTATGTATATAGTACCGTTGCCTCACTCTTCATATTTATAAATTATTGAATAAACAAGACATATAACATATATATGAAAAAAAAAAAGCTTTTTATTGACCTCACTCGTCTGGTAAGAAGGTTCTAGAATCTCTCTCTGGCAGTGGCACTGAACCACTAACATTGTTTAATGGAGAGGATAATCGTTATCAATTTTTAACTGGAAACTGGAGAAGAACCAAACAAAATGACATGAGCAGAATCGGTGCTTCTGCTCAGGAGATTCCAGTGATCCAATCATATCTCAAATATTATATAAACAAGTAAATAAAAAAAGCTCAAACAATAAACAATAACCAATGAATTATAAAAAGAAAAGAAATAATGCAATCATAGCACACTCAAAGTGTTCCTCTGCACCTCAGGACCAACTTTAGCTAACCAACTTGAACACACCCCCTTTGATTCAATATATAGAACACAAGCACCACATAGCACCTCTCAAATAACAATTCCAATTTCTTAAACCAAGCATTCCATCAATGGGTGACGATATCGGATCCTTTCGATTCATCAATCTCTTAAACCAATCCAATCAACCCCACTACGATCATCCCTTCCCCGACTTAGAATTCGACGAGGCTGACGTGTTCTATTCATCCACCGTCGATTCTCCGTGGCGGTTACCACTATGAATCGCCTCCTTCCACCGTTGATCATAACCACAACTCAACACACCAGCACCGGCGTTTCGGGCTTTCGGCTCTTTTAGCTGATAGTGAAACAGAATCAATGGCAATTTCCCCTCAGCCTGTGCCGTATTTTGCACACACGCTAAGAACCGGGCCCCACCAGTCAGCACCACAGGCCGTACCGACATGGCACGTCCGAACGGACTATAATGATGATGATGAAGATGAAGTGTTTGATCAAGAAGAAACAGAGATGGTGCCACCGCACGTGATGGTGGCGCGGTCCCACACACCAACTGCCTTGTCTGTTTTAGAAGGGGCAGGAAGAACGCTCAAAGGAAGAGACCTTTGCCGGGTCCGTAATGCCGTGTTGCAAAAGACGGGTTTTCTCGACCTTTGATTTTAATTATGAATTATTAGCTAGGTTTTTTCGAAGAATTTATTGATCATGTGCGACATATTCCCGCCTAAAGATCGATCTAAGCATGGTTACGGGCTTATGAAATTCTCTTGTTATCTAATTTTTATTTTTTCTTATTTCGGGTTATGGCGGAATGTTAGAGAATGCTCTGTTTTGTGGCCATGTGAAATATGGGGAAAGGACTTTAACAGAGCAATTTTAGCTTCGTACGGCGCAGGAATTATATGCAGCGCATTATGATTCTATAGACTTTGCGCTGCATTAAGTCAAGACTGCTCTGTTAAAGTATTTACCCGTAATATGGTTTACGTGCAAGGAACTTTTGTAATTAGTAGAAACATTGTTTCGATATTAATGTCATCGCTGTTATTTCTATTTCGAATATCTACTCTTAATTAACTATTAGTATAGATTCAAAAATATTTATATTGACGCGAATCTTAAAGCACTTTGTCAATTTTCAAATTGATCCGAATCGACAACGATTCAGATCGAACGGTCCTATTCTAAAGTCACCGATTACTTAGTCAAAAGATTGTTTTATTCACAATCAAATATTCCATATTTATTTTGAACATAAGATAAAGAGTCAAAATAAAGCTTTCAAATTGACATTACCGTACATTCTCTTGCACGGAACAATAAATACTTAAAGTCAATTGTATATTAGATATAATTTCCATATTAAATTCTCCATATGTGATGTAATCAGCAATCATTTAAAATTTGACGTGTATCAGTTGTCACTAAAATAAATGTGACCATCTGATTTGAAATGGAAACTTCTTATTCACTAATATGAAACCACTATTTTTTCTATTCTCATCTACTAATTTAAAATTTCGCTATTCTAATTATTTCAGCTCTTATCCAAACATACTCGATAAGTACAAAATAATATTTTAAGATTTTATTAAATGGCTCGAATCGGCTATTCGGATATAAAAAGGTAAAATTTCACCCGTTACAGCCGTTAGCATATGTAATAATATGCTATCATTAATGGGAGCAGCTTGGGTCCGATAGATTCGATGATCGTCCGATCTGCTTTAAGATTCATGCGCACGAATTTTAAAGCAGATGCGAAAGTTGCGGGCTCGAATCTTAAAGCAAATCGGACGGTCCTCGGATCTATCAAACTCACTTTGAGTCCGATGGACATCGGACCCAAATTGACCTCATCATTAATACATTAGCATAACTCATTATGTACCTAACAGACTTAAATTCTTAACTACAACAAGTATTTAACGGAGCATTAGTACAATTACATATATTAAAAAATGTGGTTTAGTTAAGAAAAGTTCTTCTTCTTATTTTTTTTTTGTTGCCTCTCAATGATACAATTCTGTCTCCGTCTCTGAATCCTAGAAATAAATTATATAATTTCCTTATTTATGTGAATTTGATTGAAGTATATATTGTCTTTACGTGAAGATCATAAGTTTGAAACTTAATGCTCATATTAAAATTGATTTAGAAAACTTTAACCCATCTCGTACTAAAAAAAATATTTATAAAAGATCCAACAACTATTTGAAGCATTGTATTATGCTATGCTCTCCTGCGTCATACCCGAATCATTCGTTGGTTGAACACTTTTGTTTACTACAAAAGACTTAGTATTTTATTGGGGGCAATTTGGCCACTAGCAATATATTAATAGTGTGCTTGTGTTGCTGTGATGCTATCACATTAAAATGATTGTGGGTCAAGCGTATGCCGAAATTTTTATTATAACATTTAAAAAAAAAGAATAAATCAAATAACCATCGTTTTTTTGGAAATTTCGATTTTCACCACGACCGCACCGGCATTCTACGGACCCAAATGCTGGGGACCGCACAAGTGTTCTGCGGATCCATTTTTTTATTGTTGTTTTATGGTTTAGGAATGTGTGCCACCAGCAAGATATCTCAAATCTTTTGATTTTTTAATATTTTTTGGTTTTCTAGGAATTTGTGTCACATCATGTGAGATCTGACAAAGTTTGAAAAAAAAAATGGGTCCGCAGAATGGTTCTGCGGAGCCATTTAAGGGTCCGTATCGGCATTCTGCGGCCCCGCTGAAATGAGTTCACAGAATACCGGTGCGGCCGTGCTAGAAATCAAATTCCCACCAAACGATGGTTATTTGGTTTTTTTTTTTTTTAAATGTTATAAATAAAAATTTCAGAGCATACGGATACGACTCTGCTGTTATTCTAATGGAAAAGCAGGATCCTGCTTTCGGATTCCAACTATCAAATTCATTGAGATTTGTGCAAGAAAAAAGTTTTTTTTATCGAGATTCGCGAATAATTTTTTTTGAATGGTTGGAATCGGAAAAGTAGAACCCTGCTTTTATATTAGAATAACAGCAGAGTTTATTCCCAAGCATACTGCATACATACAATTAATTTATTATTTATTCAAGGAGCCGACATCACATTTGGGATTACCAGTGAAGTGCAATCGGATATCTGAAATTTTTATTTATACCATATTTAAAAAAAAAGTTAAATCAAATAACTATAATTTCTCAAAAATTTCATTTTCACCACGGCACAGTTTGAATTT
Source organism: Carex parvula (assembly GCA_025461045.1). Taxonomy (NCBI): domain Eukaryota; kingdom Viridiplantae; phylum Streptophyta; class Magnoliopsida; order Poales; family Cyperaceae; genus Carex; species Carex parvula. The sequence continues at coordinate 26,154 of JAJGRW010000364.1, read as the reverse complement.
GTAAACAAGAAAGAAATTGAGTAATTGAGTATCTGCAGTTTTTTTAGGTATCACCGACTATGATTCTCATTTCATTATGGGTCCGCAATTTCATTGTGTTTTATCACAAACTTTTTATGCACAAATTTTGATTTGATCCAAAAAATTGGTTGACTAATGGTTTTTATCAATGAGGATTTGATCGAAAAAATGTGTCCGTAGTTTGAAACTGCAGACATTTAATTTATGTCTATATTTTTAAACTACAGATATAGTGAAATAAAAATTCTCAAAATTCATAGTTATTTGATTTATTATTTTTTTTAAAACGGTATGAATAAAAATTTCGGACCGGATATGCGATAAAACACTTGAAAAAAAAAAAAAAACCGGTACCGATCAATCCAATCAAGCAATCCAGTTGGTATGTGGCTTTTGGAATAATAGCTGCTTCTCCTTTCGCACTTGAGAGTAGGTCCGATGAACATCGGACCTACTTTGGTTCGATAGGTTTAATCACCGTCGATTTATTTAGGATTCGTGCAGAATGTTTTAAACTTTGTGCATGTCTGTTTCAATTTTCGTGAGCACAAATCTTAAATTAGATCGGACGGTCAACATGCTCGTTGAACCTAAAAGTAGGTCCGATGGACATCGGACCTACTCTGTTCTCCTCCTTTCGACCTTTGGCTTTTGAGAGTTGATGCATGAATATTGTCCAATTTTTAGTAATTAAAAAATTGATTTGATTGATGGTTTTTTTTTTTTTTTCTAAAAATAACAAGTATCAAACAAATCATTAATTCGGTCAAAATGAGATTTACCGAATTGATGGTTAATTACGGTTCAAATTTATTTTTAAGCAAAGCTTGAGTTCAAGGACTAAATATTTATAAATAACTTTTGTTTGAGTTTCAAACTTGCGATCTCTCACACGAATATATTGTCTTTGTCACTAGATTAAAAGCTGGTTTTCAGTTCGATTCACCTTTTATTACACAGAAAGTTCGAAAAAAAGAGTGATCGAACCACTGCTTTGATCAACCTAAAATTTCAAAGTCATGCCTCTCTCTTTAAAATCTTCTTCCTTCAAATATCACTTGAGGGCCGGACTATTAATTCGGTCTAGGAGTGATCAAATTAATGGTTCAGCTGAGCGATGGTCTCCCAATCCGTAGCGGTGATTGTTTTGTGCTATTCATATTTGGTATACTATGTTTGGTGTTTTATGTTTAGATTATCTTATATTTTGGTATTTTTTATGTGTGCTTTTATGATACTATTTTTATATTTTTTTTAAATTTTTTTCGTCATTAACTTACGCAAAATTACGCTAAAATAAAATAAATTATCATAATTACACTAAATTAAACTAATGAGAATTGTACTAAATAAAATAAATCATTAAAAATATGCTTAATTAAATTAAGTTACGCTAAATTATACTAAAATAAAATAAATTATCATAATTATGCTTAACAGTAAATACTACAACAATAACAAAAATAGTACAACATAAAATCTAAACGGAAAATACTCCAATAAACTCTAAAACAGTCAAAAATAATAAAAATAATAAAAATAATAATAATAATAATAATAATAATAATAATAATAATAATAATAATTGATTAAATAGAGTAGCGGTGATTTTCCCGTGATTTTTATTTTTATCCAATAAAAATATATATTTTAATATAAATAACCAGGTTTTTAAAAAAAAATTATTTCTACCCAAACCGCTAGGATTCCTAGCGGTTCGAATTTTTAATTCGGACCGCTAGGAATCCTAGCGGCCTGAATTATTTATTCGGACCGCTAGGATTCCTAGAGGCCTGAATTGTTAATTCGAATCAAACCCGACCCGTGATCCCTTCCTCTCTCTCTGTGTCGCCTCTCCGCCAGAACAAAGAAAAACCGGAAAATCGCCTCCGCCAGAAAAAAGGAAAAAAGAAAGAAGGCCGCCTCCGCCCCTCCGCCTCGCCGCCCCTCCGCCTCGCCGCCCCTCCTAGGCCGTCCATCAGCCCCTCCGCCTCTTCACCCGACCCGACCCGTTAAGGACAGGTACTGCCATTCCTTGTTTCCTTACCCCGGTACCGACCGGTACTGGGACCTGGTACTGACTTTGAATTGACAGGGACCTTATCGTGATATTTGTAAATTGTTTGAGGGCTTTTGTATAAAAATTAGGCCATTGTGTAAATTAAAAAGAAGAAGGGACTAAAATGCAAATTGGTGATTTTTGAATAATTGGGCTTCAGCCGAATTGTATATTGGCCATGACTTTGGTAAATTAATTTAGAATTTTAATTAAAGAATAACTTAAGTAGTTAGGTTTTTAAAATAATTAGTTAAGTAATTAGATGTTTTAAATTTAGTAATTATAAATTATAAAGTAAGTAAGTAGAAATTTTAATTAGAGAAAATGACTTCCAATTAAAATATGTTGTTAATTAATAAAGGACAATTAATTAACAACATATTAATATTTTCGAATCATTACAATTGCAAAAGTTTAGTTAATAGGATAATTAGATAAATTCGTATTATTTTGTAGTTTTAAATTAATCAACTTGTGCAAATTATTAAGATAAATTCGTACGACTTTAGAAATAGTATAATTAAAGGCCTAACATTTATTAAGTTAAGTACTTGAGATTTAAATTACGTGTAGCTAAATTAATTAAGAAACACCTTTATATTACACGTAAATAGTTAAGGATCAAATAATAACAATTTAAATTACGTAGAGTATATTTTAAGTAGATAAGCAATTTATCTTCAAATTAAAATATAACAAATGATTTAAGTAAGTAAATTAATAATTAGATTCGAACCCTAGTTAATTAATTAATTAAGTATGATAACCAGAATGTTGAACTGGCAGGGACCATATTGCAAAATAATTTGATGGAAATTGCTTGATATATAGCTTTATATATTCTTTATTTTGGTTGAACTAATTAGGGAATGAATTTTTTTTAACGTAGGATGGCTAGAGGACGGCCTAGGAGACCACCCGCAGCCGACCCGGTTGATGAGCCCATTCCCACTGACAGCAAGCATCATTTCAGTCCTTTATTATGGATGCCTCACGATGAGCACCGAGTCTCAGAGGTATCTAAAGAGGTACTTGATTACTTTTTTTTTTTTTAAGTTTGTATTTTGTTGAATTTTTTTATTTTTAGGTTTTCATGTTGTTTACTTTTTTGAACGCAGAGTGAGGCAATTATAAATGCCAGGGGTCGGTATCCTGACATGCAGTACTACTCGGTCATGGAGACGTATCTGCAAAATTTGGGGGTGCAGCATTTGGTCGATATTATACAATCGGAGACTAAGTCCATTAATGCGTCCCTCATTGCAGGACTAGTGGAGCGATGGCGCCCCGAGACGCACACGTTCCACTTACCTTTTGGAGAGATGACAGTGACTCTCTAGGACGTTAGTGCTCTATGGGGTTTGCCTATCCAGGGCGTGCCCGTTGGTGGCATATCTGACCCCACAGATCCAGATGACACGACGATTAATTACATGCTCGCTGAGTTGTTGGGAGCGGAGCCAGATATACGCAGCAACGGGGGGAAGTCCAAGTACTGTCTGGACAAGACGAAGCTGCGAGCTATGTTTGCGAGAGGTCTAGGTAGCGATTCCACTCCGATCGAGATTCAGAGGTACTCATACAAACTATTTGTATTTTGTATATTTTGTACTCTGTTTCATGCGGAAAAATGAGTTGCTCTATAATTTTGATATTACAGATACACACGGGGATTCGTGATGGACCTATTTGGTTCTGTCATGTTTGCTGATTCAAATGGTGATACCATCCCGATGATGTATCTACAGCTGCTGCGAGACCTTCAGCCGTCGAGCGGCAGGTACAACTTGGGTGGGGCTGTCCTAGCACATCTCTACTCCAACTTGTGCCACGGTTGCAAGGTCAGTATGCTATTTATGTCTTATTTTAATTACCTACCTTGTCATGCACTTGTTGTCTTATTTTAATTATTTAACTTGTCCCTGACGGCTGGTATTCTTCAAAATATAGCGCAAAACTAACCAAATCTACGGGCCAATGCTGCTTCTGCAGCATTGGTCGTGGTCACGGCTACCGGTGGGGGTACCTCAGCCGAACGAGGATCCATGGAGAGAGCTCGAAAATGGAAATCGACCGGCATTCGGCATGAAATGGTACGGACATCACTTGTACAAGGACAACCCTCACGGAAAGACAGTAGGTATCAGGTTGGTCCGATCTCAGATTCAGAGTCTGGGTGAGACGCAGGTGCGCTGGACTCCGTACCATGAGCTATACACTGAGGGGAGGCTGCCGTAGATTGTAGCGGATGATCAGGAGATGTGGCTCTACAGGGGACCGCTGGTGTGCTTCTGGATAGTGGAGCACCACTATTCAGACCGGGTGCTCCGTCAGTTTCATTTTCCTCCACTCATCCCCGCAGATCCAGACGTCCCGAGATCTGTGATCATGAGACTACACGGGTAAGTTATGTTCTTTTTAGCATTTTTGTACTTAACATTAGTTCTTGTCTTTAAATTGCAACTAACATACGAATTACAGGATAACACACGGTAATCACTGGGATAGAGATTGGAGTGTGCATCACTTGGAGTACTACATCAAGGCGGGCAATATGAGTGCCAACTTATGGCAGATGCCGGAGATTGATACGATGTAGTTCCAGGGAGATCCCCTATTGAGATATCAGGCTTGGTACCTGCGGGTCGGCATGGCTTCGGTGTATATAGAGGGAGATTACGGCGAGTTTCTTCGCTCACAGATATTCGCAGACGATGGTTATACCCCTACTGGCCGGAAAGGTGCTCGCCAGGTAATGCATCTAAAACAACACATTTTTATGCGTTATGAACCTTTTATCATAACCTTTATTTTTTCTAACGTTTCTTTTTTATAGCTGCTGTTAGCGCTTAAAGGTGCCGGGCGTTCAATCGTTTGTCTTGGAAAACGTGGCTACAGAGCGGTCGGGCACGCAATGTTGAACTTGGTTGCCCCATGCATTGCGGACCACGGGCAGGAGGCAAAGCTGGTCACCATGTTACGAGACGCTGGAGAGAATATTGATTGGCGCGCAGTACAGCCGGACGAGCCTGACGCGCCACCTGTTCTTACCAGTGAGATGCCACCGGAGCCATCAGAGCAGCCAGAGTGGGATTATCATCGTTGGGTACTGCGCATGGCCGGTTGGCACGCCTACCGTGACCAGCACGGGCGTCCAGTTCTTCCCCCGGTATGTGATTCTTTATTTTATTTATTCTTTTATTGTAAGTAAAGATAGTTAAAATTTACTAAATTTTTGGTATCCTTGCAGGGTCCTGCATACATGCCGACACAGCCTGAGCATCATGAGTCTCCAGAGATCCAGTCTGTGCAGGATGACAGGTTGAGTTTTAGCCTTGCAGACTATGCTCCAGCTGATCAGTGGGATACATCCGCCTCCCCGCCACCGCGTCAGCCGTATTCAGAGATGGCTCACGATTGGGAGGCCTCTGGTAGCCGGACTCAGGCTGATTATGAGTCCCAGTTTGTGGCATCCATATTCCATACTCCCACGCCACCGCCAGCTACCCACGTGGCCTCGGATCCATGGGATACAGCACTTACGATGAGCAGGCAGGACAGCCTCGAGGAGCATATTACACCAGCTCGCGCCGTGCAGGCAGGACAGCCTCAGTGGGAGGATTGGCATGAGCGCATGTTCAGTAGAGAGAACAGGGGTATACCACCTCACCGATTCTCCCCTTCGCAGTACGATGGATAGAGGGTATATTTTATTATGTTTTAGTTTAGTTGTGCTATGTTATATTTTATTATGTTTTATTTTAGTTTTTTTTAGTTGTGCTATGTTATGTTTTATGATGGTAGTTTAGTTAGTTTAGTTTAGTTTGGTAGTTTTAGTTTAGTTGTACTATGTTATATTTTATTATGTTTTACTTTAGTTTTGTAGTTTATTTTTTTAGTGTAGTGTAGTGTAGTTTATTTTTTTAGTGTAGTTTATTTTAGTTTCGTTATGTTTCATACAACAATAAAAAATAACATCCAAAAATGATCATACAACATCCAGAAATAACATCCAAAATATAAAATACAAACTTAATATAAATTTCAAACGATCATACAACATACTATTTCGTCTTACCGGTCTTGAACGTACATGGAACAAAATCATCGTCCGAGATTGACGATGACGGCTCGGTAACAACAGATGACGTGCTAGCCTTAGTCTTAGCCTTAGTCTTAGCCTTACTCTTAGTCTTAGGCGTCTGTACATCATCTTTTTTTTTCCCCAATCCATAGCCGTAGGGGTTTTCTACGAAATCATCATCAGATATGTGCACACATTTCGTAGCCCAAATTGGACAGTCCTTTCTAGACCTTCCGCAGCCCCAATTGCATTTCTTTTCCTCGCCCTTTCCTCGATTGTTACTGTCCATCCTCCTCGTCTACAATTTATTTGGAAAATAATAATAAAAAAAACTGCAACATAATAAAATACATACAAATAAAGTTCATACAAACCTCAAAGTAAAAATTCTTCACAAAATAAAGTTAATTACCTTCGCCGTGCGAGTATGGGATGACATCCATTTCTGTAGCTTTCTCCCACCGTTTGGCGAGCTTAACATGTACCCGTCTGGAAAAAGGCTGTTCTGCATTGCTTTGCTCCGTCGCTGCCTCTCGTCGTTGAACAAACCACCTATTGCACTTGGCGAATGTCTCCTCTACAAGTGCAGCCACAGGCAACATTCGGCTATCCTTGAAGACAGCGTTTAGGCACTCAGAGCCGTTTGTTGTCATGATACCAAATCGGTGCCCTCCATCACAGGTCTGGAAATTTTTTTCAAAATTTGACGGCTCCATGACATCATCAGGACGTACTTTGCCCACTCTCCTCAGAAAAGCATTACACGTCGGATTTTGCTGCAATAGAACAAAGCAAAATTAGATAAAATGCATCTAAAAGAAACAAAAATGAAATAAATTAGACAATATTAGACATACCGAGCAAAAATCTTCGAACATCTCTTTCAGCCTTCTTGGCTTCTTCTTCCTAGCTCCTTGTTTGAACCTAGTTCCGTACCATTTGTCCTTCCCACACTCCTGGACCAGGTTATCTGCAACATGTTGGATACAATACCTGTGCACAAAATTATACCTATCCCATCCGTATTCAGGTTTCAATGCAGCTTTGATACCCTTGTGTTGGTCCGATATAACACATACGAATCTATTAACACCAATCACATTAATCCTAAGCCATTGTAAGAAAAAACCCCAGTTCTCTTCATTCTCCGTATGTACAATTGCAAATGCTAGAGGCAACAATTGGTTATCGGCATCATAGGCGCAAGCCATCAAAAGTCTGCCCTCATACCGCCCAGAAAGGAAGGCTGCATCTATACTGATCACCGGTCTTAAGTAATCAAATGCGGTAATGCATGGTCCGTAAGCCCATGCCACGGCCCTGAATTTATGAACACCTTCTTTGACCAGTCCTGTATTTTTATCGATGCTCGGACTTGTCAGAAATTGGTATTTTGAGCCGGGATTCGTGTAACATATCCCGATAAGCAATAGTTTCATAAAATTGTACGACTCTTCCCAACTCCCAAATTGCCGGGCTACTGCAATCTCACGACCTCTCCAAAGTTTGTTGTACTTCGGGGTTATACTGCCAAACCTAACCCTCACGCAGTGTGCCACACTCCGGATGCTCATAGTGGGGTCTTCCTTAATGCCTACCTCGATGATATCTGCGATAATTGATGCCGTGAGTTGTGCATGGTCCCTCCTGGTGTACTCAGATTCGCATGTGTGAGGCGTGTCTTGCTCAGTTATCATCCATGTATCTCCGGCATTTGTTGCTCTTGCCTTCAGTTTGAAACGACAACCCGGAGTGCTGCATCTAATTTCCAGCCGGGATGTGTCACTTCTCTTCGTATATGTCTCCTTGTTCTTGTCAACATGGTACTCTCTGATCTTTTTCGTCAGTTGCTTTTTACTTACGAAGTATTGGCCTTTTGCGAGCTCACTCCTGTACTCAACCCGACGACCATAGTAAGAAACATCTGCTTCTCGGAAAGCAGATGTGTCATTGAAGTTTACAAAAGGGTGAGTCTCAGAACGGCCACCTAACGGCATATTCTCTCTATTCTGCCTCACAGTGGGCTGTGGGTATTCTTCTTCATCTTCTTCATCTTCTTCGTCTCCTTCATCATTAATGTCACAGTCTCCTTCCCCCAATTCATCCCCAGTTTGCAGATTCTCCTCCGGTACCTCGTTTATAAATTCAAATTCCGACTCGTTTGGATCTTCCTGTACTGGTGGCGGTCTGGGGTGAGGATTTGGTTCAGGCCCAGGTAAGGATGAAGGACCTGCATACATGGATATAGGTGGGATAAAAGGTGGAGATTGTACTCGTTGTGGGACAAAAGGTGGAGATTGGGGTGAATTATTGTATATTTCTGGTTCCGGTTCTGGTACAGGCATTACGATAAAAGGAGTGTGTGGTTCATTATCTTCTTGATAATGTTGGGCAGCCGAATTTTGGCCTGAACTTCCGGCCCCTGACTCTTCGCGAATTCTGCGTGCAAAAACTTCCAATAATGATTCGCCAGACCTCAAAACCTGCGCTATTAGACCTCTCAATGCCTCGTTATCTCCCAATGTGATTTTGACATACTTTCCTGCGTGGACCATTCGGGCATGAATTTGTAATTGGCAACGATTCCTATTGTAGCCGCTCGCTTCATAAATAAGCGATTGTAACTGCTCAAATGAGAAATTTTCATCAACCCAAAACGTATTTGCTGCAGATTTGGAGTAACGTACTCCATACTGGTCAGTTATGAATTTTCCTCCAAAATGTATTGAAATTGCAATAGACATGGCCAATAAACTACATTCATAAATGACAAATATTTGGTCAGTTTACTGATTTCAATTGTGAACAGTTGTGAATAGACGTATATGAACACTAATTAACAGTAAATACGTATGTGAACAGTAGTGTACAGTAGTGAACAGTAAATACGTATGTGAACAGTAAATACGTATGTGAACAGTAGTGTACAGTATTGTACAGTAAATACGTATGTGAACAGTAGTGTACAGTAAATACGTATGTGAACAGTAGTGTACAGTATTGTACAGTAAATACGTATGTGAACAGTAGTGTACAGTAAATACGTATGTGAACAGTAGTGTACAGTAAATACGTATGTGAACAGTAAATATGTATGTAATTAACAGTAAATACGTATGTAAAAAAAATTACCTGACGACTTCTCCGTCTCCTCCTCCTCCTCTTCCTTCAGAGCTCCCCTCCCTCCCTCTTCCTCTCTTCAGCCCTTCCTCCCAAAATTTTTTTTGCTCTTCTACGCAGCTCTCCCCCCTGTTATATAAGTTTTCAAAAAAAAAAGAGATTCAGACCGCTAGGAATTCTAGCGGTTCGAATTAACAATTCAGGCCGCTAGGAATCCTAGCGGTCCGAATAAAGAATTCAGGCCGCTAGGATTCCTAGCGGTCCGAATTAAAAATTCGAACGGCTAGGTTTGGGTAAAAATAATTTTTTTTAAAAAACCTGATTATTTATATTAAAATATATTTTTTTTGGGTAAAAATAAAAATCACGGGTGATTTTCCGACTAGTTGGAACTTTTTTATTAATGTCCCGCAGCAATTATTTATCAAGCTCCTTTATAGTACCTAAAACACCCTGAGTCCAACTTCAATTTTGCGTTATTGCCATCCCATCAGTTCAGGTCAAAGAAGGGACCCATTTGCAGAGGGCACATTTCTTTCCTTTTAACTTTTCGTTTCTCACTCCAAAACCCTGGAGACTGTAGCACAGAACTAAAGAGAAGGCCGGGAGACGGAGTGCTATCTCCTCTCCATCCCAAATCAGATCCAGAAATCGCTAAGTTTATATGCAAAGTTCACTTGCTCTCCCCTTCTCTCTCCTCCGCTTTCTCTGGTCAGATCCGGCAACTGCTTTCCTCGAAGAGAATTTTGAAGGTATTTACTGAAGATTTCTTTGAAAGATTGAATTGTTTATGACATTTCTCCCCCCTCTCTTCGAATTATGTTGTCTGTACAAAAATTAGGATTTTTGATATCAAACTTGTTCTTTCTTGCGTGAGCATATTTACAGGCTAGATCATTAATTAAAAAGCCTTTACTCACAGCATTTTGTTTGCTCAACTTAAATTTGAAAGTCTAAACTGCCCTCCTTTCATTTTTAGTTGAAAAAGATGGTTTGTTTGGTTCTTACTTGTTGTTTACAACTACAGAAACTGATGCAGCTGGTATCAACGTACCAGTATGATATAGTATTGTGTCTGATACACAATTTTCCTTTAATGCTTATTATTAAATTGATTATCCAGAAAAGTATAATATTGTGTCTGATACAATCATACCAAAATTAGACACTGTAACCTCAAATCTGTTCATAATTCAGGCTCTTGTTTGGAACATTCAGAAATCAGATTTCTGTAATGGTGCCTCTGCAAAAAAATCCCTTTTATTTGTTTCTATTTCATATAATTTCAAAAGATCTCTCTTGCAATTTGGGAAGCTATTAACTCTGTGCAACTCATTAAAATTTGTTATTTTATGCATTTGTGAAGGTGAAATATGATGAATATCAAGGAACATGGTAATGAGGATAATGACGGCATTGATAGGATCAGTAGTTTGCCTGATGAAGTTCGCACGCATATCCTATCTTTTCTTACTACAAAAGAGGCTGTGCAGACATGCATCTTGTCCAAAAGATGGATAACTCATGGGTTTCTCTACCGGATCTGAAATTTGACATTAAAGAGTTTGTTGGGTTGCCAGAGATTATTGATGATGAAATGGCTCTAGAAGAACCTTTGACCAAATTCGAACTACTTCTGAGAAGTGTGTTGGAGAAACGAGACAGATCATGTGTTAACAGATTTCAACTTTGTTCGGCTTTGGAGGGTGGCTGGCCTTGCACTCAAGCTATTGCCGATTGTATTGGTGATGTGATTAAGTTGGGGCCTCGAGAGTGTTTACTCAAAATGGGTTCGTGTGAAAATTTGAATTTAAACACGGATGTCATTTTCACTTGCGCATCACTAATATATCTCCAGCTCCAGTTGCGTCTCTCTTCGAAATTCCATCCTTTAGTAGGTATAGAACCCAACTCAGTAAACCTTCGTTGCCTTAAAACCCTTAACCTTGCTAATGTTATACTCAGTGATGACTCTTTGAAGAAGCTTTTGTTGGGGTGTCCGGTGCTTGAAGAATTAGTGGTAGAAGGTTGTTATATCGATATCATTGAGATATATTCCAACACTTTGAAGAAGTTGGTTCTTTGCAGTTCTTATTACATAATGAGATTGCAGATTTCCACGCCTAATCTCGTGTATTTGGATATTCATGTCTGGGGTATCGAGGAAATTATGTTGCTAAATATGCCATCGCTAGTTGATGCATCCATCTATATTAATGGTTGGTATGATCAGGATGAATATGTTACCATGGGACCCAAGCTTATTCACAGCCTTTCAAATGTCGAATGCTTACAACTTGAATTTAATTACCCCGATGGAGAGGTACTTTCTCTTTGCAATGCTTCTACTTTTTGCATATACTCGTTGTTGGCCTTATTTTAGGTAGATCAGAATTAAACAAAATCCTGCTCTTGTTATATGCACTCCAATGTCTACCAAATCCCAGTACATACCCTTATTGTTTTATTAGGACATTTATTAAACTAACTTGCGTTCCATATTTTAATACAAGCCTTTGAGGATTTTTCACATGGTACAACAAAAATTAAAATAGCATCATTATAAATTGATTGGTTCTTGATGTTATCTGCCATAGATACACGATGATTTTTGTTTTTCCAACTGTAATTAGATACAATTTAGAATATTAAGTGTACATGATATGTGTTTGTGTTCTTGGAGTAAATGCAACCTATGGCTATAATAAGCATCCAGAGTTCTCATTTGTAATTAGCTTTATGAATTTTCTTTTTGTTTTTTCTCTGGAACATAGTTTTAATTTTTACTTTGTAATGAAAATAGGTACCGAAGAAGGAATGTTCTGATTTCCCAGTCTTTAACAACTTAAAGTGCTTGAAACTTCTGGATTGGCGTGTCTGTGGCTTTGATCTTGCACCATATTTTCTCCTTCACTCACCTAAACTACAGGAGCTTACCATAGCAGACTCGCCTGTAATCTCTCTCGCTTTCGATGTTGCTATTAGTACTTATTATTTTACCATGCCTCAATTGAGAGAGGCGATAGCCATAAATTCAACTAATGAGATGGTAGGAAGTTCCAACTTTATTGAATAAAAAAAGTGACAAGCTTCGAGTATTTACAGTCAATAGATATACTAGAAATGGACTTATATCATGAAGTTAACAATATAGTAAAGGCCGTGTAAAAAGGTGTTGGTTATATTAACCCTCTCAATTCCTTATCAAATGATCTATATGACCAATGAAACATATGTAACTTGTTTTGTTTTGTTACTATTGAAGCCTTGCAGCATGAAATATTTAGACGAGGAGATAACTCAGGAGGAGCCAGAAGATGCATTAGTCCAGCAGGAGTTCCTTAAGAAGGTTAAAATTGTAGGATTTAAAAATGATAATGGATTTGTTGATCAGCTGATTAACAAGTTGGTTGTCGATGTTAAAATCATTGGTGAAATTGATATTGTTTGACAGATCCTTGTCCATGAAAACTTGGGGGAGCTGTCATATATGACTCAGTTGTATTAATGTCATATAATATGTAATATGTTGTGGGTGCGTTTTGCATTTTCCTACTATTTCGAGGGTGTGGATGTAATATTGGCATTCACGGGTGCTTTAATAGAGAATTTATGTACCAGGGATTAGCTACTTTGGGGAATTTCAATTTCATATATGCACTGGAAAAAAGTTTCCTGAATTTCAATTTTATTATTGCTCATGTTTTTTTGTTGAAATTTGATTTCACCTTCTACTAAATGAACTGATGAGTCGGCTTATCAAGATTTTTTTGCTAGATTTTGTAATTATACAATAGGTACACTTAAATTGTCAGATTTATGTACTGTCTTGCACACTTATTTTTCTGATTTTGACATTTTCTACACATTAGATCACTAGTTAACCTCTAACTTAAGTCTTCTACTGGAAGCAGCTGTAAATTGAATTATGGAACAATTAAACCCAGCTCTAGTTTCACTGTCACAACCTTGACACTGAGCTGGTACACAAGGTGGCACAACTGCTGCACACTCGATACTTTACATGACAAGCCGATTCCTGTACTGGAATCCACATAGCAGGTTAACAGGTTCCGGGTCTGTAGACAAATTCAGCACTGCATCATGAAGAGCTTTTGATATTAAAACATTAGCCCTTGGACTAACCAGTTTATCACCGGACAGAATCCAACTTGCATTAATTTAAAGTGGATAATCTGTGTTGCTTTTGGCTGTTGGCAAAACAGATAATAATGACCATTAGTCATTTCAATGAGTTCTTTATTTTAAAAATATTCTGGTTTTACAATCAAAATTTTTTAATTGCCTGATAAAGAGAGTTTTCATAGACCTATCAACAAGATCCTCAGCTTGATTCTCCCATGAAAGTAAAGCTTGACCACTCCTGGTTTTAGAATGTAACTAACGGCATATTTAGCAACAGAATATTCATTGGAGAGCGCAGTTATGGACTCATTCAACGTTTTAAACAGCAATATAACAAGATCGGTGGAGGCATCAACTAGCAACGGCATATTTAGCAACAGAATATTCATTGTATCCACAATAATATCCAAATACATGAGAAGAACTAATTTATTCAAAGTGTCGGAACATATTTTAATGATGCCTCCTAGATAACAACTTTCTAGCACTAATTTTTCAAGCAAAGGACACCCCAACAAAAGCTTCTTTAAAGAGTCATCGCTCATTGTAAAACCATCAAGGTTAAGGGTTTTAAAGCAAGGAAGGTTTACTAAGTTGGGTTCTATATACTAGTGAAGCACAAGTGAAAATGAGCTAGATCAGTGTTTAAATTCAAATTTTCATACGAACCCATTTTGACTAAGCACTTTCGAGGCTCCAACTTCATCACATCACCAATACAATCGGCGCGCAACACCTTGAGTGCGAGGCCAGTAAACACATGATTCCAACCTAAGTCGAAATCTGTTAACATAGGATGTCTCTCGTTTCTCCAACACACTTTCCCCAAGTAGTTCAAATTTGGTCACAAAATTTACAGTCATTTCATCATCAATAATCTCTGGCAACCCAAACTCTTTAATGTCAAATTTCAAATCCGGCACAGAAGCCCATGTATTTATCCATCTTTTACTAAGAAATGATAGGATATGTATGAGAATTTCAACAGGCAAGCTACTAATCCTATCAATGCTATAATTTTTCTCACTACCATGTGCCTTGATATTCATCATCTTTCACCTTCACAAAATCATTTATTCAAACACCTCCTGCGCGACATAAAATAACAAACTTTAATGAGTTGTAGAGATTTAATCTCTTCTCATATTTCAATAATTAAGATGAACATATCTTAGTTATAAAAAAAAGCTACAAAATCTCATGTGCAACATAGGCTTTTGTTTAATTCTGACTTAGTAAGAGTTTATCTAAACACAAACAATTCAAATATAATTAACAAGACAACTAACAAAACAAACAATCTAAAGAACAGCTTAGGAGTCATTTAGAAGGGCACGATATTTATTGTGACGAATTTTGTGTAACTCGAGTTTTTAATGAGCGAGTTGGGGTATGCTCAAACTCAGCTCATTTATTAAAAGAGTCAACCAACTCGAGTTGAAACCGACTCGAGTTGTAAATAAGCGAGCAGTTAGCAAGCGAGTTATGAGCGAGATACGAATTTGAGCGATTTTGTACAGCCCTACTCTGAAGTAACTCAAAGTTTGAGGGAATTCAGACTGTCCGATTAGACTGCACAGGCTCTCTAATATTCGTGTCAAAACAGATCGAACGGTTTTCATAAATGTTCAAAATTTGAGTTACTTTAGAGAAGTGTAGTGAGCGAGATGTGATTGTCATTTGTTCAAAATCATATCTTCTTTAATCTGAGTGTAAACTCGACAATCTTTTTGGGCTTGGGCTTGGGCTTGGGCCTCGGGTTCTTTAATTAAGCCCTCGCTTTTCATTCAAGCCGCCGCTCTTCCTCACATCTCCATCTCCAGTTCCAATACAATCTCTCTCGCGCGCGCTCAGAACAATCTAGGAAAGGTAAGAAGCCATGTACCAATACTAATTCTTTCTCTTCTCTTTTCGTCTTCTCTTTTAATCAGATTTTGCAGTTCTTTGTCAATACTGGTAACTTGATGGTAGACAAAGAATTGGATAAGATTCTTCTGGCAACAGAGAATAAGGTCGTTTCAATCTTCACTCAATTCATGTTGAGGTATTGTGTTTTGTGATCCTAGGTCTTTTAAAATATTCAATTTGCTTTTGTTCCTGTCAATCTTACTTATTTCATTGGTTGGTCTGGTAAAATTTCATATGGCACCTCAATTTTTCTCCAATTTGTAATTTTACCTTGATGTAAAACCTTGTCCTTACCTAGATAAGATTCATTGCAGGATTACAAAGGTTGATGAGCTAGTAGATGCAGGAAAGAGGTTTCTTATGAGGTTTAACCAAGAGCTCGGTAATTCATTTAATATTTCTCTTCTATTTTTTAAGCAAAGAGTTCAAGTTTAGTTATTATAACCTCAAATGATATAAACCATTCACCTAAAAGGAAACCAAGAAAAAAAAAATGCTTTTCATTCCATAGACTTCTATATTTAAGAAGTGATTATTTCAGAAATTGTACTTCTTTTCTCATTTAATTGATCTGTGTTATCTTTATAACAGGATACTTTAGAAGGCCACAAATTAACAAGGATTCAAAAATAGTTAACGAAATAATTAAATTGAATATGACCGAAAGAATGAAATCTTACCTTGATGCGGGTTGCACTCATTCCCACCATAACATTCAAAATCTAAGCCAATGTAAGTTTGTTCTCTTTCTTTTCTTTTCTTTTTCAAACAAAATTATCCTGATCAATTGTAGTTTCAATTATTCAAATATTTAACTGTAGTGCACAATTGTATGCTGGGGCTTCAAGATTTTTTGAAAAAGGGTATGCTTTATTTTTTACCAACTCAAATCTTTTCAAAATTTCATAAAACTGTACCATTTCTGATACCAACCTCTTCCCAGCTAAAGCATCACTAGACGAGATTGAGTGCTTTGCAGAGGATGCATACAAAGCTGCGATCGAATCAGAACATAATGCATTGAGATTCGTGCAAGAGCACATAGATGAGCCCTTGATGAATCAAACCGCATCCCCTGAGGTATAACAAGCCAATGAAACTTCTAGAAATATATATACTTTTGAAAGGACCTTAATCTATATAAAAATATTCTTTTCTTTTACTTTTGTTGTGTAATTTCCTGATGAAGTTGGTTACAGTTCATCTGTGTACCTCCATTATCTGTTAAGAAATTAATAGAAATAAAATAATGGGTTTATTATTTGGCCCATTATACTATTAAGCTCACAAGTTCCCCATAATTTTGTAGTTATTATCAGGAAAACCACATCAGATTTCATGTATTGTAATTTGGATATTTTTAATTCAAGTACTTGATACTAAATTTGTGGTCTGATTTGTGTAATTCAACTAATGATAGGATGAAGCAGAGCCGTTAGATGTAAAAGAGAAGTCGGTATCATATGCTACTATGATGATGGTCATCTATAACATGTTAAAGCTTGATTATACAATGCAGGTTAGACCATAGCATTTATTTTGAGGATCATAATTTGCAGAAAACATACAGTAGACATGTATTCTTTTTTCAAATAACAACCAGCATTTATATATCGCAAGTTATAACCCATATTTTGAAGATAATTGCAACAAGGGTCTAACAGTTTGCTTGAGTTTTTATGATACACATGAATAAATTCATACAGTTTATATACTGAAAATTTTCTCCTGAGCCTACAAAGCATTTCTATTTCATCGGTAACTGCATAGTCACGTTTAACTGATGCCAATAAAGCGTATAAAAATTTTGGTCTCTGCATTTATATGAATTAAATTTATTTGGTTGAGTTATCTCTGAATTTATTCAGTCGAGTTAATCTAAAAGTTTAGGGTTAAGTTCGTCAATTTATCTTCCCGTTACCTTGATTATCTTGTTTGGGATTTGGGGTAATATTTGCAAAATTGCCATAATAATAATAGTGCCAGTTTTAATGTGAAAATGTGGGTTATTTTGTTCAATGCAAATAAGATACATTTTCATTGTAGTTTATAAAGGACCTTTGGTAAAGTTAAATTGAAGTAATTAATTTGTTTGAACACTTGTATTATTTCAGGAAAAAATAGTACGGTCACTTAGTCTAAATACATCATTGTCAGAGCTAGAGACCTACTGTCAAATGTGGGATTTGCGGCCTTATGTTGATGATGATATGATGCGCCATGCTTGGAAATCCGTGCCATCATGATGTCATCACCGTAACTAATTTTATTTTCTCGATTTTGATGTAGTAATTTATTTGTAGCTGCATATCTTGTATATTGTAATAGTGATGATAATTTATCTAATATACTAAATTTTACTTTTAAACTGTTCTATGAATGAGTTAGAAGAAAGGAAAAACATGATCATGTAGGAAATTGGCTCAATGATAATTGAAGTATCAAATATCTAATTGGATTACAAATACCTACTAATTTAGTGTCATTAACCAACAAGTGGGTTCCTTTTTTTAATATTAAGTTTTCTCGCATTTTTTACTTACCACTTTCATCCAAAACTTGGTGATGTGAAAGGAGCAAAGGCAACAGGGTGCCAGGAAAGAGAACCAGTGGCAATGGATATATGCATGGAGAGTTTGAGTTTCAACTAGATCTGACATGGAATCAGACACTTTGGAGGAGACAAGTCAGATGATAAGGTCATGTCCCTTTGTGCGGGATCCGACTCCGCTGCTCGCCAAATAGGCGAGCAGGACCCTGCTATTCAAAAACAGACCGTTGAATTTTTTTCATGCACGGATCTCAACACAGATGAACGGTTCGATTAAGAATAGCAGGGTCCTGCTCGCCTATTTGGCGAGCAACGGAGTTGGTTCCCTTTGTGCGATATTGTTCTGAGGCCCATGAAAAATATAACAAATCGTATCAAATTAAATTATGATATTATGGTAGCAAATTTGATTCAGCATTAGGCCATTTAAGTACGATCCCCCTGATCAAACTGTGATTCACTCTAAGGAATTTCCACAAACACCTCATATGCATACACTTACTAATGGTGACAACCTTTAGATCGATCCACACACGGTTAATTTGTTTGTTAGAGATGCCCAAGTTCAGCCCTAGCTTAGAGATCCATATCTACAGCTATCAACTTTTACTAGTATTTTCTTGTAAAAAAAAAAATACAACTTCAGTCTTAAAACGAATTCTTTACTTTAAACAAGGCAAAACAAAACCAGAAA
This sequence comes from Carex parvula, assembly GCA_025461045.1. Lineage (NCBI taxonomy): Eukaryota > Viridiplantae > Streptophyta > Magnoliopsida > Poales > Cyperaceae > Carex > Carex parvula. The sequence continues at coordinate 7,571 of JAJGRW010000364.1, read as the reverse complement.
TTTCTCTAGTCCAAACTTCAAACAAGGTAATATGACAAACATTACAAATATGAGTGAAATTCAAGCCAAAAGGATATTACATTAGCAAACCTGGCACATAATCACATCAACATAAAAAATAAATACTAAAAGAAAATATTATATTAGTCCATTGGCATCAATACAACACAGGTTGCATTACAGATCAGCCTCAACAATTTACATAATAATCTAACAAAAGAGGGAGAAAAAAATGAAAATCACCTCTCCATAGTAATAGCCCTTGGTATACAAATTCTGTTTTAACCCCCCCTGCACCACAAAATTACATGCACACCAACAAAATAGTAGAAACATGCAAAACACACTCGGAGAAGCCCCCAATAAGGTTCAAATTTTTTTACCTTGGCAGCCGCTGCCAAGCTTTTCAAAAAAAAAAAAAGGTTCAAATTTTGTCAAAACACCCACAACAGATTACATATTATATGATATTAATATAATTGAGTCATATAGCTGCAAAAACATCGACTTCTATAGGGAGACACAGCAGGAGCCGGAGATATATTAGTGATCGATGCACAAGTGAAAATGAGATCAGTGTTTATATTCAAATTTTCACACAAATTGTTGATGTTGTTTTTGTAGACACAGCATCGACTTGTTTTTGTTTTTGTTTTTATATTCAAATTTTCACACAAATTGGCAAATTGTTGATGTTGTTTTTGTAGAGTTTACTTGTAACTTCTCAATTGTACCATAATCCAAGAGGCGATGGCATCTTTTAGAATATATTCAGTGGTCGCGAAATTATACAAGATTGAAATTTTGCAAGCGTGAGATCTTATAATGCAAATATTTATGATATCATTTATGAAAAGTAAAAATGGATATAATTTTTTTGAAAGTAACTATTCGGATTTAAATAATGATGCACCGCAACACATACTTAATTTAAATAAAGATATTAACTGAATATCTTATTGCGTCATGCAGCGCTGTTTTGATTCTACGACTCATATATTGCATGGGATAAAAACTGCTCTGTCAATATATTTACTGATGTTGACCCCTTAATTCACATAAATTGCATTAAATATATAGAAGATATTAACATAATGTTTTTTTCGCACCTAAACATTGTTATGCTTTTCTACTGGTTACTTTTTTGGAACCCATTTTGTCATTGAATGAGATTGTCTTCGTGATTAGATCAAAAACTAATTTTCTTCTTAATTTGGATTTTTCTTTTTTTTTTACCATGTTGAATTTTTTTAACACATATCTAACTTGTTGATCTGTTTCCGTACATCTGTATTTAATAATTTCTATAGATAAAAAGTTTCCCATGGGATGGGACACCAATTTTGACGTATATCAAATAACTATGACTAAACAGTAGACTACATTTAATCCGATATCTGTTAGATCGCCATCGCCCCCTACTAATAAAAAAATCCCACCGCCACCTAAGGAGCAAGGAGCAAGGAGCAAGGACCTACTTCGATGGGAATTAATTGGCACAAGTGATACGGATGCAGCAATCATGTCCAACTAGCAATCGCAAGTTCGCAACAGATCAAGTATTTGAGGGGTTGGTATTTCTTGAATGAAGTTGTTTGCCGTTGATCGTTGGACTTTGGGACTCCAAATAAATGCACGCAAAAGAGGACGAACATGTTTTTTTTATTAATATCCAAAGTTAATTAGAAATTAATTATTATATCTACGATTTCTGACTTTCACCAAAATTTTATGGCTGGTTTTTTTTTTAGACACTATAAAGAGCAAGATAATGAAATCTAACATTGAAAATTTAAATTTTTTGTTTAAATTATTTGTTAGATCACTTCTTTTGATATATAATTAGTATATTTATACTAAAATACGCTAAATTACTTGAATTACACTATATTAAATTAAATTACACTAATTACATTACATTACGCTAAAATACGGTAAATTACGCTAAATTACATATGAATAGGGACGATATCTTCAGTGAAAAGGCGAAACAACGACGAAATTTCAAACGGTCATAAAACGGCGCTCGAGTGTCCGATTTCAGCAAATGATTACTTTTCGGAAAGCTTGCGAAAAGACACATGCATCCATGCCTACTACGTCGAATTTCAAAATTCAGAATTGCCAAAAAACTAAAGGAAGAGCCTCAAAACTTGAGTTGAAGTTTCCGATTAAGATTTTTATTTCTATTATTCAATCTAAGTAGCTCAGTAAATTAGTTACATAATGAACTTGTAGAATACCAATTTTTACTATTTTCTGAATTTTTTTACTATTTTTTATTATTTCATGAAAGATGACACAAATCAGTCTCTACTTTAGTGTAATTTTGCATATAGCGTAATTTACCGTATTTCAGCATAATTAGCGAAGTTATTGTAATTTAACGTAATTTAGTGTAGTTCAACATAATTTATTGTAATATAGTGTAATTCAACATAATTTCAAGTAATCTAGTTTATTTTAGTATAAATATGCTAATTATAAATCAAAAGAAGTAATCTAATAAATAATTTAAACAAAAAATTCAAATTTTCAGTGTTAAATTTCATTATTTTACTCTTCGTAGTATCCCTAAAAAAAAAAAAAAAGAAAATCAGTTATTTTATGGCAAACTCAAATATTATCCTATATAAAACATTAAAGTTTATTATCAACGGAAATTAACGATTCATGTTAACTCGTTTCTCAATCAGTCATAGTCGACCAATGCCCTGGCTTACACGTTAATATTCCCAAGACCAAAGACCTTACTTTCTCCCCTCTCCACATCTCCCCTCTTTAAATCCATATGCACGGTCTCTCCAACATATCTTACTTTTGCCTTAGGTGCGATTTTTGCACTTAACCTTAAAAAAAAATATATGTTACTTTTGGCACCTTTCTTCTTGTAAGTTGACCCCGAATTTTCATGGAATCTTCTGATCTGTTAATATAAAATCGTTGGGGTATAGCATATTAGCATAGAGCATTTCCTCTTATATTATTCCTCCAATAACTATCTCATCCTCTTTGAAGAGAATGAAAAATAAGCTCAACCTCAACCTTGTTCTGATTGCCACTGTCATTTTGCTTTCGTCGGTCTCGTCTCGGTCTCATCCTCGCCAACTCACAAGTTCATTATCCAGAGGTTCTGCCCTTTCAGTTGAGAAATCGAATGATTCAGATAAACTCGTGTCGCCAAACAGAGTCTTCACCTGTGGCTTCATCCTCGTTGGCGCAAATGCCTACACCTTCTCAATCTGGTTCACAAACTCGGCTGACAAAACTAAGGTATGGACCGCAAAGTGGGGCCTTATAGTAAATGGCAAGGGGTCGCTATTAACTTTCCGAGACGATGGTGGCGTAGTCCTGACTGACATTGATGGTACCGTAGTGTGGTCCACAAACACAACCTCGAGTCAAGCCAACCAAATGAAACTGTTGGACACAGGCAACCTAGTTGTGACTAATCCTGAAAATAAAGTCATGTGGCAAAGCTTTGATTATCCTACTGACACCCTTCTCCCATGTCAACCAATCACAAGGAACATAAAGCTTGTCTCCTCAAAGTACAATGGATCGGTCTATGCCGGTTACTATAGCCTTTACTTTGATAACAATAATGTTTTAGGAATGTTATATGATGGACCTGACATTTCCAGCATATATTGGCCCAATCCCGACTATAATACCTGGGAGAATAGTAGAACAATTTATAACAGTAGCAGGTACGGGGTTCTTAATGAATTTGGGCAATTCAGTGCAAGTGATAGGTTTTCATTTGAAGCATCTGATTTAGGTTTGGGGATTATAAGGAGGCTAACCCTTGATTCCGATGGTAATCTAAGGTTGTATAGCTTGAATAATTCATCTGGCACATGGCTTGTGACATGGATAGCATTTGAATTGCTTTGCTATGTACACGGACTATGCGGAAAGAATGGTTTGTGCATCTATACCCAGTCTAGAGTTACTTGTTCTTGCCCTCCTAACTATGAAGTAAGCGACCCAAGTGATTGGAATAAAGGTTGCAAACCCAAATTCAAAATAAATTGCCATGAACCTAACTCCACGACCTTTGTTAAGCTTCCACATAGTGATTTTTGGGGTTACGATCTTGATTTTGAAAATAATGTATCATTAAGTCACTGCAAAAATCTTTGCAAAAGGGAGTGTACATGCCAAGCAATCCAATACATCAAAAGGAATGGCATATGTTATACCAAAATTGCTTTGTTTAATGGAAAATCCTTTATATCGATGAAAGGTAGCATATACTTTAAAGTTCCAAAAAATGCTCGAATGTCAAGGGTTGATGAACCTGAAGCGCTTAACTTGATCTGCAATAATATCAGTGATGATGTAGGTTCAAGTTCAACTCATTTGTACACAAAAAAAGGATCAAAGATTAATTGGGTTTATTTCTATGGGTTTGTTGCTGCACTTGGATTGATAGAGATCCTTTTCGGGATATTAGGCTGGTGTTTTGTATATAAAAGAGGGATAAATGCATCATTAGCTGAACAAGGTTATGAGTTGATGGGCAGCCAATTCAGGAAGTTCACATTCAAAGAGCTAAGAAAGACAACTCAAAATTTCAAGGAAGTGATCGGAATGGGTGGTTCGGGGACAGTGTACAAGGGAAAACTGGAAGATGAAAGAGCGATCGCGGTGAAGAAGTTGAAAGATGTGATTCAAGGAGAAGAAGAGTTTTGGGCTGAGGTGAGTACAATAGGCAGAATTTATCACATGAATCTGGTAAAACTACTTGGATTTTGTGTTGATGGATCACATAGGCTTCTGGTTTCTGAATATGTTGAAAATGGTTCCCTGGACAATCACCTCTTTGTAGGAGATACGCCGGCAAAAGTGCTTGGATGGAAAGAGAGGTTCAAAATTGCACTAGGGACGGCAAGAGGGTTAGCTTATCTCCATGAAGAGTGTCTCGAATGGGTCATACATTGCGATGTGAAGCCTGAGAATATTCTCTTAGGAAGTGATTTTGAACCAAAGATTGCCGATTTCGGACTTGCAAAGCTATTTAAAAGAGGAGCTATTGGATCAAGAATTTCACATATAAGGGGAACCAGGGGTTACATGGCTCCAGAGTGGGCTTCAAATCTACCGATCACATCTAAGATTGATGTATTCGGTTACGGAATTGTGCTTTTGGAGATAGTAAAGGGAAAACGGATTTCAGATTGGACAGTACTGAAAGGAGATTTAAAACAGTCCTATGAAGATATGAGAATGATGGTTGGCATGTTAAATGAAAGGCATGATGAGATACAAGAGTCATGGGTTCGTTATTTTGTTGATCCGAATTTAGGTGCCGAGTTCGACCAAAAGCAAGCTAAGGCTATGGTAGAGATAGCATTGTCTTGCGTTGAAGAGGATAGAAATCAAAGACCATGCATGAATTCCATTGTTCAGTTTCTTCTTACACATGCATGAGAGTTAAAAGATAAATGTGATATGTATATATATATGCATGCTACTTTTTATATATGTAATAAGGCATGGAGCTTAATTCCTCTGCTTAATTAATTATATTTTATGTCATTAATAGCTAGGGCAGTGAGTTTCGATCGGCTGCTATATATCTAAATGAACTTCTTAAATGTATTTTCATGACAGATATTAGAAACGAGGTGTTTATTTGCTTTACTGTAGCTATTGAATTAAATAATTAATGATCATAATATTTCAGAACTGCTTTGTTTCAAGTCGTCACTTTTTGTGCAAACAAATATGGCTAAAAAGCATTTTCAACATGTTACTTGTATATATATATGATTATTCTTTAATCAATTTAGGTCGTGTGTCAATTCACATCTCTTCTACAGTTATTAAATAGTGGTGTAAAATTTTATTAGTGCTAATTCTAATAAAATTCTGATAACTTTCTGTTGGGGGATCATAAAGGCCAAACAATTACGCCTTATCTAGAGATCAAACAATTACATCTCATCTAGGGGTCAAACACTTACACCCCGGGGAAGAAGAAACAATCCCCACCTTAAACCTAAGGACCGTCCTATGCCAAAGATACCCGAAAACATAATCTTAAGTGCGGAATTATACCTGATTCCATGCCGTTTGCCATGGAATAAGTCTTGAGCAAGCCGTCTCCGTGAGCGCGAGACAAGTCTTTAACGGCAAGAAGTCCTTCTCGCCTTTGTGGTTGGGTTGTGGATTAGGTCTTCCAAAGCAACAAGATATGCCCTTGAGAAATCCTCTCCAATTTCCTTATGGATCTCTCCTCTCAATTCTTTAATGGAGAAAGAAGGGAGAAGGCACTCAAAAATTCTGTCTAAGAATAACCTCTTCCAGAAATATGAGTTGAGTTAGTTATCTTGTGCCTTGGGGACCCATCCTTATATAGTTTTACACATCTGGCACCGCGAGTGCGGGTGCACTGGGTCGCACTGGGACTCAGTGCGTCCGCACTGGGTTGAGATGCGTCCAAATAACTGCTTTTCTTTCAGCCCCGAATTTTTCCTAAGTCCTGAGTGCGTCCGCACTGGTGCTCAGTGCGTCCGCACTGGGCTCGGACTTTCTTTCCAGTTTTTACACTGGACTTCAGAAAATCGTCTAAGTCCTGAGTGCGTCCGCACTGGGCTCGGACTTTTTCCCAGTCTCTGCAATGCAGCTCCTAAAATTGGCTAAGTACTGAGTGAGTCCGCACTGGGGCTCAGTGCGTCCGCACTCAGGGTTCTGAAAGCAGTTTTCTGTATTTGCAAATCTCAGAATCAGTCCATTAATGATTTGATCTTTGCCCAAATTGTTCTACACATTTATGGACCACATCCTATTGAATACATAGATTGTCTAATGTCTTAATTCCATATTAGATCACTTTAATTGTGACAATCATATTGACAGTATACAATTCATAATTATATTACATATATGCTCAACGTTGGATATATGATCCAACAATCTCCCACTTGAGCAATATGTTATACTCTTTTAATTATATATTGTTAACCTTATGTGCGCACATACTTTTCTGTCATCTTTATGTATTTCCAAACCAATTCCGTCCATCAATTACATTAGCAAAGGACTAAAGCAGTTTTCGTCACATTTATTTTAGTCATGACTAGACCATCAATAATCTCAGTACTAACATAACCAAATGACATGAATCATGATGTGGATGTGTAGCATAGAAATTACACGCAATTGTGATCTTACTGTGTCAATTTCTAACTGGGTCTCCTTCTTAAAAACTCGAAACTAAATTTCATAAACTTGTTGTAAAATGCAAAATTCAAATAAACAATTCGCAAATCACATATTAATTGTAAGGTCAAAACCAAAATTAGAGATAGAATGCATATAACAATCATTTTGCAATACCATGCATACAACATAAATAACTTGTTTTCTGTCACAAGTTTCATATCCAAAATTACAATAAGTAAATAGAACATTGAAATAAACAACCAACAGACTCCCACTAAAACTGAATTTCCCTAACAGAAATTACACCCATATGAGCAACATGCTCTTCAAACTTATTGGGTGGTAATCCTTTAGTAAGTGGATCCGCCAACATGGAGTCTGTCCCTATATGTCTCTGG
>JAJGRW010000363.1:128545-146051 GCA_025461045.1 Carex parvula | reverse complement strand
GGCGGGGGGGTCGGGTCGGCGGTCCGGTCCGGTCCGGGCCGGGCCGGTTTGTTTTTTTTTTTCTGTTTTGTTTGGGGTTTTCGGCAGTTTTTTTTTTATTTGAGCTCAATATATTTTTGTTATAACAAAATCAAATTATGTTAAAACCAAATTTTGTTAAAACCGAATTATTCTAAAATCAAATTATTTTAAAACTGAATTATTCTAAAACCGAATTATTTTAAAACCGATTATTTTTTATCTTCAAAACCGAATTATTTTAAAACAATAGATTTAAAAATAAAATTATTCAAAATAAATCCAAAATTATCTAACCTATTTAAATATAAATCTAAATTCAATATAATTTAAATGTAAATCTAAATTAAATCTGAATTAAATATAAATCTAAATTAAATATAAATCTAAATTAAATCTAAATTAAAGTAAATATAAATTAAATATAAATTTAAATTAACTCTAAATTAAATTAATTTATTTGGCCTCTATATCTTTTCAAATCAAATATTTAAATCTTCAACGCAGATTAATATTCACTATGCATATAGTAGCATAGTCTCACTCATTAAAATAACTCTGTACATGAAAGAAGTTCGGTTCTGAAAAAATCTAACAGGTACCATGCGCCAATATAGTGAGGTATTCATGGACACATATAAGCATATAGTCAATGCATGGTACTCTGTTATTTCTGGACCAGAGTCAATGCGACAATACCTCACTATAGCAGAGTCATGCACCAATATAGCAGAGTCATGTTTTGAATAACAGGTACCATGGGCCAATATAGTGGAATATAGTGGAATATAGTGAGGTACCATGCGCCAATATTCTGGACCAGAGGCAAAGGCAAACCAGCGGCAACAGAGGCCAAAATTTTTTTTACCGTTTTTTTAAAAAAAATTTCAAATTTCGGACAGGTTATGTCGGGTAGGGTCGGGTTGACTCGGGTCCCGCCGGTTTTGGGGGGGGGGGGGTTAGGTCGGGTTAGGGTCGGGTTATGGGGGGTTAGGCCGGATTAGGGTCGGGTTTGGTCGGGTTCACCAGGGTTCGGCCGGGTTAGACCCGGATCCCGGGGGTTAGGGTCTGGTTTAGGCGGGTTTAGGATCGGATTCGGGCGGGGCGGGTCAGGTTCGGGTAGGCGGGTTGAAACGGGTGGGGTATGGTCGGATTTCGCCCAGAAAACCTCATCCGACCCGTTTTAAACCCGACCCAACCCTTTAGAACGGTTCGGATTAGGTTTAGGGTTGGGTACGGGTCGGTCCGGGTCCAGGTCCCGGGTTTCCTCGGTCCGGGTCCAGGTCCCGGGTTTCCTCGGTCCGGGTCGACCCGGGCGGGTAAAATCAATACACTAATCCACTGCAAGGTTCAGGTCCAGCTCCATACTACGGTCCAACTTACTATTTTGTCCCTGGGCTTAATATGAATTCAATTAATAAAATTTGTGGGCTCCTGGGCTTCATATTCGATAGACAAATAGGACTTCAATATATAGTCCAGCCAGTTGTATTTCAAATTTTAATTCTCAAAATTAATTTTTTTGCTGATCTTTAGATAAGTTTTCTCAAAATTAATTTTTTTACCTAGAAAATAAGTTTGTAGATCTTTAGATAATTATTGCAGTTTCTTCTACTGTCCATGCAATATCTTAATTTTTGGTCGTTTTAAAGCTAGGATCGATGCAAATTATTCGGTCAAAATTAGTACTAGCTCAAACTCTCCTTTTGGTTCCTCTCTAGTCTCTATCAATATAAAATTAAGGGAGAATTTCATGTATACCCCCCAAATACATCAAAATTACATATTTCTCCCCATAACTTCATAATATCATATTTACCCTTCTAAACTTCAAAAACTTACAGATTTACTCATTTTCTTACCTTTTTTTATTAAAATTCATTTTAAATTTATAAAATGCCAGTTATGCCAGCCGTTCCCCTTCTCTTTTCCTACAACTCTCACCTTCATTAGAAATTATAAATTAGTTAAAGCAAAAACAACTGAAAAAAAATAAAAGAAGTAATTTAAAATGGGTAAACTTGACGCTTCTAAACATTACAATAGATCTAATTCTTGTATACGTACCCACGTAATTTTGTCTTCAAAATACTGAAGCATATTTAGATGATTAGGTTCGTTATCTGAGATATGCTTGTTTTGTTTGAAATATTATGAGGCTTTGAAATAATTAGATCTGTTGTAATGTTTAATTAAGCACCATTGATCCTTAATCAATCTTTTAAGAGAAGTTTAATTATTAGTTCTTGGGCTTATGGTAGTAAATATTTTCATGTATTTAAATGTTTAGGTAACAAGCTTTATCTGTACGCTGTAGCTTAATTTCATTATTATTCATTCTTTTTCATGAATTTCAATGTCGAATAAAGTATTGATGCAATAACTGGGCAATTACGTGTGAGCTTTTAACGTGAGAATTGCATCTCATTTTGGCCAAGAGTTTTTTTTACAATTGAAGTTTTTTCAAAATATCAACTATTGTACAATACCAAGTAATTTAAAATAGAAGTATCTGAATTTGACGCTTTTTTTTTTCTAGTAATTGTTTTTGCTTGAACTAATTATAATTTATAATGGTGGGGAGAGTTGTAGGGAAGGAGAAGAGGAAGTGCATAACTAACATTTCTTAAATTTAAAATGAGTTTTAATAGAAAAAGGTAATAAAATGAGTAAATTTGTGCTCTTGAATATATATATGTTGCCCATGTATGGGTATATATTTAGAATAATATTCCATGCTGATGAGGAAAAAGAAAAATTAATATTTTGTGATTTTTTATACTGCTATTAAACAAACTTTAGTCTATAATATAATATAAACAAAATAATAAAAACAGTAACATGGGTAAGCTCATGAAAATAAAATATCTTCCAAGACAGCTTTAGACTTATTTGCATGCGTATGGGGTTAAATAGTTTTATGGACCTTAAATAAAATATAATATTTAACATGTGATTAAGTAGTTGCATGCGTATGAGGTTAAGTAGTTGCATGGGTCTCCAATAAAATATAATATTTGACCTTCAAAATTTATTTACATGGGGAGATAGAAACATTTACATGGTTGTACATCACATATTTTCATGTGATACCAGTTACATGGGATTATCCTTACAACAAGTTTTACGAATTCAGAAATACGATTTGTTTTACATGGACCGTCCCTCCCTTACAACTAACTAGTGCTCCCCATGTAATAAACTCTTATTCTAATAGTGTGAGTTTTTGAAATTTAGAAGAGTAGATATGATAATGAATTTTGAGGGGTATACATGAAATTCCTCCAAAAAAATTCTTTCAACTTTATAATACAATCAATTGACATTCATTAAGATCCATACAAATTTAAATTATAAAATTAACAAATTAACAAATTAACAAACAAAACAAAATAAATAAAAATGAAACAAAATGAAATTGAAAAACATACAACCTAAAATAAAAATTACTACTCCTAAAAACTTTATATTAACAACATAAATTTGAATAGATGTCCGATGGACAGTTCATTATTATTCTAATAATATAACTAAATTTCAAAAAACAAGAAAAACCATTTAAATTAAGTATAATAGCAACATTATTTTTAAAGGTCATATTAAGGTTTTCATTTTCATTCATCAGTTCATTGACTTGAGGGGCTTGATTGTTTGTTAGGTAATGCTCTAGGCTAGCAGGAACATTTTAAAAATTTCACTAGCAATCTAGAGACGATCTTACTGTAAACATGCAGTTAGTCACGCACAGTTTATGGATCATGTCACAAGCATGATATAGCAAGTGTTATAATCATACCTCTCCAATCAGGTGGAGCGAGATACGGTTGCCTGCGCCTTAGTCACCCTGGTTACAGTTTTCAAAATATGCAACTGCAAGCTACGCACGCCAAGGTGTTGATCGAGAATGAGAGAAGATCAATGCTAGTTGTTCGAATCTTCTCACCCTTGCGAATCTAGATGCTAGCTCACTACTTCAAAACTCTTTGAATAGATCTTGCTGAGCTAATCAACATGTTCACACAAAAGCGTATGCACAAAGTTTCAGTACAGCAAGCTGTACCTTTTAACCTTGGGTACACCTTTCGAGTCGGATTGCAAGTGTACAATCCTATCGAGCAGTATAATCAGGTATCGATCCACAAGACGGATGAAAATAGATTGGACTCTACTTAGATTATATGAAAACTCTAGAAGTCTGCAAAGGTTGTTTTTGGTTGTTTAAATTCCTAAACAGTTCAATGAAAAGAGTTAAAACAGTAAAGTGGTTTTGTAATTAATAAAAAAAGGGGTTCCTAGGGTTTCAGATTTCGTCTCAGCTTTGCCTCAAGTGCCCGGTCCGTGCACTCTCATGCACGGGCCGTGTGTAATGTGCACGGGCTGTGTACTTTCATACACGGTCCGTGTGGCCCTCGAGTTGATACAGCAGCTATTAGTTTCTGTATTGATTTCCTGTGCAAGGTTATTTTGGCCGTACCTAAGTCAATACTCCTCAACTCTCGTTTATTGGCTTAATTGCTTGGTACGAAACTCAATTTATACCTTCTTAGGGTTCTTAAACTTCAACTCTCGTCTATTGGTTTAATTATCCTAAGTTATTTGTTAGTTTACTAAAGATAACCTCGATCTCTCGATACGAGGAAAACTTCGCCTTTCGGCTACCGTTTGGTTTCACCTCTCGGTTCACAAACCTATCTCAAATACTTAGTTTGGTCGAATGAATGTCAAAGTCTTGAAATACCATCTCGATGTGGCCATGCATCTAACGATAAACTAATCAATTCAAACAAGTTCAATCTAAGCAATAAAATACTACACAACAAACAAGCACAAGATCCAATACAAATTCCAATAGCTAGCAAGTAAAACAAAGCATTCAACTACATCTTAACCCTAGAAACTAAAAAGTCTACTCAAACATAGTTCTAAAGCAAATAAAAGAGATGATAAAGATAGAGCTCATGGCAAAATCCGAAGAACAAAGAAGATCAGTCGCAAATCTCTCGATTTTCGCCTCTTTCCTTCGTCTCCAAGCTTAGCCGCCAAGCACCAACCCTAGGTGTCTCTCCTCAGATCCAGAATGCCCTCTCCCTTGGCCAGAGAGGCGCTTTAATGCCCTCAATTCGCGACCTTCCCAGCTGGCACCAATTTCCAACTTTGGATTCTGTTTCCAGAAATGCCATGCACGGACCGTATGCAAGGGTGCACGGACCGTGTACCTATATCTATGGCTCAAATTGTAGATCTTCTCACAAGCTTTCCGAAAAGTGGTCATACACTCAAAACGGAGTTACGAGTCAAAAGATATGACTGTTTTAAGTTCAGGTGCTGAAATTTCAGCATCATATACAGGTCTGTGTCCTGGTCGTCTGTGGTCAGTTTGTGGTCAGGCAGAGAGTGTACGGACCGCAAGCATATGGTGCATGGTCCGTGTATAAACCTTCAGAATCCAGATTCTTCCTCTGTTTCGCCTGTTTTCTGCAAAATAAGAAATAAAAGCGCAGCAGTACCACATCCTACAGATATTCAATGAAATAGACAGACTTAAGAGTTTTGGGCACAGGTTTTAACACAAAGTAGGGTCGGAATATGGACAAAATAGAGGGACATCACAACACAATCTCGTAACCTTCTAACAAATTCGAATCTCAACTTGTAAAATGGAGATACGAAGAGATCAAGATCTAGATCAATCTCAAAGAAGAAGAAGACAAGAGAGAGAGAGAGATCTAGGCAGATTGGCCTTAAGGAGGCGGCGGCGTGCTCGGGTGGCGCGGGTTCAAGACCCAATCAGCCTAGCCGGTGGCAGCTCCAGTGGTGGCGTGGCGAGGGAAGAGGGGCGACTCGGCTTAGACTTGCCCTTGCTTACCCTTGCTTGGTTCGACCAAAGAAGGAGAATAGAGGAAGAGCGAATGAGAGAGAGAGATCTAGATCTAGATCTACTTTTCAAACTTGTGAAATGGAACAGTTGGAGTGAGAGTGGAGGGATGATATACATATATAGACTTTCTTAATTACCAAAATGCTCTCACTTGAATTCAAAACTAGATGAGTACTAGTCAATTAGAGGACACAACAGTAATAATACATGTGAATGATCCATTGGACTATTACTCTCTAAAAAACCTCCCTCTCATATAGTTGACCAGGTCAACAGCTCTTCAACTCTTTTTTTGGTCAAACTACTTTGACCAACGTTTGACCATGGTCAAACCTCACTTAAATGGCCATGTCTTTTGAACAGTAAGTCCAAATTGTGCATACCACATATCTACGCGCTCGTCTACTAATTCTCTATAATTTGGTATAATATAATTAACCAAAATAGCAGGTTTAATAAATATTAATATATGTTTAATCTAATTAAATATATATCCTCACATAATCAAATCATCATTTGTACAACCAGGTACCAAATTGATTTGACGAGTCCACATGTCGCTTATAATGTTGATCACATAATGTTGATCATATAATGTCTTACATTATTTGATTCGCTGTGCATGTTGTTTCCAACATTATTTGATTCACTGTGCATGTTGTTTCCAACATTATTTGATTCTCTTATGACATCTCGACCAGGGATTCTTGTAGGTGTGACCGGCTTGGATTTGAATTATTTTGGCAATTGGAAAAGCTCTTTTCTATTGATCAAGATTAGCATCGAGCAACACGTCATGACTACCCAATTATACAGACGATATGTAACCTGATAGTATCGTGATCCAATGCAGACAATGCATTATTGCATTGCCCGTGTTGTTTCCAATATCTCATGATATCTAATGATGAGTGCGAGATAGGATATTGTCATTCCCGTTTTCTCATTGATTATGTTTCTTGATTTGTGAGTTCTATTATATTCATGATTGAACTATTCAATTATGGTGTGCACATATAATATACCTCTATCAAGGGGCCCAGAGACATCATTACGTACTCAGCATTCATCAGGATACGAATAAGGGATATCCGTCTTATTGACATAAGCGAACATCTCAACTTAAGTTCTACACATAGAGATGATGTCTTTATAGCCCCTTGTTACGGTGAGCGGTGGACACCAACCACTGATGTGCATACCTTAAGCAAAAAAACCAAATGTCTCAAACATAAGACAACAACACCACATAAATTTTTAATGACATAACATAGAATCCAGATAATGTTCATATTTGGTCAAATCCAATGCCATATAACTATTATATGCATATGTGATATTAAATCAGTACTTTACTATTTTGATCTATGATAGCTCGATAAAACATTTAATCATCACACTAGTCTCAGGTGTCATTAATGTTCCTTGCTAATTACCTTGACCAGGGATACTTTAAAGTTCATTACTTTTATTAGCTGGTTGCTACACAATCTAACAATTAGATGAACCATTCAGTAATGCAACTTAAGGTAACAAATTGACTATTGTCAACCAATCATATGAACAAAAATTACAAACAAAATGTTTGCTCTAGAACACTTGACTCTATCATTGTTGGCACATGACTTGTGTTTTTTCGATGTTTCCACAAGTTCAAATCTAGAAGGATCTCGCTTGATAGAACTTAATGTTCTTTGTTTTTTTTGTTGCTGAAGCATGCACTTGTTGGGTGGGACTTTTGGTTCGAGTATCAACTCGGAATTGGAATCAAGTTGACAATTAGTTCTTTAGCAACTTTCTTTTTGTGAATAGGCCATTGTTGATACTTGGATTGAAACTCTCTAAGTAAACTCATCATTTCATTATCAACATCATTAGTCATGTCGATTGGTGAAGTATCCATCAGTGTTCTATCAATTCTCCATTGCGGATGAATCAAATCCAGAGGTAACATTGAATTTGTGATGTTCGTATTGTTATAAGCACACAAAAGACCCAATGTCGCCTCAAAATTTTCCGTGCAAACGGGGGATTGATTGATTGCTATATTTTTGTGTCTTTTCATATTACTTGTACAACTTTTGCAAAGCAAAAATTGAGGCATTCGATAATAGTTTCTTGAACAACCGAATATCACAATTATGCAAGACATGGATTTTTTTGCTTAATAGTCTCACCTTTATTTCATTGAATTCATACTTCACTACTACAGAAAAAGAGATTGCACACATACATTACTGGAGGAGCTACACGGATTTCCTGCCGTGTAGGAGTTGAGGGTGTACGAATAGGTACCCTCTATCTACACAGATATTTACCCGTGTGTATTATAATGCTTTCTACACGGATTACTTCATAAACAGCCGTGTACAAACACCTGCCTGTGGCACTCTCCCTATTACCGAGCTACATGGATATTACCTAAACATCCGTGTACAATTACTCTTTCTACACGGACTTTTAATTTCATATCCGTGTACGATTACTCTTTCTACACGGACTTTTAATTTCATATCCGTGTAGCTCTCTTAACTATCCTATACGAATATTTATACACTAATCCGTGTACAAATATATTCCTACACGGATTATTTGATAAATATCCGTGTAGGAAACAATCCTACACGGACATTTATCAAATAATCCGTGTAGGAATTTATTATTCACGGATTATTTTATGGATTACTCTTCCTACAAGGAGTTTAGTTAAATATCCGTGTAGGATTGCATATATATATTTTTTTGCTTTTTTTTTTTTTTTTTAGCTAGCTTCCAGTTTTGCTAGCTAGTATTTAAATTTTTCAGATAACAATTTAAAATTCATGTACACTAAATTATACAAAATTATACAAATTCATATTTGGCATTACAAAATTATACAAATTCATATTAGCATTACAAAATTATACAAATCCATATTTAGCATTACAAAATTCTAATTGAAACCACCTTGCCCACATACATCTAACATCGTCGATCTGCTCCTTGGTGTAACACTGCTGCTTTGTTCCATACTACAATTATAATTTGGTATTAGTTAGTAACAAGAAAATGTAGATGCAAGACACTCGCAAATATAAAAAAATAAAGTTATATGGTTTAAATTATTTATATAAAAAAATATACAATAAACTTTCATTGGGTCGATTATTATATATGAATTCATATAAAATCATAGAGAGTACTAATAGATTACAATTAGTGCAACATATATACATATTGCCTTTTGTATACAAGCAATCCCATGTGATTCATATAACATATACTCCTCAAGATCCAATACAATATTTGTATAAAAGTAATGTCCTTACCACTTAGTAACCATGTGATCAAGGTTTGGCCCAATTTTTGTCAAGTTGGGCTCATGTTGCCAAAACTCTTGGTTATGATCTAGTTTGGACCGAAATTTCATACAAACTAGTTGTATTAGATCCAACATATATAAACAAAAGAGTGCCTATGTGATTCATGACATGATGTCTCTTGGTTAAAGGTCTCCAACATATTGCACCTCCAATAAAAAATATATTTGATCAACATATATGTGCATACATATTAGAGAATAAGGATTTTCCTTTAAAAAATTTCGTCAAAAAATTATAATAAAATATTTATACATAAAATTAATTGAATTTGTATAATTTTTTTTTATACGAACCATTGAAAATCAATTTCGTAAAAAAAAATTATTGCATCTTATATGAATCCAAAATAAAATAGCAAAGAAATTTAAATCTTACAGTTCTGAATTGAAGACATCTTTAGGCGGAAGTGTTAGTACTGATCTTCAATGGTTTTCCTCAGATATGATGATGGAGACCTTCAGCGTTTTCTTTACTTCTCTCCTTCAAAATGAATGATATTTTTTCAGAATAATATCCCTCAAAGTCAGTGGAGAGAGAGACGTTTCCAGAAAAACGTTTTTGGAATAAATGGGCAGAAAAACATAAAATAACAGAAAATTAGAGGAAGAAAGGAAAAAATATATATATATATATACTAACCTTAGAAATATAGAGAGGAGAAAATACAAACTTCAAAGATCTCAGATCAACCTTCAATATAACAGAGAGAGAGTACTAATTACTTGATCAAAACGGCGCTGGAAGGAGAAGGCCTTTTATATGGCGCCGGAAGGAGAAGGCCTTTTAGAATGAAACCCTAGACTTTTCTACACGGATTTATACTTAACAATCCGTGTAGCTCTCTAACAAATCATACACGGCTATTTATAAGATAATCCGTGTACAGTTCTTGTCTTTCTACGCGGATTTATTATCAAAAATCCGTGTAGCTATTCCTACACGGATATTTGTTAAATATCCGTGTAGCTCTCTAATAAATCATACACGGCCTTTTTTCCAAACAATTCTACACTGATTCTTTAATAAATATCAGTGTATGATTCCAGCATTTTTTTCGGACTTTCAGAAAAACCTTTATGGTACACGGTTTTCATATAAAATTAGCAAAACCGTGTACAATGTGCAGTGTAGAATTATCATTTATGTAGTAGTGCTTGATTGCAAGACATAATTTATCAGAGTTTTCCATGCGCTCCTTCGGCTCTTGAAGATGCACACAATTACCTAGATGCAAGTACTTCTCTGTCCATGCTCCAATAATTTTTTCTTTCAATGGTAGCAAACCCTAAAAAGTTCCAATCATATTGTAATATTCTTAAATTAGAATATTAAATTTGAAACCATGCAACTCCATGAATAAAATCACAAATGTGGAGAGGAGAGGACACATAAAATCACCCTCAAACCATGTTGGACATGTGTTTCGTTGTTGACGTTTGGATGAAACAAGGAATATAGAAAGAATAGAGCTAACTCCAAGATTGAGAATAGTAGCTAATCTAACAAAATGTTGGATTAGTAGAATAGTGAGAAAACCCACAAAAGACAAACAAAGAATAATCCATATTTGCTAATCCAAACACATCCAAATGGAGAATAGTAGTTCGAAATAGTTACTATCCCGGATTAACACTATTCTTTGCGTCATCCAAACGCACCTCTGTAAATTTCAATTTGTAGTTAGAATGTAATTTAATTTTCAGCATGGAGGAGTTACGTTGTACATGATTTTTATTTAAAAGCAAAGAACATCGTAACTCTATTGTAAAAGCAAAGAACCTGTATAACTTTTTTTCTAGAAAATAAATGTTGGTGGGTCCACCTCAAGATAGCCTTCTTATTTAAAAGAGTTGAAATCCAGCTGCAGAAGTATTTTATTATCTCAAACACTTAAGTTTCTGCAGTTTCCGTGCAAACTGCAGAAGTATATGACTTATTTTAGTAATTATTGCTAAAAGACCCAATGTCGCCTCATCATTTCTCTCTTTTCTTTGATATATTTTTTTTTTCTCCCCTCAAATCTGTGAGAATTAAAATGTTAGCGGTTAAAATCTGCATATGCCTTCATTTGGTTAACACGGTACTCTTATTCTTTTCCTATGACTTCAATTATGAGTTATAATTAGTAGAATGGATCAAATTCGCCAAAAATTTTTGTGGGGAAAAGCCGAAGGACAAGGCATGGGCATCCCACTTCTAAACTGGCATGGAACACGGTTTGCATTCCTAAACGGTATGGTGGTATGGGTGTAGCAAATTTAGAATTGAGAAATCTGTGTTTACTATTACGGTGGTGGTGGAAACCATTTCATCGGAGAGAGCTTGTGGACGGTCGTGATTTCCAGAGTAAGAAGAATTGAATCATCTAATGAGGTTTCAGTTTGGGTGGCCAAAGGATCCTTTTGTTGGCATTTTCTAATCAAGATCAAATATCTTTTCCACTGGTGCGCTAAATGACAGATAGGAAATGGCAATAAGATTTCATTTTGATATGATAATTGGTTGGGCAAACCAATTAGAGTAATAAAAGATGGACTTT
This sequence comes from Carex parvula, assembly GCA_025461045.1. Classification (NCBI taxonomy): domain Eukaryota; kingdom Viridiplantae; phylum Streptophyta; class Magnoliopsida; order Poales; family Cyperaceae; genus Carex; species Carex parvula. Next base: position 134,251 of record JAJGRW010000363.1, on the reverse strand, counting down.
CCGAGGCCGCCACATCAATCTGTCTTTGCGAGAAGCTATTCCTTCTTTAACCGATCTTTCTCCAGATTTGCAACTTGACACGCAAATTTACCTAACGCAACAGGAAGACAAAACTGAATGGCAATGGACACCGAATGGGATTTATTCGGCTAATTCGGTTTACAAAATAATGGTGTCAGGTGGTAAGATCAAGTGGAGATTTTTGGATGATTTGGCAGTGTAATGCTCCCTTGAAAGTTAAATTGTTTGGATTATTGGTTTATAGAGAACGAATATTAACTCATGATGATGTAATGGAGAAGAGGGGCATAACTTGCGAGATATTTTTTATTGTGAAGATGCGGCATATTAATTATTTGAGTGCTCCATCGTATGTTAAGTGGGTTTGGACAACGATGGGCACTATCCTTGGATGTCGGTTCATGATACCGGGTGAGTCGATGCATCAAATATGGGACAACTCGTGGAGGAACACATCATACTTGAGAAACATGACAAAGATAGAATGGGCAACTTGGTTTCTTTGCACGATGTGGATTGTGTGGAGACAAAGGAATGAGAAGATTTTTAAGAAATCGGTGCTTCCTGTGGAAATCTTAGGTAACAGAATTAAAGAGGAAGGCGATATAAGGATGAAATTTTGCAGAGGACAAACAAATCAAACAGGGAGTAGGCGAGCAGGGCTTTGATACAGAGATTTGAGGAGCTACGTGCATGGTGTGCATGGAGTGCATGGTGTATTATGTATATTTTTTTGTTAGTTTTTTCTTTGGAGTTTTTCTATGCTGGTAGCTGCTACCTAGCTTTTCAGAAAAAAGAAAAGAAAAGAAAAGAAGAAAAGCTGCACCCGATTGAAGGGTTTCGGAGGAAGTCATATTCAAATTCGGACCTGTATCGATCGTCTCAATAGTTAATTTTAAAATTCAGACCTAAATGATATATTCGCGGAACTTTTTAAATTAATTAAATTATAAATCGTTAGTACGAATCTCAACACATCTGGAATTAAAGATTGGAGCCGACTTTATTTAATGGTGGTCGAAAGTTGTTTGGATAAGACCTAATTCCCCGTATAAAAGCTGCTTCTCCTCATCTGATATTTGGGTTTCCCTTCCATCTCCCCACCTACACCTTCTCTCATTGGACCTCCCATTTGGAGCGCTATGGAAAAATATTATTTTGTTGGTTGAAGACTGTTAGATTAACAAAGGACACCTGGTATCATGAACAAAGAGACAGCCTCGCATATTCTACCGAACTATGCGACAGAAGGTTATGCAAGGGATAACCTTTGGAAGGCGTGGAGATTTGACACATCAAGATTCAAGAATGGAGGAATGATCTCTAGCTTCCTTCACATTGATTCCTACTGCTTTTGGTAACACCTTTATATAATTTGAATGTAGCTAGTTTGCTTGAGCTGCTAGATCTGTTCCACTTACCAGTACGTTTTAACACATGAAATATTTGTCTAGCGTTTCAAATCAACCGCTGTCATCCACCCGGAGCATTGGATGTGGATGCATGCATAAATCAGTAAGTTTTTTATGGTTAGATCTAGAATTTATTATTTTCACTGAATTGAATTGATTAAAATGTCTTTTTTTAAGGTTAAAACAAAAGGACATTTTAATCAATTCAATTCAGTGAAAATAATAAATTCTTTTATTGATTAATTGTTTATAACCTTACATTGCATACAACAAGATTTATACATACTACAGCCTTAAAGAGCGTTAAGAATTAAGTCCTAGAAGGAAAAAGAAAATAATCACTTTATTGCCAAAACTGTAAACAAAAAAGTGTACAATTTGTAAAAATGCATCTCGTTCATATGCTAACTATCTTCAGCTTGTGTATCTCCAATAGTATAGGTTTTGTGGATTTTATATGTATTTCCAACAAGAATATTAGTGAAAAAATCGACCACCTATATTACCACTTCTAAAAACATGAAGAAAGGCTTGCAGAACTCGTATTATCAATAAGAGATGTAAGGTAAACCCCATTAACAATTATGATGGACAATACTGATCACATGAACTATAAATATATACCAGGTCAAAATAATAACTCTTGTTGGATAATGCTAAATAACCTCTCCATTGGGTTTCTTTCTCCATCATTTCGGTCTGTGTGAATATCTAGATTGCTACCAATTTAGTCAGTACGTTAACCCTTCTAGTACAATATATCATGGGCTTTTCTACATCCGATCTCATCTCCTGGGAGCTTGGCAAGGGAGAGGCAATTGTCACGCCAGTAGGGAAGTGCCGAAGTAAACTCTTAACCTTTAGATGAGTTGAGCTGGAAAACTCTGTCAATCGTGAGCATGCCTTCAAAGCAATCAGGGGTCAATTTATGTTGTAAATGAAATATAAAAATTTTATGTTGTAAATGAGAGTCAATATTACAGTATTCGTAACATTTTGATCTAAATTATGCAGAAAATCATGTATACATATATAAATTTTGAAAATAAATGGGGTCAATTGACCCCCATTTGGTTTTACTACCTCCGCCCCTGAGAGCAATGGCTTGGAAAATCGGCTTGAGTCCCAATTGATCACTATGTTTAGTTAGAGAGGAATTGGCCATGTGTGAGGTGACGAATGTTGTGCAGAAGCTCGAAGGAATCGACTCTAAATTGTAGAATCAGTCAAATTTTGTAAGGAAAAGTTGGTGAAATCTGTCAAATTGCTGCATATTTGCTGAGTTTTTCATCGATCTGTTTCAAAAATAGAACCATGGAGGAGCATAAAAAGTGTCTGACAGTGGGATCAAAATATGAATATGTTATTTATTTTTTTCAAAGAAATGGGTCGAACTTTATTGGTTCTTTTTTAATATTCCATATGTATTTTTTGGATATTTTTTTATCTACTACTGGTGAACTAGCTTAAAGGCAATTTCCAATGGACTTTTGTGTGCCAAAACAAACTAATTTTAAAGAAGAAAGTGACACAAGTAAAATAATTTAGTTTTAGTGGCATCTTTTTTATTATTTTCTTATCTTCATTTACTTTATATCTTTTTCAATGATTCTAGGATTTAATTTATGCTCTACATTTTATTTTTGTATAACACATCATTCTTCAAAATAATTTATGCACTTTATATTTTTTTGTCCTAAAAATTTTTATTTATAAACTAATTTTTATAAATTTTTTGTACTTTTTTTAATACCAACAAGTTTTTTAAAAGGAATTCAAGTTTCTGGTCCGATTTAAATGATTTCTAACGATTCACCCACTTCTAATTTCATAGTCAACTTATCGATTCCACTTCATATTCCGATTAAAAAACCATGCGCCGTTACTACAAATGGCTATCTGTTGATTTTCCTCGGCCATAACAATGTACTCGTAAATTTTCATTGATGTGGTCCCAACATCATCCGGAGACTGGAGCATTATTCTCTTCACGTAATTGTGTATTTGTTTTGGGGTTTTTCCTATTAGATAAAGAGTCCTTAGCTTTTTATTTTTCTTCTTTTTTCTTTTCCTTTTGAATCGCCTCTCAGGAATCGAATCCTTCTCTGATACCACGTTAGGATCTGAGATTCAATTGAAAGATAAATGATTTCATCATTTTCATTGATGCTATTATGGCAATTAATTTCAAATTGATTATTTATCATCAACAGTGATCTCATGTACTCTAATTCTTTGATTATTAGAAAACCCACTCATTATAATCGTACCAATTCGTATTAGTTTATAACGGACGATTCCAATCTAAATTAATTTTGGAGCTATAATTAATTAAGTAGTCTGATGGGTTAATATATATGCTGCTGACATACAATGGGTCAGATGTCCGCTCTGTACCGTCTGATTGGCTTCATGATCTGTATGAATATTAAAGCAGAATGCAAAAATATTGAAGCTACTGGCTCGGATCATGAAGCGGATCGGACGCTTCGAAGTGGACATCAGACCAATTTGAGTCCGAGACTCATTGGACGTGCCCCTCTCCCCTATACTAGCCAGCTATCGGGTACAATATGAAGGACACTTTGGTGGATTGACTCTTCACTTCACTGCACTCTGCTCCCAATAGTGAAGATTTCTATTATCTTATTTTTTTATTTTTTATTTTATTAAAGAATTTGAGCATGCCCTAACAATTTTATTGCTATTTACGAGAATTGAACTTATATCTCTTCACATAGAGATGGAGTTCGTATCACTGCGCTCTAAGTCCCCGTTCGTGAAGACTTATATTTAGAATAAAGAAATAAAAAAGATGCTTAACGCTGGACTAATATGTGAAGATTTCCATATGGACAAGCGACTATATTAGTAAAATTCTTAACTGGAAGAAGCTTTGACAGGCGAATCACAACATCTAATTTTCTATTTACGAGTCGATGAAGTCCTGTCCGATCTGACTAAAGTATTTTAAGGTGAATGAATTGTTTAGCTAAACAAGATACAAGGAGATAGGAGTAGGTCTGATGGGCATCGAATCTACTTGTAAGTTCAATTAGTTCTAACTCTGTCCAATCAGTATCAAAATCTGTGCATACAAAAATTAATACAGATATGTACATATTTTAATCAGTGTTCTAAATAGCTAGCTATAGCAGCGCTATAGCTACGCTATAGCTTTTTTGGACCATAAAAGCTAAGCTATGAGATAAATGTGCGCTAATTCAGCTATGACCGCTATAACTGTACATAGTGACAGTATTACCGCTATGCGCTACACGCTATTGCTAACGCTATGCTATATGAGCTTTTTTTTTGCGACTTACATAGGCTTTTTGTCTTTATTAGTGGATGCTACATGGTCTGCTATGATACAGTATTCTAAACCAAACTATAGCTATGTTTCTATTTGTGATTAGTCTCTCATTCTATACTCAGAAAATATTTAAATATTAATTCTTTTTTTTTCTTGTCTCTTTGTCTCGTATTCAATTGTAAAATTATTGCCGTTTGTTTCAATTGAAAGCTAAATGTTTTAATTATTATATATATAAATGTTACAAATAATATACTTACTTCATTTCACTTGTAAAATTAATTGCTCTTTTGTCTATAGACTTAGTGATTAGTATCACCTTGATCGTATACTTCAATTCTCTAATATAATCATGTTGATAATTAGTAAAATAGAGAATATAAATTTTGAAACCAAAAAAACGCTATTATAATAGCTTCCGCTATAGCTACGCTATTCGCAATAGCTTTTTTTTTTGTCTCCCCGCTATGCCGCTATAATCGCTATTTATAACCTTGATTTTAATACAAAACGCATCCGATATACATGAAAACTACTCTCACATACAAGATAGTATTATATTTTTCCGTCACTATACTATTGAATTCATTTTGGTGGAAATTAAAAAAACAAAGGTTTGCCACCTACCATAAAAAAAAAAAAAAAACTTCTACATGTACTGTCATGCTTCGTGCACATGCGCGCGCTTTCCCATGATAGTATTCTTTTGGGAGTCCGAATCTGCTGCGATTCCGAGGCAGATCGCAGAACCCTGCGATTCCGAGATCAACAGTTCAAATTTTCTGGAGCGCGGATCTCAAAAACGTTCTTAAAAAGTAAATTTTCACGCACACATCTCGATAAAGACCAACAGTTGAGATGGGATCGCAGGTTCCTGCGATCTACCTCGGAATCGCAGCAGATTTATTTTCTTCTTTTGGCTGTCCGTTGAATTTGGCCAAGCCATGTGCCCATGCC
>JAJGRW010000363.1:0-122865 GCA_025461045.1 Carex parvula | reverse complement strand
CATGGGCCTGCAATTAATATAATATCTCACATTCATAAAGTAATTGCAAGGGGAGATAGATGAGTTGTTGCATGGGCCTGCAATTAATTATAATATCTCACATTTCATAAAGTAATTGCAAGGGAGATAGATGAGTTGTTGCATGGGCCTGCAATTAATTATAATATCTCACATTCATAAAGTAATTGCAAGGGGAGTAGATGAGTTGTTGCATGGAACTCCAATTAATTATAATATCTAACCTTCACAAAGTATTTGCAAGGGGAGATACAAAACAGTGCATGGTTGCACATCACACAATTGCATGGCAGATGTGTTGCATGGGCTTAGCCTTGCAACAACTCTGACGAATTCAGAAAGCCATTTCTTTTGCATGGGCCGTCATTACCTTGCAACAAACTAGTTCTAACCATGCAATAAACTCAGATTCTAGTAGTGAATGCAATCGGATTTACAAACTTATAGGATCTGTTCTAGCGTGACAAACCGATCCAGAAACTATCTGGATCAGTTTTAATATAATAACCGATCCTGATTATCATATATTAGGATCGGTTGTTACACTGTAACCGATCCTGATAGTATCAGATCGGTTATAATAAACAACTGCTCCTGATTGTTCAATATTTGGATCAGTTGATCAGTTCTTAGTTAGAACCGATCCTAATACATAATCTAGGTAAGATATTTTTATTTCCATAGAAAGATTAATTTTTTTTTAATTCCATAGAATACAAATATGAGTTATATATACACATGAAATGCTAAATTGGCCGATATTTCAGTGGCATTAGATTGAATCGAATTGAGCACTCCAGAAAGTCGGTTTGGATTGTGACTATCTCATTTTCTTCGCCAGTTTCGTTTTGAGGAGATATATGATTCAAAGTTTTTCCTCCCTTGATTTTGCTCTAAGATTGAGGATTCAAAGTCTTTCCTCCCTTGATTTTGCTCTAAGATGGAGGATTCAAAGTCTTTCCTCCCTTGATTTTACTCTAAGATGGAGGATTCAAAGTTCTTTCTTCCTTGGTTTTACTCTGAAAAGAAGGAATATTTAAAGTCTTTCCTCGATGAAATTATGAAGTTATTAATTAGAAACGAGAGAGTTTTAGTCTTCTCTCACAATATTGAGCCTTCAAAACTCTTGATTAAATCTATAGAATTAATAATGTTTTGAATAGGGTGAAGGGAATGAAATATTATTAGCTAGGGACATGCGTAGAGTATTCAAGTGCTGAGCCAGTGAAGTTGCATCCAACCTGGGCGTATACCTGTTCATAGCAGATGTACTGTGACACATTTTAAACAACTGCAGAATTTATTCTATGGAATCAAAAAAAAAATCTTTCTAGTTTCTTAAAAAAAATATCAAGATTCTTTTCAATATGTAAATAATATTAGGATCGGTTCTTTAATAACTAACCGATCTTGATACTATCAGGATCGGTTCTATACACAACCGATCCTAATAATAAAAATTAGGATCAGTTCTTTAATAAGTAACCGATCCTGATAGTATTAGGATCGGTTGTTAATAAAAAACGATCCTTTTAAATGTAATTAGGATCAGTTTTCTACAACAACCGATCCTGATAGTGATTATAAAGGTTAATTCAGTCAAACTCTCGACAGAACTTTAATTTGTCAATCCTTCTTCCTCAAGCGAGCCTCTCCTCCATTAATGAACGCAGCTCCTATCTCGCAGTGCATTAATACAGCTATCTGACGCTTCTTTTCTCAGGTTCATTAAATGATCATTTCTTATCTATAGATCGTTTTTAATTCGGTTCAAAATATAAACTCTAAGGCCTAAACCCTAAATCCCGAATCCCGAAACCCTAAACCCTAAACCCTAAACCCTAAACCCTAAACCCCTAAACCCTAAACTAATTAGTTTTGCATATATGGTGCTTATATGGATCAAAAAACTTAAATGAACATATGGTGCTTATTTTGTGATAAACACAACTAAATGGCTTATAAATATATCAAAAATCGCATAAATGTTAAAATTAGATACATTTTGTTGTTTTTATGTCATATGTGTTTTCTTTCTCTTTTTTGTAGAGATATAATTGACATTAATTACATATAGCTCCTTATTGTTAAAAATTGTAAATTTTGACACATACTAGCTAGTCTACTATTGTAGTGCTATATATATGGATCGATTTTCATATAAAGATAAAAAAATTGTAAAATTTTGTAGATTGGCTATTGTTGAGAGATTTGGTGCAGCAGTCTTCATCTCACTCAGTACGACATCCCAAAAAAGTTGTAAGTACAACGTATAATCTAACTTTAATTAGTTTAATTTGTATGTGCATGAATATGTATTTTAAATTGATAGCTAGATTAAATGTATTTATGTTAAGTATGTAGCTAGCTAGAGTATTGTCTTATGAGCCACAACCGCATGATTAATGCCTTCAGGTCATGATACCCGTTCAAAATTAATCCATTAGGGATTAATTTTGAACAGTCCCCGATTTGAGACTGCTCTTTGAATATTTTGTCTCAATTAGGATGTGGTCACTTGTTGGTCGTGTTTTAGTATCTAAGAAAGTTTCGACAGTATTTCCTTATTAGTTTCCCCGAATACTCGGGGAACTGAGGAGAAATGCTGCCGAAATTTTCTTAGATACTAAAACATGACTAACACGTGGTCACTATTGAGACAAAGTATTCAAAGAGTGGGATAGGATGGTAACCGGCCCCATGTAAGCCCTATTGTGAACAGAATTTAGTACCCCAACCATGTTCTTAATTAATTGTGTTTCATTATAATTGCAGATGGACCGCCGTTGGATGTACGAAGCATCGCGTCTATCAGATGAATATATGACAGGGGTCGATGAATTTATCAGAGTTGCTACGGAAGATATGGCAAATAAGGGGAGTGCACTGATGTCGTGTCCATGTCGTGATTGTAACAATGGTCAAAAATTTTCCAAACCGATCCAAGTGAGGAACCATTTAATCCGTCGTGGATTCAAGCAAGGATATAAGTGTTGGATATGGCATGGTGAGAGTTTGCCGACCGACATAGTTACTGGCACTGAGTATCATTCATACCATACCGGTGGAAATAAAATGAATGATCTACAGGGATTAGAAACCGACATAGGTACTCGTACTGAGCATCATTCGGAATACCATACCGAAGAAAATGTTGACATTGTGGCAGATAGATGTGATAATTTTGATCAAATGTTGCGTGATTTAGAAGAGGATTTTGATAATGATAAGCAGTATTGTTTATTTGAGAATTTGTACGAAGATTCTAATAAGGAACTGTATCCTGGTTGTACTAAATTTTCAAAATTGAAAGGTGTATTAAAATTGTATAACCTCAAGGCATCTAACGGCTGGAGTGATAGAAGTTTTACTGAGTTATTACAAACTTTAAAAGAAATGCTTCCGGATGGAAACGAGATACCACCTAATGTTTATGAGGCAAAGAAAATACTGTGCCCAGTGGATTTGGAAGTTCAGAGAATACACGCGTGTCCAAATGATTGTATATTATATCGAACTGAGTATAAAGATCTTCACGAGTGTCCAAAATGTGGTGCATCACGTTACATACCAAAGCAGGTAACCAGCGATAAAAGTGATGATTACAAACAGAACAAAGGACCTCCGGTAAAAGCATTGTGGTACCTCCCCGTGATACCGAGATTCAAACGTTTGTTCTCAAATGCTAAAGATGCAAAATTATTGCGTTGGCATGCCGATAACCGAAAGAAAGATGGAAAATTACGCCACCCCGCTGATTCTCCTCAGTGGAGAAATATTGACAGAGAGTTTCCCGAATTCGGATGTGACCCTAGAAATCTTAAGCTTGGGCTGAGTGCAGATGGAATAAATCCGCACAGTAGCATGAGCAGTAAGCATAGCAGTTGGCCGGTTCTATTGTGCATTTATAATCTCCCGCCTTGGTTATGTATGAAGCGCAAATACATCATGATGTCCTTACTCATATCAGGACCAAAACAGCCCGGGAACGACATAGATGTATATCTAGCGCCATTGATCGAGGATTTAAAAAATTTATGGCTTACTGGAGTGCAGATATTTGATGCATACAGTAAGGAGAAATTCACTCTACGGGCCATGCTTTTCTGCACCATTAACGATTTTCCAGCTTATGGTAATTTGTCGGGTTACAGTGTCAAAGGAGAGAAAGCGTGTCCTATTTGCCTGGACGATACAGTCGATATCTGGCTACCCAATTCCTCTAAAACCGTTTACATGGGTCATCGTAGATTTCTTCCTGCCAACCACGCACACCGAAAGAGAAAGAAAGAATTCAATGGAAAGACAGAGAATACCAGAGTAAATTATCCGTTGGCTGGGAAAGCTATTTTCTCTCGAGTGAAGGATATCAAAGTTGAATTTGGGAAATTTAAAAAAAAGGTGGTGAGAAAGAAGGGGGCACCAAAAATTAGTTGGAAGAAGAAGTCAATATTCTGGGATTTACCATACTAGCAGCACTTAGAGGTTCGACACTGCATCGATGTGATGCATGTGGTTAAAAATGTATGTGATAGCATGATTGGAACATTATTGAATATTCCGGGTAAGACTAAGGACGGTATCAATGCTCGAAAAGACATGCAATTCTTGAACATACGTCCTGATCTACAGCCAGCAGAGAAGGAAAGAGAAAATGGGAAATTTTGTACATATCTAAAACCCGCAATGCATACGCTGTCAAAAGAGGAGAAAAAAAGCTTATGTGAATGCCTCCATGGTGTCAAAGTTCCATCCGGTTATTCTTCGAATATTAAAAACCTAGTTTCACTTGAATTTTTGAAATTGTCAGGAATGAAGTCTCATGACTGTCATGTTTTAATGACACAGCTTCTTCCTGTTGCAATTCGAGGTATATTGCCGCCATTGGTTAGGCAGACCATCACGAAGCTTTGTTTTTTCTTTAACGCCATTTGTTGTAAAGTAACTGATCCTGATGCGTTAGATGCTCTCCAGAAGGAGGTGATTGTGACTCTCTGTCATCTTGAAATGTATTTTCCACCGTCTTTTTTTGATATTATGGTTCATTTAATCGTTCATCTAGTTAGGGAAATTAAGATGTGTGGACCTGTTTTCTTGCGGTACATGTATCCGTTCGAGAGATACATGGGATTCTTAAAGGCATATGTCAGGAATCGATATCGTCCTGAGGGCAGCATTGTAAGAGCTTATGCTGCCGAAGAGGTTATTGAGTACTGTACTAATTATATGGACGATACGAAAGCTATCGGCATTCCTAAATCTCGACATGAGGGATAGGCTTCACGGAGTAGGCACAATCGGTTCAAAATTATTCATACCCGATGCTAAAACGATGTCACTAGCACATTTTCATGTTTTACAACATCTCACTGACGTTCATCCTTTGTGGGACGAGCATATGACTATCTTGCGGCAACATAATCCTAGAAAATCCGACAAGTGGTTGATTGCTGAACACAATAATAAGTTTGCAGGATGGTTTACACATAGAGTCAGGCAAGCTAAAGAGGGAGAAAACATTAAAGAAATTGTCAAATTGTTAGCTCTTGGTCCAGTCCATGTCGTGAGGACCTTCCAAGGATATGACATCAACGGGTATACATTTTACACAAGAGATCAGGACGTAAAGAGTACCGTGCAAAACAGTGGAGTGACGTTAGTAGCCTCTTCGAGTGATTTTTCAGATCCTAAAGGTGCCGGACCATCGCATGCATCCATGTCGTACTACGGGTTTATTGAAGAAATATGGGAGCTAGATTATAGAACATTTAAGATCCCGTTATTTATGTGTAAATGGGTCGATAACCGTAGGGGGGTTAAAGTCGACAACGATGGTTTTATTTTGGTGGATTTCAATAAGGCTGGATACAAGGATGATCCGTTTATACTTGCAAGACAAGCCACGCAAGTGTTCTACGTAACTGATCCGGCCGATCGTTCAAGACATGTTGTCCTCTCTGGAAAAAGACGTATCATCGGTATTGATAATGTGGAAGACGAAGAAGCGTACGATCATTTTGATGAGATACCACCGTTTTCCACTGGCATGGCGTCTTTATCAATCGGTGAGGACCATGAAAATCTGGACATGCGCATTGATCATAATGAAGGAGAATGGGTTGAAGATGTTCCTGCTGGCAACGATCAAAATGAAGGAGTTCATACATAATTTTTTATTGGTATGTCGTACACAACAAATTTTTATTGGTTTCAAAATATAAAAATAAATTTAATATCAATATTGATGTTATAACATGTTGTCATTTTATTTTATCAGATGTGCATTGAAACACAGGACGATCGAATCATGCAAGTTAATTACAATTCTTCAATATTTATGACATTTGTAATTCATTTGGTAGGTTTTCTTGTAAATTATTAGCTTAGGTTTTCTTCAATATTTTTTTTCATGGTAAATGTAATTTGTTGGCTTAGTTTTTAAAATTATTATAAGTTATTTTTTAGTAGCTAATTTTATTTCATAGACATAAGTACATTATTTTAAAGTAGCTAATATTATAATTATTTTATAAATCATAATATAAATTATCTTATAAATTATTTAATGTAGCTAATATGAAAATTTTATAAATGTTACAAATTTATCTGGATTTGATATAAATTCATATCTGGATTTTATAAATTCATCTTATAAATTACTTACAAATCATTTCCTAGGAACATTTGATATGAAAATTGTTATCTGGATCGGCTGTTAATACAACAATCGATCCAGATAAGAATCTGGGTCGGCTGTTAGTATAACAACCGATCTAGATAAGAATCTGGATCGGTTGTTAGTATGAAAGCCGATCCAGATATTCAACAATCTGGATCGGTTGTTAAGCTAACAACCGATCCAGATTCTTATCTAGATCGGTTGGTGTACCAACAGCCGAACCAGATTCTTTTCTGGATCGGTTGTGAGCTTAACAACCGATCCAGATATTGTTTTTAAATCCCTTTCCGCCCTTCTTCTCCAAAACCCTTCTCCTCCAAACACTTCTTCTCGAAAAACCTTCTCCCTCTCCTCCTCAGAATCCCTTTCCGCCGAGTGAGATTGGACATTTCCGCCGTGGAGCCCTCTCTTCCTCTTCTCCATCCAGCCCGCTACCCTCCTATCTAGTCGCCGCCAAGGTCGCTGCCAGTGCACCTCAAAGCCTAGCCGCCGCTAACCTCAAAGCCTAGCCGCCGCTGCCAGTGCACCTCCTATCTAGTCGCCGCTAACCCTAGCCGCCGCTGTTTCTTCTTCTTCCCGGTTAGTGTGTGTTGTTCTTTAACTTGGCATGAACCTCAAAGCCTCTGATTTGTATAGTATTGATGCACTGATTTTGTATAGTATTGTTGATTCTTTAACATTGTTGATTTTGTATAGTATTCATGAACCTCAAAGCTTGATAGTTGTACATAAATGCAATTCTTTAACTTGGCATGAATCTCAAAGCATGAGAAATAAATTGTTAGCTTGGCATGACTCTTTAGATGGATATTTATGTAGACATGCAATTCAACCCTTATTTATCTTGGCATGAACCTCAATGCTTCATATTTGTATGGTATTTGTAATTAATAAAACACGGCGTGAATCTCAAAGCTTGATAGTTGTATATACATGCAATTCTTTAACTTGGCATGAATCTCAAAGCATGAGAAATAAATTGTTAGCTTGGCATGACTCTTTAATTAGATGGATATTTATGTAGACATGCAATTCAACCCTTATTTATCTTGGCATGAACCTCAATGCTTCATATTTGTATGGTATTTGTAATTAATAAAACACGGCGTGAATCTCAAAGCTTGATAGTTGTATATACATGCAATTCTTTAACTTGGCATGAATCTCAAAGCATGAGAAATAAATTGTTAGCTTGGCATGACTCTTTAATTAGATGGATATTTATGTAGTTTGTGTTGTAATTAGCTTCCTTATCCCTAAATTATTACTTATTATTTATTTTGAAAATGAGCAGATATGGAAGGTGGCAGTGAGCAATCCTCGGCTAAGAAACGAGGGAGAGGGCCAAACCAAATTAAGGAGAAGATCAGTGAGACAGGCAAGAAGCTTGAGATCGACAGATTTTATAGGCCTGTTGTTACCGCGGAGACAACGTCTTTTTCCACGGAACTTGGGGTTTTAGTAAGAAGGAATATTCCTATAAGGTTCCAACATTGGAGAGATGTTCCAGACAATAACAAGAAAATAATATGGGAATCAATTAAGGTAAATAACATGGTGTTAATTTCAACAGCTTTTATTTGATATTAACTAACTCCAAATCTCGATTTCTATTTGTTTGGCAGCTAGGATGGGGTATAGAGGAGGACGATAAAGTGAGGAGGTACTATTATCAGAAAATGGCTACCATTCACCGAAAGTTCAGAACCAGTCTGACTAAAGCGTGGCGCAATGGTACGACCCCCGATTTTGGGAAGCTCAATATTGAACAACACGACTGGGATGAATTTGTCGAGTATCGAAAGACGAAGAAATTCCAAGTATGTTTATTTTTATGGACCACATACCTTCTCTCTAATTAAAATTTGAACTCTGCACTTATAATTAAGGCCAACTGTTTCTTTGTTCAAATTGTAGGATGCCAGCCAGATTGGGAGGGAGAATCAGGCCCAAAACAAGTATCCACACTTCATGGGATCCAGAGGTTACAGCGGTGTGGGATTCCAGAGAAGGCTTAGAGATGCTATGCAGGTGATTGCAAATGAGAAAGCATCTAGTGATCCGTCTTCCCAAGGGTCAAATACTACTGCATTGACACCTGAAGAGTTACCGATTTGTCGGTCGAGAATAGGCACGTCATGTGGAAACTTGCTAGACAGAAGCTCTTAGTAGAGACCAAGGAACGCTTCTATCCAGAAACATACGTATCGGACATCAAGAAAATTGTAAGGATTTAGATATTGTCATTCATTAGAATACAACAAGTAATTTATTATGTTATAACATGTTGTCATTTCAGGACGAACAAGAAGCGGCTTTCAAACAAGGCTCGTTGGTCGTCGAACGACACGACGATGTTCTTGGAAGTTCTCTCCCAAATCCAGAACATTCAGGGAGGGTGAGAGGAGTGGGAGGTTTGATTTCAATGAGAAAAACATACGGCCCAACAAAGAAGAGACGCCCTTCCTTGAGGACTGAGAGGTCCGAACGTGAATTTGAAGCGAGAGTGGATGAGAGAGTGGAGGAGAGAGTAAGAGGAATAGAGGAGAGACTGCAGCGAGAAATGGAGACGAAAATGGAGGAACTGTTCCGGCATAAAATGGGCCAACCAGAAAAAACTGATAGCCAAACAGTCTTTCTGAGCAGCTGTCAGTTAGTCATATCGACGGCATCTCTTTCTGCTTTTCATGAGGTAATTCAAATTTAGATTTGAATCAATAGGCCTATGCGCGCCTTAGTTTCATACATATTCAGATTTTAATTTTTTTTTTGCGTAACACGTCTTAGATTCATAGCAATCATTTTATTCGAGTAGAAGTCAATATTTGTGCAGGAGGCAGAAGTAAGATGCAAACTCAAGGCGGTTGTTAATGGGAATACTCTGGTAGTGGCCATAGGCCTAATTAATGTTCCAGTTAGACAAGGTGGAACAATTCACTGTAGGCCGATACCGCCCGACCATGCAAAGGTAACTGTGGATGCTGTTCAGGATGCGGACTTTTTAGCCATCCCCTTACCTGTACCAAATGACGAGCTGGTAACCCTGCAAGATGCTCTCGGCAGTTCCACGGCATGGCCGATGTCCATGATATCTATTGGTTCCTCTGATGTTGAGGTATATTGTTATTACAAGTACTTATACTTCTTAATTTGTATCTATACGATAGAGTCGTAGTTGATTCAGGATTTTATCTCAATTTATTATGAATTTTGCAGGAACCACAAGTTCCTGGAGGTGGCAAAGCGAAGAGTCACTGCAAGGCATTTGATGGTATCGAGTTTGACAAGCTGGGACGAACATTCAAGCAGCTGCGTGATCGATTTTTGGAGTCTGATGGCAATCAATTAGATATCGTTCCGCCACTTGATTTTTTCCATTCAGCAGACTCCATATCTATCTATGCCGATGATTATGTCCTCTTGCTTAAACCACGGCAGTGGCTCACTGCGCCAGTTGTTCAGATCTGGATGCTGTGAGTTAATATTCGTAATAATTGCATAATTTAGTACCTTTAATTCAAATTTCACAAAATTCAGATTATCTGTATGCTTTTTTTTTTGCAGGTATTACCACAATTTCATCAAGGAGGAATTTCCCGATGAGCAGGTTGGTTTCATGGACCCTGCAAGAACATGTGCCGACCAAATGGATCTAGACCGAGGAGCTGTCGTTCAATACATTGGGAAAGCACTCAGAGAAAATCGGGACAAGCGATTGATATTCATACCTTATCATCAGATGTTAGTGTTATATTTCGATTCTCAGTTTATTAAATTTCTTTCAATTCATTGAAATTATAAAATGTGAAATGCTACAAACCTAACATGCAGAGATCATTGGATATTGGCCGTGCTTATGCCAAGAGATAGGGCATTGTACGTGTTCGATTCCGATAGGAAGCACAATAGAATGTTCATGATCACTGCTGCTGTTGAGGAGTAAGTGCCTTCCTAAATTTCACGTTTGTTTATTAATTTATTATTTTAACCATCTCTCGTATGTACTGATTGTTCAATGTATTCATATTTCAACAGTGCTTTCCGCATAGAATTGGATACTTCTTTAGATATATATACCGAATGCAAGGTAATAGTTTATATTGAGATATGATATGATTATAGGTACGTACATGCAAAAATTTGTGAATATCTAATATAAGCCATTTGTATGCTCATCATACATTTCAATTTTTCTTTAAAGGTTCAGAACGATTGCGAGGTAATATTTTCTATTGAGATATGATGATTACAGGGACCTAGATGCAAAAATTTGTGAATTCTATACATTCAAGCCATTTGTATGCTCATTAACATACGTTTCAATTTTTTCAAACTTGTTATGTAGTGTCCACAACAACCATTTTCCTGGGAATGTGCATATTATGTCATGTTGCTCATGCAGGACATAATGAAGGAATTCCTCGATGTTTTTCCAACATTAAAGGTATATATGTATATATATATATGCATTTATGGAATTTTTCAAAAGTAATACAAAATTAAATTTATAGTCTCTGCTATCTTTTAAAAAATGCAGAATATTCCCGCTAAGCATACCGTACAACGCTTGAGCGACTTTCGCCTAATGTGGGTGCAAGTTTTACTAAAGGAACTAAAGGCGAGTCGAACAAGTATAACAATTTAGGATGTCAAGCATGAACATGATTTTTATGTAATAATTTAGGATAAGTTCAACTTTTGTGTAATATTTTAAGATGTGTATATAATGTGTATGATATTTAATTTAATTATATGTGATAATTTAGAATGTGTGATTGTGATTTAGTATTTGTATGTTGGCCAGCAAATTATATATATGGGGGCTGGCCATATTATCGAAACTGCTTTTTTTAGATTAAATAAACATCAGGATCGGTTGAAGTTCTGGAACCGATCCAGATACCAACTTTTAAAAAAAAAAGATTATTCGTACAATCTGGATCGGTTTATTACAGCCGATCCAGATAATTATTATTAGGATCGGTTATGTAAATAACCGATCCTAATTGTTATCAATTTAAATAAAGAAAAATACCCTAGGTTGGATCGGTTTTAAGAAAGAACCGATCCTGATACTGTTTAATCTGGATCGGTTGTAATTTTTAAAGCCGATCTAGATTATTTTTATCGGGATCGGTCGTTTGTTACAACCGATCCAGATTAGTATCTATCTGGATCGGTCAAACAACCGATCCAGATTTGTTTAGTATCAGGATCGCCCCGATCAGGATCGGTTGTGGCCCGATCCTGATATCTGTCTATAACCGATCCTAATTCTTATTTTTCCACTAGTGCAATATGACATCATTGAACAAAGAATTATTCCGAAACCGAAACAAGGGACGAAAAATGGAATATAGCAAGTGTATGTTATGGGAACGACGAATGGGTCCTACTCCTATGGACCAAATCAAATTCGGTGATATTCAGTCTGTGAACTATTTTGATATTGTAAGCAGTGAAGACAGAACAAGAGATCCAGTAACAAAAAAACAATTAATTAATTATATGACATCTCTGCACCATCACGTCTATATATATAATCTCGGCCATTATCCCTTGCAGCTACCAACCCCTCCTCCTTAATCCATCAATTAAACCCTAATTAACTAGCTATCTACCAACTAATTATTTGTAATTCCTTTTCCTATCCTCATATAAAATTCCAAAAATTAGAAATGGCAAGGTGTTCAAAACTACTAATGGTATTTGTACTAATGCTAGTTCTTGCATTAAGTAGCATGCAAAATGCTGATGGTGCAAGGCTGCTTTCTGAAGCTTCGGATGTGGTCGTTGATGTTCCCGGTGACTTATCACCGGAATCTAAAAGGAAAACTATTCCTCCTTCAGGGCCTTCCGACTGCTCGTCCAGCCGCCCCGGTTCCAATTGCCCACCTATACAACACCAGAATCTGCTACATTGATAGAAGTTAATTACAAAAGAGTGAGGCTATGGTACTTAATTTGCAATGCGCGGATCGTTTCGTGCATTAGATTCATATCTCCATCTTCAAAGTCCAAATAATCGATCCGAACGGCTCAATATTATTATCATAGGAAGGAGGAGGAGGAGGAGGAGGAGTTTCGATGGGCATCGGATCGCAATTCGTTTGATACTCGGTTTAAGCTGTTGATCTGCATCAAAATTTACATGAAGGTGTAAGCTTTTGATGGAATTTTATTTGAGGAAAGAAAAAGAACAATGATAGATTGATAGTACTCTTGCAGGCACGTGCAAATAATAAATACGACATCATCATCATGTATTCATATTAAATTTTTCTCTAGTAGGAATGTAGGAACGTAGGAAGGGATCCATATCCTCGACGGTACCGTAAAAGATTCCCTATTACAATTAGCTATTTAAGGTTTGAGATTAACTCTCAGCCGGTTTGGGATTCGGGCTGACTGAGGAGGCAGTATTATTGGGCTTTGAGATTCGTGCCAAGTTAAAAAAGAACGGTCCAGATCAAGTAATTGTAAAAGATTCCCTATTACGGTACTGCACTGGATGTGAATTCTGTAGGATAGGTCACACACAAAATCCAGTTTTGAGTGAGCTCGGATTGACCTATCGAGCTCGGATTATTATTAATAATAATAATAATTACTACTATTATTATTATTATTATTATTATTATTATTATTATTATTATTATTATTTCCGAATTACCGCAGAAATTTTTTGCAGTTTGGACAGATTTCGGAATTCCTCCACATGAGGTGTAGATTTGAAAATTAATATTTTTTTGGATATTAAAAAAAATTCGGAGATAATTATGCAAGAAACCCAAGTCTTTTCTCTTTAAGAGCAAGTGTGAAGGAAATTACGCGTTGTTAGTAAACCTTTCAAAGTTCTAATTCTACTCCTTTCAGGACCTTGTCAGTAAGTTGTTTCATATTGTTTTATTATAGTTGAAGTAGGAAGGAGAAGAAGTTCCGATAGGCATCGGATCGCAATTCGTTTGATACTCGATTTAAGCTGTTTGATCTATATCAAAATTTGCATGAACAATTTAATTTTATAGGACGGTTGAGACATACAAATATAGTCTCACTTTATTTTGCCTTTGCGGAATAATGTACATTTTTCAGCGTAAAGGAATAATTGAATACTTATTTGGACCAATATTTCTTTATATCAAATAAATATTTGTTAGTTTGAGTTAAAATCAATTGTTGGTCTATATCACGTATATTAAAATAAATTTGCGGTTTTAGACTGAATTACCACATGGGTTGTAGGCAGAAAAAACTTAAAATATTTTAGGCTGAATTACCAAATTGGCTCAATTGCGGTTTTAGGCTTTTGAACCGGAGAAAATTTTTGCGGTTTGAACAGATTTTGAAATTCCTTCGCAGGTGTAGATTTTGAAATTTAATATTTTTCGAATATTAATAAAAATTTCGGTCACATGCGGCTACATATTTAAAGAATTATTTTTATAAACCATAATTAAAAAAAGAGGGATGCTTCTATGGGCATAAGGACCTATTTGTAAAATTAGCATATTTTTATTTTTAAAGTTCAAACAGCGATCCGACCGTTCAACATTATTTCCATATTATTATGTACTTGGAGGTCAAATTTTACATTTTTCTGAATTTTTTACTATTTATTAAGTATTTTACAAACTAGTCAAATTCAGACCATTGAATTTTGTACCCATCTTAATAAATAGTAGAAAAATTCAAAAAAAATGTAAAATTTGACCTCCAAGTACATTGTAATATGGAAAATGTTGAACGGTCGGATCGACTGTTTGAACTTTGAAAATGAAATATGCTCATTTTACAAATAGGTCCTTATGCCATAGAAGAATTTGTCTTAAAAAAATATTTTATCAAACTAACGTGATTAATTTTTATTTAAATCCAAGAGGTAGGCAGAAAGGCGTACGCGAAAAACATGTACAGAATTCAAGGGACAGTGGCAAAACCGTAAATATCACATTATATTGAGGTCACCAAAAATAAACTCGAATCGTACAGTTCATGCGACTATGTCAATTTTTTTTTTTCAAAGTTGCAAGTCTAAAAGTGACAACAGTTTATATATTACAATGGGACACAATCACACAATACATGCATGGGAACTTATTTTAAGTTCTGGAGATAAAATATAACAATATTTACTTGTTACCTGTTACTTGTTATTAATTGTTGAAATAATTATACATCTCATAATATTCATTGGACTGAGAAACATAAATATGATATGATGTTGTAAATTTATAAAGTAAATATTAAATGTAAAATTTTGGAGGGAGAAATAAGTAATTAAAGACGTCGGAACCTTAGAGCGTGAGGGCAAATATATATATATGAGGAGGGATCAAGTTACAACAAATTTGAGTTACAACAAAGTTACAACAACTATTTTTTTCATTTTCAAAATCTAAATTGTCGATCCAAACCGTTCAACATGATCTCCACAATAAAATGTGCTTGCAGATCAAATTTTATATTTTTTGAATTTTTTTACTATTTATTAAATATTTTACAAAAAATAGTCATATTTAGACCATTGAATTTTGTACCCATCTTAATAAATAGTAAAAAAATTTAAAAAAATATAAAATTTAATCTGCAAGCACATTATATATACACACACACCGTACATTACATAGGATAAAACAATTGCTTCACCTTTTTTTTGCCCTTTTGACGACAAATTATGAAATATGAGAATGAGAAGTTAGGTAGGAAACCGTATTTGAAATCGTGTTGTACGATTTGATTTTTTATGGAAAGAGACAGCAACCGATAACAAGTCAACTATGACAAAATTAAGCATTAATGTCAGGATCAGATCGAGCAAATGTTTTTTAATAGAATAGAACAACATTTTAGAATGAATTATAACGTTTTAATTACTCAAACACAGAAAAAAAAAAATAGAATGAGACAACTTTATATTTTTTTAACTGTAAGTATATTTGTGTAATTTTTTTTAAAGAAAAACATAAAATAAAAGTATGTTTTGGAATTTGTTTGAGATATATGCATGCCCTCTTAAGTCAAAATTATCAAAATCCCTTAAAAGAAGGAATTTCATGCATGTATATTCCTGATTTTTTTTATTTATTTTACGCACTGAGATGTCTTTGTTACTATGCTAAGTTAAGTTATAGCATGTAGCTAGATGTGCATGGTACTGTATACGTTGTTGTACAGCTGGTATGATTTAATTAATATAAACAACCTGTGGCAGCCTCTGCCACAGACTTTGAGCAATACAAAACCAGCAGATAGCTATAAAAAGACTGCTTATTTTGGTCTTTTCAATTCCTTAAATATCTCTATACAATTCAGTATATATTACGTACACTATCCAAATTAGTATTTTGAATAACACTATTTATTATTATTCAATTTTTACTATTTAATAACACTATTTTAAAAATGTTACTCAGACTTCTCACAACAACAAAGTAGTCACTTTTCGCGAGAGAAAAAGCGCAATGATGACGGTACTCCCTCGCGAAAAGTACCGTCGCAAATAGAAAAAGCATGTTTATGACGGTACTCCGTCGCGAAAAGTCACTTTTTATCCTAGCAAAAAGTCTTTGATTCTTGTTGTGTCTCTTCTAGTCGCGTGTTACATATAGGTCCAGGTCTTCCCTTTAGATTTGGAGGAAATAATCCAATTCGCATCCTCTGAGATATCTCATATTTTGTGTGACTTTTTGGAAAATCTCACCCGTTCAAATATGTTATGCACGAATCTTAAAGCTCAAATAATACTGGCTCCCTGCGCTAACCCCGAATAGGCACCGGACACGTCGGTCACGCAAAATATGAGATATCTCAGAGGATACGCACTCGAAATAATCAAGGTTAATAATTAAGTGGTTCCTAATTAAGATAGCCAAGTTTAGGAGAAAACTATTTGATTCGGATTGGTATTCCAACTTTAGGGACACATTTATGTAGCTAATATTTTATATGGTTAAGAATCAAAGCTTTGTGATAGATTTAAGAAACTTTCACCAACTTGTTCTTGTAAAGTGTAAACATATTAATTGTGACTGCTCTTTCATGGATTATTGTTGATGAGTGGTGAAATTTGTTAGGCCTATAACTAGCTAGATTCTGATACTAATTGTTATGATCTGGCTTGTTAAGCTTCGGCTAACACAGTATTTGTTTGTTAAAAGAAATATAAACATAAAATAAAATAAATTGGAAATACTAAAACGATAAAGTAATATAAAATAAACTTATATGTGTTAAATATACACACTGTCTTTTACCGCTGCATGTATACCCTTTAAGATAGCCAAGATTTTAACAGAGCTGTTTCTGCTTCATGCAGCGCACTAACCATATATAGCGCTGTTATATTCTATTGTCTATACGCTGCATTAAGCGATAAGTGCTCTGTTAAAATCTTTACCCAATACATGGCATATCCTTCCCAAGTGGGAAATATAATAATATTTGTACTATAATATCCTTCCTTCCTTGTAATCTTATTAATTACTGAAAATTAAACAATTTATCCGGACGAACGAAATCATTCCCAATCTAAAATCAGGTTACTGTTTCAAGATTTAGTGCATGATCCACTGCAAGGTTCAGGTCCAGCTCCATACTACGGCCCAACTTACTATTTTGTTCCTGGGCTTAATATTTCAATTAAATTAATAAAATTTGTGGGCTCCTGGGCTTCATATGTTTGTAACTTTTATTTCGATAGACAAATAGGACTTTAATAGTCCAGCCATTTGTATTTCAAATTTTAATTCTCAAAATTAATTTTTTTGCTGATATCTTAATTTTTGGTCGTTTTAAAGCTAGGATGTAAATTATTCGGTCAAAATTAGTACTCAAACTCTCCTTTTGGTTCCTCTCTAGTCTCTATCAATATAAAATTAAGGGAGAATTTCATGTATACCCCTCAAATACATCAAAATTACATATTTCTCCCTCTAAACTTGATAATATCATATTTACCCTTCTAAATTTCAAAAACTTACAGATTTACTCATTTTATTACCTTTTCTATTAAAATTCATTCTAAATTTATAAAATACCAGATTTACAAGCATGATATAGCAAAGTGTTATAATCATACCTCCCCAATCAGGTGGAGCGAGATACGGTTGCCTGCGCCTTAGTCACCCTTGTTATAGTTTCTAAAACAGAAAACTGCAAGCTTCGCAAGGTGTTGATCGAGAATGAGAGGAGATCAATGCTAATTGTTCGAATCTTCTCACCCTTGTGAATCTAGATGCTAGCTCACTACTTCAAAATTCTTTGAATAGATCTCGTTGAGCCAATTGACACAATCTCGTAACCTTCTAACAAATTCGAATCTCAACTTGTAAAATGGAGATATGAAGAGATCAAGATCTAGATCAATCTCAAAGAAGAAGAAGACGAGAGAGAGAGAGAGAGATCTAGGCAGATTGGCCTTAAGGAGGCGGCGGCGTGCTCTTGTGGCGCGGGTTCAAGACCCGATCGGCCTAGCCGGTGGTGGCTCCAGTGGTGGCACAGTGATCACTCAAAAGAGAGAAATGTTTCTTTTAATATTTATAAACTCGTAAATGCTATCGGTTCGGACTGCAAGCGCACAATCCTATCGAGTAGTATACTCGAGGTCGATCCACAGGGAATATTGGTTCAATGCTTTGAGCGATCGAATCACAATCTTTCGAAAGGCTAGATGAAATCTGTAAATTGAGAGATGTTTGTTGATCAATGTAAATTAGAAAACAATTAAAAGTAATTAAAATAAAGATAGAGATGAGAATTCCTAGGGTTTCGGCACACCATTGCCACTCAATCCGCCTTGACAATATATTCCTGTTGCGTCTGATTTCCTGTTGTTGTTTAATGAAAGACACCACATAGGTCACTGCGATTTATGTTACGCAAGAATGACAGATCTTTCACCGAGATTCTACATAGGACACTGCGATTTACCTTACGCAAATGTCTGATCTCTCAAATACCCTAAATTACTACACAGATCACTGCGATTTACTTTACGCAAGTGATGGAATTTGGTACGCGTTTTGTTGGTCTGGTTTATGGTTTCCCCGCTAAGGTTTTCTTCACATAAACCTAATAGATCTCAACGAGGCTAACTCATACAAATAGTTTCTCTTGCCATTAAAGCACTGTCACTACCCTAATGGTCTCAAACTAGATCATTGAAATTAGATGAAGAGATAGTAAATCACAAAAGCATTTTGTTTCAACAACAAGGAATCATAAACAACAGAAATATATATATCAAAACATCAAGAGTAACAAGGTTTACTGCCTAGCCCTAAGAAAAGGAACTTAGCCGCGGAACGGCATAGTTACAAGCACTCCTCTCTTCTCACTTTAATCAAATCTAACCCTAATTACAAAGATGATTGTTCTATCTGCCCAGGGGCCTTATATAGGAGTGTAGGGACGTGTAGAGGTTGAGTAGAGGCTAAGAAACTGATCTGGAAACAGCTGTCGGCAGTTATTCCCCAAGAGACGCCTTCGGATACGGACCGTATCAGGTGATACGGTCCGTATTAGGACCTCGACGGTTAGGGTTTAATGCTTCCAGCGCTATCTTCTGGTCTGTACTAGGTCTGGTCCGTATTAGCCAATACGGATCGTAACAGAGACTTAGTCGATGAGCGTCGCTGATCCGATTGACCTGATTCTAGCTCCATTTGATGTAAAATAGTTCCAAAACTTGTATTCTGCAATAAAACATAAAGAAGGGTGACAGTAGCCTTTTTCTCTAATAAATTAAACATAAGTGTGAAAAAATATGTAAAACCTAAGCCAAAACCCTACGTAAATCATCGTTATTTTGACTCTGATCACACGGCGAGGGGAGGGGCTACTCGACTTGGACTTGCCCTTGCTTTCGCTTGGTTGGTTCGACCAAAGAAGGAGAAAAAGGAAGAGAGAATGAAATAGAGAGAGAGAGAGAGAGAGAGAGAGATCTAGATCTACTTTTCAAACTTGTGAAATGGAACAGTTGGAGTGAGAGTGGAGCGATGATACACATATATAGACTTTCTCAATTACCAAAATGCTCTCACTTGAATTCAAAACAAGATGAGTACTAGTCAATGAGAGGTCACAATAGTAATAATACATGTGAATGATCCATTTGACTATTGGTCAATCCAACAATCAACCAATTTGACCAGGTCAACAGCTCTTCAACTCTCTTTTTGGTCAAACCAGTTTGACCAACATTTGATCACGTTTGACCATGGTCAAACCTCACTTAAATGGCAGATTTAATTAACATTAATATATATATATATATATATATATATATAGAGGAGGGCTCAAATGCCCCATTGCTTCATGCTCCAATCGTGCCCCAACATCTATATCTTCAAATGCAAAGTTCAAACAGATGATCCGAACCGATCCATGAATATCTATGTTAAAATATGATTGGAGACCAAATTTTATATTTTTTGGAATTTTTTTACTATTTTTTAAGATAGGTACAAAATCAGAAAATTCTGGACCATCTAAAAACAATGATTTGTACCTATATTAAAAAATAGTAAAAAAATTCGAAAAAATATAAAATTTGGTCTCCAATCATATTTTAACATGGATATCATGTTGATCGGTTCGGATGCGTATGCACAAAGTATTCACACGAAAGCGTATGCACAAAGTTTCAGTATAGCAAGCTATACTTTTTAACCTTGGTACACCTTTCGAGTCGGGTTGCAAGTGTACAACCCTATCGAGCAGTATATTCAGGTATCGATCCACATGACGGTTTGAATATTTCTAGACTCTACTTAAATTATATAAAAACTCTAGAAGTTCTGCAAAGGTTGGTTGTTTGTTTGTTTAAATTCCTAACAGTTCAATAGCAGTAATAAAACACAAGAAAGTAAATAAAACTGGTTTTAATCAATAATAAAAAGGCGTTTCCAGGGTTATGACTTCATCTCAGTTTTGCCTCAAGTTGTCTGGTCTGTGTCATTTCCTACACGTGCCGTGTCAGTGTACACGGGCCGTGTCATTTCCTACACGGTCCGTGTTGACCTCAAGTGAATGCAGCAGTCACTATTTCTTTGTGTTGTTCCTTTGTGTAGGGTTCTACTGACCAGACCTAATGTTTCTAAACCTCAACTGTCGTTTGTTGGTTCATTAACTTGGTATGAAATTGCAATATTTGCCCTCGTCGGGTTCTAGACCTCAACTGTCGTATGTTGGTCTGAAATACCTAGTTGCTTGATTGGTATACTAAAGGTAACCTCTATCCGTCGATAGAGGAAATGTTCACCTGTCGGCTACTACTTGGTTTTACCTTTCGGATCACTAATCCTACCTCATATACTTAGTTTGGTTGAGAGATCATAAGGGCCAAAGTACCTTCTAGATGTGGCCATTCATCTTGTGGTAAACCAATATAAATCAAACAATTTAATCTAAGCAATTAAAATACTACTCAATCAATCAAACACAAATTTCAATACAAAGATTCAATAACTAGCATGCAAGACAAAACATTCGATTACATCAAAACCCTAGAAACTAAGGAAACTACTCAGACATGGTTCTCAAAAAGAAAATACAAATAAAGATAGAGTTAATCATGACAAAACCCAAAGCACAAAGAAGATCAATCGAAAACTTGCGTCTTTCGCTTCTCAACTTCGTCTCCAAGCTTAGCCGCCAATCCAAACCCTAGAATATGCTCTCTCCTTTTCAGAATGCCTTTCTCTGGCGAGAAATCCAGCTTATATCCTTAATTCGTCGACCTTCCTTCATTAGCCTTGTTTCCAGATTTCTGGATCTGTTTCCAGAAATGCTTGACACGGGCTGTGTCAGATCTGTCAAACCCGTGTTACCTGTGCTTCTTCAGTGATTGAGTCAGCAGCTGTCTGTGGTCGAGTCAGTGGTCGAGTCGAGGTTGACACGGCCAGTGTGGAATGTGACACGGGCCGTGTAGAGACTTCTTAATTCCAGATTTCTCCTCGATTTCGCCCGAATCCTGCAAAATAAGAATAAACTTGCAGCAGTACCACATTCTAAAGATATTCAATGAAAGACAACTGATTTAATGGATTTAAACACATGTTTGGTACAATTTTAAGGTCGAAATATAGATAAGTTTGCGAGATATCAGTACGTACCAATTAAATTGCTTTTGAATTCCTTTTAAATTGCTTGGTGCTTGGTACGTTTCGTACCAGTATTTTATATTGTATATTTGAATTGCTTATGAATTGTTTGGTACGTGTCGTACCAATTGGGGCTGGAGAAAAATAAATGAACAGAATGGGTTCAATGGTTTTTATATTTGTTTGGTACATTTCGTACCAATTGGGGAAAAGAAGAATAACAAAAAAAATACCAAAAAAAAAATTACCCTTCTGCGACCGATTCTGGGCCCATCAGCGACCGCCCAATCGGTCTCTGATGGTCTTCCGCCACGTCAGCATATAGCATCAGCGACCGATTTCATTGGTCACTATAGGGTCATCTGTGACCAGCGTCTTATCCTTCAGCGACCGGTGATGTCAGCGGGGAGGGCATCAGCGACGGAGCAACTGTGACCGGCCTTTCTGCGACCGACACAACCTTCTGCGACCGGTGCCTTACCCTTCTGTGACCGATTTGGCCGGTTGCAGAAGGGTTCCGCTGCTGTAGTGGAATGGAATGGACATCTCCATTTATGGTTTAATAGAATTGTCTCGGCAAGAAAAACTCGACATGATTTTGATTCATTAATTGCCAAAAGATTTTTTTTTTTTTTTTGCTTAACTAATAATAGGAACGTATAGGATATATAATGTTTCATAAATCGTGCACATGGTGAAATAGTTATCCGGATGACAATGCAAATGTAATTGAATGTTAAAATGAATAAAAAACTTTTAAGATTAAAAATCAGATCACAATGTACATGTTCGGCACCGAAATTTAGCCCTCCTTAAAGCTCCTTAGGACTTAATCTCTCCGAACAGGGTTGCCTTAGTTGAGATTATTTACTTCCTTAACTAAGGAAGCATTTTCCTCTCCTTAACAATTTGGTCTCCTTTAGCACCTCCTTAGAACCAAAATTCTGAAATTTCGGACAAATATGCCCTCAAAAGCTGAGGCCTTAAGGAGCCCTCCTCATTCTTTTTCATTTTTCATTGTCTTTCTTCTCACTTGCGCGGAACGGTTCCCTAGACACAGGAAAGCAAAGAGGCGCTTCTCTCCGACGAAGATTGACAGGCGATCGAGAGACCGACACTCCATTCCGACAGTTGTATCGCGCTCACAGTGAGATGCTCTCTCCATTGACACCCTAATTGTCGACTCTTATCAAGTCTTCTAAACCCTTTTCTCTCCGGACGTCAGTTTAAGGCACAATCAGGTAAGTGCGCCCTTCTCCCTTCTTACCTTACCTCGATTGATTGAGGGAAGGGTTGATTTGGTGACTTGCGATTTCTGCTAAATCTCTGACTTGCTAAACCTTGATTGATTGAGGGAAGGGTTGATCAAATAGAGTTTAATACAGAATTGTTGACTTGCGATTTCTGCTCTTCAATTACTAATTAGGTTGTTGATTGAAATGGTAAAGTTTGATAATGATTTGTTGATAGTGTTATTTCTCATAAGATTACTGGTATGGTACCCATCCTATCAAATATATGCAAAGCTTCTTTATTTTTTGTTTTATTCTATTTTCACTTGAAGGTGTAATCAGGATTATTGGTATGGTACGCATCTTGTAGCATATTCTAAAGCTCTTTTTTCATCTATTTTTGCTACAGTATGGATGAATTTGGATTCAATGAACTTATGAATGCTTTAGATGATGACGACGAATCATGGTTTTTTATGAATACTATACTTTCTAATACGACTCATATGCGTTCAACATCATCTTCCACACAAGACAAGATGAAAGGCCAATGTCAGGTGTTGATTACATAAATGACCTATTAAATAAAAGGCCATCAGTACCCTATGATTATTTAAGAATGAACAAAACCAAATTTTTAGCCCTTTGTGAAGTGATATTGGCTAAAGGCATTGTCAAAACTGATCAAGTGACAGTAGAAGAACAAGTTGGTATGTTCTTACACATAGTAGGGCATGCCTCAAATATGAGAAGTGTAAGTTACAATTTCCAACGTTCTCTCGACACAGTTCATCGAACATTCAATGATGTTTTATGGAGTATAATTGAAATGAGGAATGATTACATCAAATTGCCTGGGGCAGATACAACCAAGCATGCTTCTGTTAGGGAAGGCACAAGTTTCTTTCCATTTAAGGTATGTCATTTAAGGCGATTTTATTTTTCATTGTTAAATTTGGAGAAGCGTATTCTTGTATGACAAATTGTATAATTTTCTATGCAGGGTGCTTTAGGTGCCATTGATGACACTCATATACCTGCTTTTGCAAAGAACAAGAAGAAGAAACGTCGAAAGTACATTAACATGAAGAATTTTGTATCTCAAAATGTCCTAGCTGCTGTTGATTTTGACATGAATTTTGTTTACGTGTCAGCTGGTTGGGAGGGTTCTGCTGCAGATATGAAGGTTTTGTGAGCAGCGTTAGATGACGGTGGTTTCACTGTCCCTCAAGGAAGGTACTACCTTGCTGATTCGGGTTATGCCAACACCGGTAGTTTTCTTTGTCCGTATCGTGGCCACATTTATCATTTGGCACAATTTCAACAAACAACCGTACAAAACCGATACCAAACCCCGGAGGATCTATTTAATCATCGTCATGCACAGCTTCGTAATGTTGTTGAGAGGACATTTGGAGTTCTGAAAATGCGTTTCAAGATTCTGAGAATTATGCACCGTTATAAGTATAGGAAACAATGTCTAATTGTCTTAGCATGTTGCGTGTTGCATAATTTTATCAAGCGCCAAAATGAGATTGAAACCAAAAGTGACATTTTTTTTGATAAGGAACAAGAGGTCACGAATGAAGGAGAAGATGATGAAGATGTTGAGCAATCTGGAATAACTACGGGACTCAACGAAACACAACTTGGAGACTTGCTTCGAACAGGTATTAGGAACGCATTGTGGGAGAACATGCAAAACCGCAATAGAAACCGTCAAAGTCGTAGAAATTAAGCTCTTCTATTTTAATTGCTCTTAGATGCTGATTTCATAGTTTTTGTTATTTTGCTTCTTTTGTGGACCTTTATGGAAAAGTAGCATCTTTTGTTTGTCAGACTTGTCTGTTTTAGTTTTTGGTCATATTTTGAATAGTTGATGATTAGAAGGATTATCTCAGTGTAGGCGAAATCTAGATGATTTGTGTAAATG
Source organism: Carex parvula (assembly GCA_025461045.1). Classification (NCBI taxonomy): domain Eukaryota; kingdom Viridiplantae; phylum Streptophyta; class Magnoliopsida; order Poales; family Cyperaceae; genus Carex; species Carex parvula. The sequence goes on along the minus strand of JAJGRW010000363.1, from coordinate 97,899 downwards.
CTAACTTGTGGTTTGTAAGATTGAAAGTGGGTTTGTACCGGCTTGGTACCAATTCACTGTACTTGTTATAGTATCAAGCAATTTAGATGCATTTCAGTTGAAATATGTTATGTATGTTGTTATAGTATCAAGCAATATATAGATAAGTCTTCATATCTGAACTGATACACTATTATTGTACGCAAGTAATTTCATATTTTTAATTAATTACTTTGATTTAATTGTAATTTCATATTTTTAATTAATTACTTTGATTTAATTGTAATTGTAATTTCAGATTTTTAAGCTAAATGGCGCTAGCTATGATATTATTTAGCATATGTAATGTTTAATTAATATGTTTTTATTTTATAAATTTTTAGTTATTTTTGTTAATTACTCATCTTATAGTAATAAGCATTATACAAATCTGTTCATAATAATAACATTTGTCCTATAAAAAATAATACTGTAAAGGACAATTTGGTCTTTCACATTAAGGCATGTTTTTTATTCACATTCATTCACAATATTAATCCTTAGAAAGTTGCCGAACACTATCTCCTTAATAAAGATTAAACTTTTAATCCATCACTGCTAAGGAGGGGGCACCGAACATGCCCAATAAGCCATAGAAGTGGTAATAATGTTTTTTTTTTTTCATGTAATAAAACGGGAGAGTGCGTAGGAAATCATGAATTAGGTTGGCGTTACTTTTTTTTTTATAAATATGATTACTATAAAGTAATAAACTACGGTAGTTTTTCTTCTCGAGGATCAGGAAAATATTTTTTTATCACGCTAAAAAAAATCCAGTTAGTAAATATTAATTCAACATTTTCTTTTGTTCTACATCCGATCTTTTTTAATGGCAAAAATAATTTTAATTTTGTTGTTTAATAAATTAGTAGCCTCTAAATCTAACTACTTTTCTTAATTATAAGAATAACAAAAGTCATATTTTGAAATTACTATTAATAATTTTCATATTACAAAATTAACAGATATTTTCTTTATCAAAGAACATTGTTAAGCTTGCACAGATAATAAAATATTTGTAATCATACTTATCAAATTCTGCAAAGCACTGCTATATATTATCTAAAGTATAAAGTTTATATGGAAATCCAACTTACAGATAAATTAGTAATTGTGATCACTATAATTTATTTTTAATAAAAGAAAGGAATAAAAAAAATTGTGCGGAAACTATTATAGTAAAATAGTAAGAAATTAATCATTCTAAATCCAGAGAATTTCTATAATGTATCGCTTTGAATACAATATAATTGCTGTCCCTTAATCAAAATAATGACTAAATTTAAACCAGAAAATCAAATGAATTGATAGAAATACTATATATCCGAATTGTGGATACTATATATGCTCAAGCTTATTGGGATAAAAATTAAGAAAATCCAGATAACTAAGAAATTAATCAAATTAAAACTGCATTACCCCAATTGTGATGTCTAGAGAGAGAGAGAGAGGCTGACTCATATACTGCCAAAAAGGTGAAGAAGAAGCTGACTCACTGCCATGAGCCCATGATATATTGTCGACACATATATTGAAATAGATTTTACGTAAATATATTGAAATGAACATACTGAATTTTTCAAATTTCAGTTTCAGTATAAATACCCTTGTATTCCATTGCAGCTAGAACGCCTCCTCCTCCGTCTTTAAAAGTTTTTGAGTTTGTTCCTTCTTCCTATCCTCCTATAAATTCTAAAAATTTGAAATGACAAGGTGTTCAAGATTGCAAGTAATGGCACTTGTAGTAATACTAGTTCTGGCATCAATTAGCTTGCAAAATGCTGATGGCGCAAGGGCGCTTGGTGCTGCTTCTGATCTGGTTCATGTTTCGGGCTTTGAAGTACCTCAATCTAAAGGCAATAATCCACCTTCAAGGTCTTCAGACTGCTCGGCCAGCCGCAGTGGTTTCAATTGTCCTCCTACACCTGGCCATCCAAAGGTTAGATTCCGGTACACTGATAAAGTTAAATGAGTTAATGTAATTAATCTTACATGCAGTTGTTGATCAATTCTTAAGAGAGTTTTTCTTCTTCTTTATCAAGGGCTCCCTGGCCGAATTATTGAGTGTTGCTTGCAGGCTGGTTAATTTAGTGATCCCCTCCTTTCTCTCCGTTTTTGATCCGAGAAGAAAAAAAAAAAAGAGTATTCTTTTTTCCTTGATTTGCTTCTTGTTTAGGTTTAGGGTTTAATATTCAGTAGTTGAAACACTTCCACCGTAAAATTGACCAATATATTTTTTGTGAAATTTTTATATAATTTCCCCCCATTGTATGCTTGATCTCATAAGTTGAAAGTTTGTTTCCATTCCCATCGTTAAAATATATATGAGAAATATTAGACGAACATGGAAATTCAAATAACTACACTTCAACTAAAAAGACAAGTGAAACTTATAATAGTTAATATATATACTTGCATATAATTCCTTGAATGCAAAATTCAACCATTTGCCATCCCTACGTACTATTGGTAAAGAAAAATTCGTGTTAATATACTATTAATACTATTAATGGCTCTTCAAGTGTAGGCAACCGATTTAGAAACCAAAATAAGATCGAAAATAAGAATAAGCAAGGCATACATTTTCATAACTTATCTATGATAGGAGAACTTGCTTCCACAATCATGATTGAACTTTTTTTTTCCGATTTGCTGAATTTGTTTCTCTTTTTTTATATTGAGTGAAAAACAAAATTGTATGCCATTACCACAAACAAGACATTTATACAATTACCTCCCCAACACATTGGAATTCAAAATAAACTCTTTAGTTTAGGTAATATGAAATGAGTTCATGTCATCCCTTGTGCGCTGAAAGACAAGTGTGCATGTGTACTCTTTAGTTTAGTCTACTCAATGAACAAAGTCTTGTATCTGAACTTGATAGTCTTAATCCATTTATTTATTTTCTTCTTTTCTTTTTAGATGACAGTGGGGCAAGGAAATAAATGAGCAGCTGTTGGACAAGTTTGGCGAAATTAACAAAATGCGAGCATGACATATCACTTCATAAATTAACATTATGTTGGCTTTTCTTTTGTTAGTGATCAATGTAAAATTGAATGATAAAATATTGATCCCTTATGAAGCGTTGCATTGAATTATCTATATTTCTTTTTATATTAAAGTTAAAATTTATATAACAAATCCGAGAGTATTTATTGATATTATAAATTGTATGACTGAATATAACTAACTATCACTATTACAAATTCTACTGGAGGCACATGCAATAATTTAGTTTTATTCTTCCAAGAAGAATAAAACTAAATTATTGTGCCTCCAGTAGAGAATGGAATGGACATCTCCATTTATGGTTTAATATTAGAATTGTCTCGGCAAGAAGAATAAAACTAAATTATTGTGCCTCCAGTAGAGAATGGAATGGACATCTCCATTTATGGTTTAATAAATTCTCTCATTTGTTAGTTGAAAATGAATATAATTAAGAACAAATTGGACCAAAATACTATTAATTAATATCCAATATAAATGTGCATGAGAAAAAATATTACTCAATAGTCATAAATATCTTATAAAAGATTATATATTATCTAAGAATTATTATCGGACTGTTTTACAATTATTATAAATTAAAGGGCTGTGTAAAATAAAGGACTTTTGTAAAAATATTCCGTTAATAAAAAAATGATAATATATAGATCTCTTTTGTCACACCCCAAACCGGAAATTCCGGATTAAGGCGTGATCAATCCTCGCCTCGTGTTCATTAACTCAATAAACACGCAAGGCTAAACAAATACAAATAATACACAAGTGCGGAAGCTTGAATAATCATAACAAAAGCACAAGTCATAATATCAGTGAATAAGCATACACATATAGTGTCCATACAACTCACATCATAATAAAGTAAAACATAATCGAAGGAAGGGGATACATGATCTAACGAGTCTGATATACGAAACAAAAGCATCAGACTTTGCATAACCTAACCAAAAGCCCTATAAAGAGTAAATCAAACTACGTGGTCATCGGAGACTACTCCTGGCAAATTCTGCTGCTGATTACCAGTCTCTGTACCTAAAAATCCACGAAACAACTTGTGGGTGAGCGACTAATCACTCAGTATGTGATCCAAAATTATCCCTTCAGGGATCCTCTACAGTCAAAGTATTTTTAATTATAAAACTATGTATGATTTTGTAAACAAAAATTCATATGCAAGTTATGTAGTTATGTATAAATATCACCTAGCTTATTAACTATTAAAAAGAAAATACATATAGTAAGTACAACTATCCAATGATGCGATTAACCTATTATGCTAACATGTAAAAGGTTTCCCGAAATAAACCACAAGGAGAATATTATATCCATAACCAAATCAGAGTCCAGTACTTAAATACCGTGTGTGGAAGATAATATAATAATACGAAAATTTAATCACCCTGTCACCCGTGCCGTTTTGGTTACCAATTACCAAAAATAAATAATAAAAATAACCGACTAATTAGCCATATAAATGAGAAAAAGATGATTAATTAGACTATATAAATAGATAACGGATGATTAATCAGATAAATCGACCGATTAGTCAGTTTTATTCGCAAACAGCAATCCAACAAGTATTTATTCATGACATTTTGGTTACCAATTACGACTAAATGGTCAATTAATCAGTCGTTTAGACCCTTTTTTACGACAAGGCTTTTGGCTTTGCATGTTCTATCTGCCTGGTTTTTAACTCCCAAAGTCCCAAGTTCATTTTGCAGTCAGAATCATTTTTTTCTATGATCGGCAACAAGATTGTTGACAAAATATTGATAAAAAAAGTTTATGTACAGAAAGTCTAATTAACTTATTACATATATATGTACAAAAGTAATCCTATCCGGATAGAATCTTACAAAAGAAGTTTCCGCCAGAATCTGGCACATGCAATGAGAACCTACCTACACGAGCGTTTGGAAACCCTGGTCGCCAGATTCTAAAGTGTAAGTGGAGTGCTGACCGTTACGCGTTAAAATACTGAAATTAATGGGGTACAGAAAGATCAGAGTACTAAACGACTATCTAAATCACACTTCCGTACGTTGACAGTTTGACCGGGGTTAGTGTTGAATGCACAGTTTGACACTTCCACACGTCGACAGTTTGACAGGACAACCAACCCAAGAAAGCTCCGCTGCACGCCTGCACATGGGAAACATCTTTTTAATTCCAAGAGTATCTTTTTATTTTTTCCTTGATAAGTATCTTTTCTTGAAGGAGATTCCACGAGTATGGAGACTTGTCTTGGGAAAATAAAAAAGAACCAACAATCAAACGAATGCTTTACAATTTCTGTAAATAAATGGAATTTGAACTACTGCGATGTATTTTTGCATCCTTCATCACTAAAAACTGGCAAATTTAATTTAGTCATGCCCAGTGGAAAAGGACTGGTTTGGATAACCTTAATTTTCAACTAAATCGAACCATTTTATTGAAAACAAAAACAAATCATTTTATTTTGTATAATTTAAATGGGAAAATATTTCTTTACCCCAGTTTATTTCCCTCATTCTTTCCTGTGGTTCCAATTAACACGCTAACTACCTTAACCGTCAAACTCAAAAGTCATAGCCAATATAATAGTCTTGTCTGATCCCCTCTCTCATAAAGGAAAAAAAAAAAAAAAATACAAAAGTCACGATCTGCCTCCTCCCCTTTCATCCTCATGGACCCCCACTTCCGATGCTGCCTCCGCTGCGACATGGATCTCCGGTGACTCGCTCCTTCTTTCACTGGATGGTAATCGCATCATCGTCTCTGATCTGATAATCTCGCGCTCCATCACCTTCCCTTTTGAGGCGGCGTCTGACCTCTCTCGGATCGCTGTGTCAAATGACGGCCGCCTCTTGTTCACCGCCTGATGAGTCCAAATTGAACTACTACTTTTAAATATTTATAAACTCTAATTTTTACTTACGTTCAGATCAGAAGCGCATGATCATATCGTGTAGTATGATTGGAGTGTCGATCCACAGGGATAATATATTAGATTTTAAACACTTTTCACTATTCTAGGTTATCGGGGGGTTTTTAAAAGTTTGATACGGTAGCGCTAATTGAGTGAAGGTTAAGATTAAACAGCAAATAGAGAGCCTCTAGGGTTCATATTCTATCTTTCTTAATTATACAAAGTATAAATTTCGACGTCTCTCTACGCAATGACACTTTCACTGTCGCATGCGACCTAGATTGTCCCACAGCTACCCCGCATGTGGCACTGTCACTACCCGCAGGGCGTGCTGGGTATTTGCTTATGCGATTTGAAAGGTTTTTCGATCTTGCGATCGGCATTTGGTCTATCAAGACTAACGTATTTTAGATACACAATTATATTATTTTCCTATACTACCCCCACTAGTGGAAAAAGTACAATTAGTGTCGCCCCATCAGTGTCAGATTTAACCCCTAACCGATACGGATACAGATCAGCAACGGGCACATTACAAAGCCGACCTTGATTTCACTTATCAGGAACGGTTGTATTTAAAAATCCGTTCTTGATAGTGCTGGCCAAATCAGGAACGGTCTTTTATAAAGAGGCGTTCCTGATTGTGTCTTAATATGATCGGTTTTATAAAGAGGCGTTCCTGATTAGTAGTATTTTGTATCGGTTGTATTAGGTGCGTTCCTGATAGTTATTAGGAACGGTCTTTTATAAAGAGGCGTTCCTGATTGTGTCTTAATAGGATCGGTTTTATAAAGAGGTGTTCCTGATTAGTAGTATTTTGTATCGGTTGTATTAGGTGCGTTCCTGATAGTTATTAGGAACGGTCTTTTATAAAGAGGCGTTCCTGATTGTGTCTTAATAGGATCGGTTTTATAAAGAGGCGTTCCTGATTAGTAGTATTTTGTATCGGTTGTATTAGGTGCGTTCCTGATAGTTATTAGGAACGGTCTTTTATAAAGAGGTGTTCCTGATTGTGTCTTAATAGGATCGGTTTTATAAAGAGGTGTTCCTGATTAGTAGTATTTTGTATCGGTTGTATTAGATGTGTTCCTGATAGGTATTAGGAACTGTTATTTTAATAGCCGATGCTAATGGGCCAAGCTAGGGTTCATTCTGCGCCAAGCTAGGTTCATATCTCATTTTGAAATCTCTCTCGGACTCAGACCCTCTCCCTCGCGCTCAAGTCACGTCCCGGGGTCTCTCTCTCTCTCTCTCTCTCTCTCTCTCGCGGGCTCTCTCTCTCTGCGCCAAGCTTTTCACTCGGACTCTCTCTCTCTCGCTGGCGGCTCCGCCGCACCTCGCTCTGCCGCACCTGGAGGTCACTCTAGTCGCCGCTTCTCTCCGCTGCACCTCGCTCCGAATTGATCCGCGCAGCGGCCATCTCGCCGGACGAATTGAACCGCGCAGCAGCCAATGCTAAATGCTAAATGCCACTCTAGTTGCCGCACTCACAGTGGGAACACTCATGACTGTCTCGAGACTCGGTTTGCCCCGTCTCTCTAGAATTCTACAAATCGCAGGTAACTCTGGTATCATTAGAGGTTGGGGTCGCTAGCAGCATCCTGGATAATAAATAGATGTTTGCGAATGTTTTTGTGATTTGTGTTTATAATTCCATGTTGGTAATTGGGTTCAGTCTAATTTGAAATTTATTTTCTGATTGATATAAAATAAGTGTATTATCTTTGCTTTCTGTTGTTCAGTCTCTTGAACTTGGGGAGGAATGGCACTGAGAGGTGTCTGGCAACTAGAGATTTAGATTAATTTACGCAGAGCCCTTCTTTATTTCCCACTTTTGTCCTTGAAGTCCCAGATATCACAATTTGATGCTCCAAAGCATTGCTTGGCGTAATGCTTACAATTTTGATATCTACTATCATTTCTTGGCAAGATAATGTTGGACTAGAATTCGTCTTTCCCTGTAAGATAATTGTAGGGATTTAAATGGATCACTGAAACTTTATAGGCGGTTCATGTAATTTACTTTGGAGATTTTTCATCTAAAATTTAATGTGATTCAGACACAGCTCCTTTGGAGATGTATGGTTTCTAGTTTTTTGTTTATAGGCTTAGAATCATTGTCTAACTCTGTTATTTTGAGTTTTGACAATTGAAATGACCTGCTTAAGAATTACAGGGCATTTATGGAAAATCACTTACCAACACTTAAAGAGAAAAACCCGCAACTAGAGGTGGTTACTGAACTTTCCAGAGGACAGCATCCTTTCTTGAAAGGCCTGTATAGTAAGACCTCATTAATCTCTTTGTGATGTTATGGTTCTTCTAAAATTTTATTATATCATTTTTATTAAATCTAGTATAATGTAGATTATCAACCCAATCTCAACTGAAATAATCATGTAATATGGAATTTGAACAGTTTCAGGGTCGATGTTTAATTCTTACGAAAAGTTGGATGCAACCATAAAGCAGATTAAGCTTGAACAGTTGAATTTTTTTTTCTTGAATATCCAGTTCTTTAATTTACTGCAATTCTTGTACTGCTTATAGCTTACTATAAATTGAGCATTTGAAATTGACATTTTCTAAAGTTTTCTGTAATTTAGCACTTGGAACTCTTTTGTATACAATCGAGTATTGAATTTATGAAAGAACTGGATTTTCCAATTTAGGTGAAGACCTCTATAATAATGCATTTTCTAGAATTGAAAGCATTTGTAATATTTCTTTCAAATTTCAATGCAGAGAACAAAAATGAGAGGGTAGTTTGTGTGAAGAATCTGACACCAGAGGAAATACTGTTACAGGCCACTAGACTAAGGAATGCACTTGGCAGAAAGGTGATCAAACTCAGAACACGTCATGTCACGAAGCACCCAAGTGTACAAGGCACTTGGACCACCGCACTTAAATTCTGAAACAAAGGTACTGTCACTTTTTAGCTTTCTAGTTCTCTAGATAGAGGGGTCTAAGCACAAGTTGAGTAAATACTTCTTGTTAGAGGGGTCTAAGCACAAGTTGGTATTATTAGTTGGAATGGACTGTTCAAATCAAAAAATTTAGATGGGAAATAAATGGTTGGGAAATTTTGAATACATTTTTAATTCGAAAGTACTAATGCACCTAATATTGCATTTTGTATTTACAGGTGGATCCTCTCACTCATCAAGTCAAGATCTGTGATTTCGGAAGTGCAATTAACTTGTTTGATGTTTTTTGTGTCTTTTGTGTGTTTTGTGGATATATGGAATTAAATTTGGATATTTTTTTATGGCAATTAACTTGTTTGATGTTTTTTGTTTATGATTGTGGCATATTAATTATTGATTTAAATGTGATATTTGAATTAGCTCATGCGAATACCCACATTTTGCAAAAAAAAAAAAAAAAAATATATATATATATATATATATATATATATATATATATATATATATATATATATATATATGAACAGTAACTGTTGTTTATTAAAAGGCCGTTCCTAATTGTTAAAATCAGTATCGGTTGTTCTTAAAGGCCGTTCCTGATTATCAACATCAGTATCGGCTAATAACAAACAACCGTTCCTGATTGTCCATATTAGTATCGGCTATATCAAACAACCGTTCCTGATTATGAGATTTAGTGTCGGTTATTTAACCGTTCCTGATTATGAGATTTAGTGTCGGTTATTTAACCGTCCCTGATTATGAGATTTAGTGTCGGTTATTTAACCGTTCCTGATTAGTTCTACTATCTGTAACAGCTGGGTCAGTGTCGCCTCTAGGTCCGCTTCTGATGCGTGTTTTTAACCGTTCCTGATGTGTGTTTTTTCACTAGTGCCCGTAGTTGAAATATCCCAAAGATCCTACTTAATCTAAGTGTTTTCTAGTATAATCTAAATGTACAATTTATGCTATCTTGCCAAGAGAGTCCATTGGGTTCTAACCTTAGTCTTTGAACCGCTGTCAAGCTTCGTTAGCCGAATTGTTTGAAGTACTTACATACATTATCATTCTCACACAAGGATGTAACGACTTTACACCTATTGGTATGTGCAGGGTCATTGACATATATTGACAGAACTATGAATGCAATGATGTAATAAAAAGGAATTTAAAACAATAAAGAAACTCAAATCAACATAAACAAAACATAAATATATACTAAAACATAATTAAGAATTCAAGTACCACCATAGAGATGAGAAGTTTAGCTTCTCATGGCTATGATAAAATAAAAGAAATAACGAACATAAATTAAAATCCAATTGAAGATGGATGAACCTCTGCCTCCTTAGATGACGTCTTCTTCTCTTGCTTGACTTCCGATGGCTTTTCTTCTCTAAGTAACTCCATAACCTAACCTAGCAATGATGATTGCTAATATCGATTATATGAACTTAACACAATTGGACACGCACACTAAATCCTATTATAAAAGAGGTAATTATAGCCTTCATAATATGAGAGGTGGAGTAGTGGAAGTAGTGGAGGTGGTGGAAACTTGGAGTGCACTCCAAGTTTGGATAGATGAAGCCAACAATAGCTATGATAGCTTAACTCTGAAGTAAACGCGTCCTTCTAGAAGGCCCATCAGGAATTCACGCTCTTCTGGAAGACCCATTAAGAAATCGCCTATTTTTAGGTTAGTCCACAGATCATATGGCATCAAGGTTATGCTGCATGCGGCATAGAGGAGACCACACCTGGCTTTCTAACTTAGAGAATTTTCTTGTATTTTTACCATTTTGCATGTTGTGCACTTCGTATGAGATGTTGCATGCTCCATGTAGTGTCCCATTTTGATGACCTATTCAGAAATCGCCTAAATATGACACTTTTGCTCTATTTTTGCTCTAAATACGCAACTTTCTCAAAAACCTGCCAAAAAGACCTAAAAACATGTTTGCGATAAAAAAATCGGAAAAATGGCTACTTTGCATTCGCTTTTGGCCATTTTTCAGAAGAAAATATAATAATTTTTGCTATATGTTTTAGCTTCATCACCACCAACTCTACCGACAACTCCATCAGATTTCAGGTGATCCTGTGCAGTGGCTTTAGGCTTGTATAGATCTAGAGAACTTGAAGTCAGTTCTAATTTTGTTTTATTTTTCAATTTAATTTTAGTTTATTTGACTGATTGATCAAGCTCAAATTGATAGTGAATTACGTAGGGTTTTGGGTTAGATTTTGCCTTATTTTCTCACCTTTATGTTTAATTAATCTATGAAAAAGGTTACTATTACCCAACTTTGTGTTTTAGTGCAGGAAATATGTTTTGGGACTATTTTACATCATTTGGAGCAAGAATCGGGTCGATCAGAATAGCGCAGCTCATCAGCTGAGGCTCTAGTACTGACCGTATTTACTAATATGGACCAGAGCCCCAGTACGGACCACAGATGGCCGAATACGCATTAACTCCCTCAGTGACACAGTGGGAGTACAATCCGTATTAGCTAATACGGACCGTATCCGAGGCGCCTTTTGGTGAATAACTATGCCAGCTATATTCAGATCAGATAACTTGGACTCCACTCATCTCCAGGCGCCCCTCCACTCCTATATATATAAGCCCCAGTTAATGAGCGGTCACCCAGGTAGTTAATGACTGGTGAATGAATGAGGAAATGAACTGGGAATAGATAGACGCTCCCAATTTAAATATGTCGACTCAATATTATAAAAATTAACATTTTTTGTTCCCATTAATGAAATCTGAAAACTAGACATTCACATTTCTTCTAAAAAAATATTATACATGCAATTTGAACTCAATGAACACCACATACTGAAACAAAATTAAATAAATTTAAGTTTTTTTAATAATTTTAATTTGATCTTTTAATTTCATTGTTTCTTCTATAACTGATACATATTTGCTATTGAAATATTAAATTAGATATTACTTTTGTATCTTTCTAACAAAACAAGCATACGTGTTTTATTATTTGGAGATATCATATATATATCTTAATCAACGAAATCTGTATTCATTTATTTTAAATTTTCATGAATCAAATGTCGAAGCTAATATCATTTTAAAGTTTGAACCTTCTCGTAAGCATGAGAGAGGATGGCGTAAATAATATAGGCGATCGATGCTGTTGGGTTCAATTGGTACATGGCCTAAGGCAGGATAGACTAGTTTGGAAAGGCAACACCAGGGGCGTATACACCACAAATGAGGGATATCACATGCTCAGGAAGCAACACCTGATCCCACCCGTGCAAGATGACCAAACAAAAAAGATGTGGAGCAAATTATGGTCATGGAAGGGAGTGGTGCCAAGAGTGCGTGTATTTCTTTGGAGAGCAATTCATGATGGATTGCAAACAACAGCGGCTTTACACAGAAGGATACAACAAATCAGACCGGGCTGCCCGAGATGTGGAGGAGAAAATGAGTTTCTGATGCATGTGCTGTTCTACTGTCCTCTATCACGTGCAGTATGGTTCGGATCGATATTTGCACTAAGAGTGGAAGACCTACCTCTGAACCTCACAACCACCCTCCTTGCAATAACAGATGTACTACAAGGTCAACAGGTAGTTCATTTTTGTAATCTATTATGGATGGTATGGAAAGCGAGAAACGAAGAGCTATTTGCTGGTAAGAAGTCAACACCAGAATCAGTCATAGCAAGGGCAAAATTAATGGAAATTGACGAACAGGAAACCCAACTGGTACCGCAACAGGTAACACTGCCGGAGATCATACCACAGGGAAGGTTACCAATCCTAATAGATGCATCATGGGACCAAACCAAGAAAACCGGTACAGGTATAATTAGTTATGATCAGAGGGGACAGTTAGTGGAGGCAAGAGGAACCTTTTCTATCACAAATGATCCTTTCCAGGCTGAGTCAGAGGCGCTGTTGGAGGCACTGAAACAGGTACACCAACTAGGGACGGTACAAAGGGGAGATAAATTCATAATCTACACAGATAGTCAACCACTCTCACAAGTGATTGATAAAAAGGATCTCTTAGATGTACCATCCTGGAAGGCGGTACCAACTGTAGAAAAATGCATTACTAAGATGGACCAAATGGGGACCTCTGTGATTGTGAGATACACGAGAAGGTGTCGACTACAGCAGCCCCACATGGTAGCAAACTGGGTGAGAAGGCATATGCACAACTATGAGAGGAATGGGCAAGGAAACAGTGAGCAACAAATGGGTCTGCGTGGGGAATTAGATTTTAGTTCGTTTACTTTTGATGTTTTTTAAATTCTGAATTGCTAGGGATAGAAGTAATGTAGGATTTACTTTTTGTTCTTATGTTTTTACTTTAACATTTTTAGACCATGTAATGTAGAATGCTTTTAAATTCAATCAAATGTCCAAGGGCTTTCTCTCAAAAAAAAAAAAAAAAAATTGGTACATGGCCTACCTCCTTGAAAAGGGCTGCTATTGCACCCAAACTTGTGCTCCATATAAATTTGCATTTTTTATTGCGTAGCAAGCAGTACCTAGACCGTTCGATTGCATTGAGATTTGCGTAGACTCAATTTCAAATATTTTTTTCCTAAAAATTCACCTGTGTTCATGTCGAATTTTTTTAAATTTACCATTTATCAAAAAAATGATAAACAGAAAGATCACGAATTTTGCGGAATTTCATATTTACCATGACCGCAACCTCACGTTGCGTCCACAAAATTGGTGGACTCAACATGAAATTACATCCACCAATTCACTGCATATTTGAATAGATTTGTTTATTAATTTTCGAAAATGGATAAAGCAACTTATAATTTGAATATACTAAAAGGAACATCAAACAAAATAGATAAAACATCTTATAATTTAGATGTACTAGAAGTACTCCGAATCATTTTTCAGACATGATCTTTTACGGTTGTAAAAAAAAATTAAAATATTTCTTGGTGTATTACTTGAGAAAAATAAAAATATTTTGGATCTGAGTTATTGATCCCGGTTCAAAAATCACTTCTGGATATATAAAAAAAATATCGTGTTCCTTCTAGTACATTCAAATTCTAAGGTACTCTATCTATTTATAGATGGATTACCTTAGAATTTGAATGTACCAGAAGGACCACGATAATTTTTCTTAGTGTATTACTAAAGAAAAATAAAAAATGTTTATAGATGAAGTACCTTAGAATGTGAATGTACCAGAAGGAAAATGATAATTTTTTTATATACACAGAAGTGATTTTTGAACCAGGATCAATAACTCAAATACAAAACATTTTTATTTTTTTCCAGTAACAAATCAAGAATTTTTTTATTTTTACTACTGCAAAAAATCATGTCTGAAAAATGATTCGTATTACTTCCAGTACATCTAAATTATAAGATGTTTTATCTTATTTTGTTTGATGTTCTTTCTAGTATATTTAAATTATAAGTTGGTCTATCCATTTTCAAAAATTAATAAATAAATCTATCAAATCTACGGTGAATTAGTGGACGCAATTTCATGTTGCGTTCATGGTTAATATGAAATTCTACAAAATTTGTGATCTTTCTGTTTATCTGTTTATCAATTTTAAGGTATGGTAAATTTAAAAATTTCAGGTGTTCATGTCTGCGCAATCGCATTCGCCAATCTATGCGGTAGAAGATGAATATGTATCCTCCCAGATACCTGATTCAATCAAATTACAAACAGATGGCCCAGATTTATCTCAGCCGGGCCAATCCAATGCCTGTAGAAACTATAGGGAGTCAGTTTTGACATCCGTCCGTTTGTAATTTAATTGATTCGAGTTCGTAGAAGATACGGACTCTTCCATATTTTGTCTGCAATATATACATTATATTAATGAAGTGAACTAAGTTGTTCTAATCAACAAGAAATTGATCAAGGTTTTCAATTCTTTGCTGCATTTCTTAAAAATAAAAAAAGTCTTAAAATGGATTCATAATTTATAAACCTTCTAATTTTGATCTCTTGATTTTATACTAAATTAATTCGAAAGTTAAATTTTTACATATAGACACATCACGCATAAGGTAGATGAGTTTTAACGGTTTGTATTCGTTGTTCAAAACCGATAAATTTTAGAGTTGAGTTCACAAGAGACTTGATAAATTATAGATTATAATAAATTTATTTTGCCAGCAAATATTATCAAATGATTAAGTAATGTCAGCTGATAAAGTAGGTTAATTAGCAACTTTTATTGCCTATTAATATACAACCTTATAGAAACAAAGGTTGTATCCAATCTTCAATTGTCACACTTCATATTTTAACCTTTCGAAGTGTGATTATAACAGCATCTTCGTACTTTTTCTTAATCGGTTCATCTACATTGCCAATAGAAAAAAAATATAACAAAACATAGTGATCTTTAAAGTTGAGTCACCGATTATTTAACGATACGCTTCTATATAACAAGTTTCACAAAATACGTCAAATTAAATGCCACAATATATTAAATTTTACTTCCGCATACAAGACAATCACACGCCGGTTTTTTAGATCAAGACAAACAATTAATGTATGTCAATCCCAATTCGGCGATCTGACGCACCAATCACGAAACAAAACCTTACCAACCTACAATCAGAATTCGCTAAATATGATGTTGTAAATCACATAATAAAATAAATTTTTGTTTTCATGCACAAATCAATTCACTTGTCATAATTCAATTTTCATACACAAATTCATTTTTTTTTAAACACATATCAATTCATGCACAAACCAATTCTCATGATATATATTATTAACAATTTAACAAAATAATAAATAATCATCATTTGGAATTACAAGAAGTCTGATAACCAGATAGCAATTTTTCCATTAGGTGTAACACGCTTGTATTCATCTTAATTTTCGGTGGAAGACCAAAAGTACAAGCAAGTGAGAGTCACTTGCGCTGGGCCCCCTGTCAATTATCAACAAAATTGTTGCACAATTTTACGTATAGGCCACTTTTGCATAGTTCCAGTTCTCCAGTAAATAAAACGACCTAATGGTCCTGAGAATACATGGGCGGTTTATTTTATGGAAATAGCGCAATGCGAGAATTTTCAGAGATACAAGACGTACTGACGCCACAAATGCTGGTTCAGCGAATATCAGAAGATGCGCTACTTTGGTTCAAATATTAATTGCTCAGTTGTTTTTTATTTTTATTTTAAGCACTGAGATGTCTTTGTTACTATGCTAAGTTAAGTTATAGCATGTAGCTAGATGTGCATGGTACTGTATACGTTGTTGTACTGGTATGATTTAATAAAAAGAACCTGTGGCAGCCTCTGCCACAGACTTTAAAAAAAAAAAAAAAGACTTATTTTGGTCTTTTCAATTCCTTAAATATCTCTATACAATTCAGTATTACGTACACTATCCAAATTAATATTTTGAATAACACTATTTATTATTATTCGATTTTTACTATTTAAATAACACTATTTTAAAAATGTTATTACTCGGACTCCTCTTCTAGTCGATCGTGTGTTACATATAGGTCCAGGTCTTCCCTTTAGTCGTGTGTTACATATAAGTATTTTACAAAACCTAGTTAAATTCAGACCATTGAATTTTGTACCTATCTTAATAAATATTAAAAAAATTCAAAAAAAATATAAAATTTGATCTGGAAGCATATTTTATATGGAGATCATATTGAACGGTTTGGATCGACGATTTGAACTTTAAAAATATAAAATAGTCATCGTAACTTTGTGGTAACTCAAAATTGTAGTAATCGGATCCCTCCTTAAAAATATATATAGCTACCGGCCGGATATTATATTCCTTGCAATTGCATGTACTTTGGGTGGGTATGAAGAGGAGCTAGGAATATGAGAAAGCGTACGTGACGGTTATAAAACAATAATTTTAAAAAGAATGAATTATTAGTGTGGCAATGGCATATATCCTTGGGATGTTCAAAACGTGCAATAATAATGCTTAATTAATTTGCTTGGAATGTTGAAATGGGTACTTTTCAGATTGATTCCCGGCATATCCTTGGAATATATGTTCAAAACGTACCCTTGGCATCTTTCAACGTTCAAATGCTTAATTTGCATCTTAATTAATTAATTCCCAGTATCCAGTTTACTTTACAGCAGATCTCCTCTCCCGCATAAATTAATTAATCACCATGCATGACGACGAGATGAGGAAATTAATTAAACGATAATCAACATGGGGCAGCAACAACTAATTTTGTTATATATAGTCGGTGCTCGAAAGATCGATGATCCGCCTCCGGTTCGATCTTCCTAGAACGCGCTTCCCCTTTCGATCTTTTCTTTTTTTGATATATAAATTAATTAAGATATAATGACCACAAATTAAAGGACCCATTTGATGTCAGTTGCATGCATGTTATATCGATCGGCCTGCTGTCGATCGAATTAATAGAGAATTCAGCGGTTGACCATGCAGAGGCAATTGTAATTAATTAGGACTCTTAAACATAATTAAGTAAGTTTGTTACATCTATAAATCATTTTTATAAATAAATGCTGCATGTCTGGGGTCACACATGACAACTGCATTGAAAAAAATCATTCGATTTGTTGAAGTTCAAAAAAAAAAATTCCTGAAAGAATACACGACATTTTAGGCGTAAACTTTGGAGCCAGCTAGGCGAAAGCCTTGTTCTCCTTGTCGTTTTGTCGTTTTGTCTTTGGAAATCACTCAAATCGATCAGACTATGATCAGTACCGGTAAACTGGGTACGTACGTACGTAGGTAGTGTGCCGAATTTTTTTTTTTCATTTTTTTCTGAAGTACAATGCAAATATATATATTAAGTTGTTGATTTATAAAGTTCAATAATTCGTTTCTATTTTAATTTGTTAATATATATATATATATATATATATATATATATATATATATATATATATATATATATATATATAGAGAGAGAGAGAGAGAGAGAGAGGGGTTGGCTATTCTACTTCCATAAGCATATGCCCACATATGCTTATAACTCATTTTTGCGTTTCCAATATTCAAATGGTCGATCCAATCGTTCAGAAAATCGCTGATCCAATCGTCCAGAAAAGTTTACTGTTGTGTACAAATTAGTGTTTTTTCAAAGTGGCTTAATAAAAAGTAGAAAAATTCTAAAAAATGCAAAATTTGGTTTGCAAGTACATATTGATATGGAGATCATGTTGAACGGTTCGGATCGACCGTTAGGATTTTGAAAACTCAAAAAGTGAGCCGTAGCACGAAGGGGCCCTTATATGCGTAGCATATTAGCAAAATCCTATATATACACACACACACACACACACACACACACACACACACATATACCACTATCCCTTGGCCCATACAACGACTGACGAGTGATGACATGAACTCATTTCAAATTAGCTAAAATAAAGAGTTGAATTAATTACCAGTGTTTTGGGGAGGCAAGTGTATAAAATACCTTGTTTTGAATTAATGACACACAATATATTTCTTTATTCACACTATAAAACCAAAAAGAAGATGAGTGAAAAAAATTTAGCAAATGGACATTAAAGAACGTTCAAATATATATATATGGTTTGTGGGAGCAATACCTTTTCCCAAATGAGTTATGAAAATGTATGTAATATTTGTGGGAGCAATACATCTTTAGTAACTCAAAATAAGATATATCATCCAATGTAAGAAAGAAAAATTCTAAGAAACTGAGATTCTACTGTGTTTGTTAAATTATCAAGTTAATTACTATTATATTCAGACATTCAGCTCATATATATTATTATCCTCTGATATTGGAATCAACTTTGACGTCCATATAATTTAATTATAAATTAATGTAGTTCTCAAAGGAAATGATTAGCAATTACTGATTGTATGCTTGACACGGAGAACTCGGCACGTGTCAACAAACTGTATGCTTCTAGTGTTTGTCCATGATTCGTTACATATTCAAAATTCAAACAGAAAATACAAAAAAAAATAAAAGTAAATCAGACTAAATATTTTCATCTTTAACAATATTTATCTTCTTATAGTTTCTTTATTCAAGAATGAAATGAACTATTTTGTCTTTACCTCTCCGTTAAATAGTTAAATAGAAAGATGATCAATATTTAGGGAGAAAATAGTGAGTGTTTAGATAACTAAATACATACTTTAACATAATAAATGCCAATACATTGCATATAAAATCACAATTGCAGAATCTTTATCTTAACTGTTTAAAATTCAACGAATTAAATCGAAAATGTTAGTAAATCAGGTCATCTACATGCTTAATATAAGAGGAGAGATATATCAAACACTCTTTCTCTGTTTCAAGTCATTTCAGAGAAATTTAATTTTGAGCATTAGAAAAAAAAAGTAAATTCTTTTATTTTCTATCTAGAGAATTTTGAATCAATTTTCCAAACAGTATTATTTTTTTGTACAATATTGAAAACTTGTATGCAACAAAAGATCAAAAGCACATTCTGAAATCTACATGCATATATCCAAATAACAAGAAAATAACGAACATCTACATATAAGAAGATTGCAGTATTATCTCATTTTAAACATCATTAATTAACCTGCCAGGAAGCTCAAGGATTAAAAAAACCCTCTCATAAAAGTTGATCATGAGCAAAGTGTAAGAATCAACTTATCAATTTATCAGATTGTGACCTGTTTACTCGCCATGTGGAGGTGGACAATTGGTACCGGGGCGGCTGGACGAGCAGTCTGAAGACCCTGAAGGAGCTGGATCACTTTTCCTTTTAGATTCAGGTGATGAAAAGCTGGGAACAGAATCAACCAGATCAGGAGCTGCACCAAGCAGCCTTGCACCATCAGCGTTTTGCATGCTAATTGATGCCAGAACAAGTATTAGTACAAGTACCAGTAATACTCGTATTGAACACCTTGTCATTTCAATTTTTTAGAATTTATAGGAGGATATGAAAAATAACAAATTAATTGGTTGGTAGCTAGTTAGGGTTTAATGGATGGACAAGGGAGGAGGATATTGACAAGCTATATATAGTTGAAATGAAGCATAGGTCATAACTGTAATTAATTGTTTATTGCAATTGTAAGTAGCTAGGTCTCTTGTTCTGTCTTCATCACTTGAACAATATATTAATGAGTAATTATAACATCCCCCGTCTAACCTTCCCCCGTTCTGTCCCCATCAAAAGTCATACCAAATTAACGGTCAAAGTCGTACTAAATTAATTGAGGTATACACATATACTTATAATACTCTTGATACATGAACTATTTACACTGACACAACGAGTTATAAATACTTGCTCGATGAGGTATGACATGACGAGGCATGAATACTTGTGCAACGGACTACTCGAAAGTATGCCATCATGAATCTCATTTGAAAGAGAAAATTGTGTAGAAGACGTTCGTGGTTTTAGATTTGCAAAATTTCTCACAGATCGTCAGAAATATTGGTTAGATTGAACGGAGAAAAAAAATCACCTCTAAAAACGTGTAAAAGATGGGTGATTGATGTTTCCATTTTTTTTTTAAATACTAAATATCTTAGATATGAATACTTTATTTATTATTTATGAATACTTGCGCGCGCCAGTTGTAAAATATTTCAAATATTAGGCGGTCCTCAAATAATAAGTGGTACCCTCAAGTAGTTAGTAGTTACTCAAGTAGTTATTGACTGGGGGAAGAAATGGGAGAAGGTTACGGGAAATAGCTAAGTGCTCCCTACATTAATTGTTTATTTCAACTTGACTATTTCTATGATTTTAAGTAGCTCAGGCCGTTATATATATTATATACAGCTACTACATGGGTGCTTATTACTTACATGTGAAAAGTTTCAATTTTGTATAAGAAAATTATGAAATTAAGTATCAGATAATTCAAGCAAGTCCCATTGATCTTCGTCCGTGGTTCTTATATTACATTACTTGCAAATTGTACTTCGGGTGTGATTAGTCAACAGTGCAAAAACATGAGAAAAGGGCACACGTAAACAATAAATAAATGCATTATTGGCACTAGCTAGGTGCCTTTAATAAGAATATTCCCAGTATTCATGGATAAGTTCAAGCCCTTAATTTGCATGCATCTTTAAAGGATAGGCATATCATTAATTAACACAACATCATTCAATTTAATTTAATGTATGAACAATTTAACTCTTATTAAATGTCTTCCTAACTATCATATTTTTTTTCATAATTAATTAATACAGTGATTATTTATTAACTATTTGGTCTCCATAATTACTAGATATCTTCTTCTGCTTTATATTTTGCACTCATGTAAAATCAAAAGCTACAGAATTTCGTTGATCTTCCCTTTTTCTCATGAAAATATAGCTACATAATTTACACAAGAGAATATTCAATTCAATTAATGTTTTAAGCAGTCAAGTCAAGGTACATATTTAACTTTTTTTTGTAAATTTAATTTTTTTTAATATTAGGATACACTCTCTTTAATATGTAATATATTCCGACTCAAATACATTTTTATATTTTTATATTTCTATATTTCTATATTTTTTCTCTCAATTTTGATAAATATAATCTATACGTCTATTTTAATTAATAAGGAAACTTTTTATTGAACTTTTGTAATTAATTTATATTTGTTAATTGAATAGATGAATCAATCTCCTAATTAACCCGTCGGAATAAAACCTTGAAAATTAAGGTTTGAATAATGCAAATGAAAGCAATCAACTTCTTAATTTGAAGTTTGAAAATCACGATGATTTGCTTCTTGTTGTTCGTGATTTCTATGGTGCTAAAGGCTATGTGTGCACATAGCTAACAACTCGTGGCTTGTGATCAAATAAATTTGTGATTTTGCGTTGCAACAATAGCGATGTCTATTGAGACACCCGATGAGTTCCTTCTGAATACGAAAAAGAAGCACCAGTAGCCCTCTCATTGGTACGTTGTCCTTTGAAATATAAAATTTTGTCACACGACCATGAGCCATCGAGTAATTTCTCTAGACATCCATCCATTTTCTCGTCAGTTGTCGCTGAAAGAATTGACAAGTTTTAAATAGATGAGCCAATCGGGAGCGCCACAAGACAAATTTTGACCTTACTTCGACAACATAATTTCACACTTCGAGCTATATCAAGAACAATTTACAATGCTAAAGCAAATATTAGATGAGATAACCTTGGAGCTCGAACTTTGATTTAGCATTGTTTTTGGAACTTGAGAAAGGTGGCTTCATTTATAATTATTCGCAAAACCAAGATACACAACTCACACACCTTTTTTGGCACATCCTTTATCAATGGAACTAACCAAAAGCTTCTATGATGTCTTTGTAATGGATTCCACCTAAATAAACAATCCAATGTAAAATTTATTAATTTAGCATGATTGATGTAATTTGTCATTGCAGTGTTTTGTTGTACTTTAATTTTAATTTATTATTTTAATCATAAGTTGAATGTCAAAATTATTTATAATAATTTGCATTCAATATGTTATTTATATAAGTAATCATGTTGTTTTCTTAGTGATTATTACGTAAAAAAAATGTTAATAGACAAAATAATTTTTTTATAGTAGATTGTTAAAAAAAATTGTGAAGTTGTATAAAATAAATCGATATATACAATATTGCTTGATTTTAATAATATAATAATATCATCCACTGTTGTAATTCTCTTAAAACATCTTACATATTTGATTAAAATAAATAATGAATACTTATTATACTATAACATAAAGTTTAGAAAACAGATTTTATAGTGATTTTAAAGGAACATATTTTAAAATAATATATGAGAAATAAATATATTTTAAACAAAATATATAACATATTTCATTAAACATAACTTTTAAGGAAAAAAAATATGTGGTAATATATGAGAGAGAATCAGTTTTAAAAGAAACACTTATATAGTAAAATATTTTGATAATGTCGTACGTGTTAATAAAAATATTGAATTGTTTTTAATATCATAGCCCATCTTTGAACGTGCATCATCTTTCCAAACCCAATCAATCAATTAATTAATAGCCTATTAGAGTATCATGCCTATAGGTGGCGGCAGATATGGTATATAGTTAGCATGCAGATTGGAAGGTATGATTTGATCGATACTCCACTACTTAAGTTACCATTATTACCTTTTCAGATTCTTCATATGTGTATGCTTAATTAAGAAGATCTATTTGGTTGTACTTATTGTATGAGACATTTGATGATATGTCACATCATCGTTTGTTTTTTAATCCCATTATCAATTAGCAATCATCTCCTATAATTTATTTATTTGAAAAAAATAAGAAAAAAAATCACGGTAAATATGTACGCTTATATTATATGTGTAGTACGTCGCTAATTAATTTGTTATGTTAAAATAAATATATCTTAAAAATTTATATCTTAATGCAACTTTTGTTATAGTTACCGTAGACCATATGCATGTAGTCTAAAAAAAAGACTTACATCCACCAACAAGTATTTGTTTATCACATTGCTTGGAACTGAGATACTAATTAACGTGCATGGTTGAATTTGAAAATTTAATTATTTTCAATGGTACATACAAACAACACACCTGTGATTTCCAAGAAAATTGCTTTTACTGGTAGAATATAAATAAAAGGGAGAACAAATCAAAAGTAATTTCCCCCATCTTGCGAGGAAAAAAAGCATGGAGGGACATGCAAATTCCCCTCACCGTACTTTCTTTTATCTATTTATTTAAGTTCAAATCTACGGCGGAATTGTCTCGTGCATATATCTGGATTGATGCCATACAAATACCTAAGAAAGCTCACCTGCACATGGAAAAACCTTTTTAATTCCAACAAATTAAAGAAGCTTTTTTTTTTGTTGGTTTCTCAAAAGAAGCTAGCTTTTGACTGCTCCAATATTAAAATAAGTGGTGTCTGCTGATGAAGTTGAGGATAAATAACTTGTAGATTGAATTTTTATTTTATGTTTTGAATGTGTGCTGGTACCAATATAACAAAAAAATTCTAGATCTGAGACTTCATACATTTACATGAACAATGTCTAAAGAAAAAATATGATCAAAGACAAAAAAAATAAAAAAAATATAAATGAAAAACTTCATCGGGAACTTCAACTCAAGTTTTGAGACTCTTCCCTTTGTTTTCTAGGGCTGAATAATCCAGTTATGCTTATATGGTCTAATTGTTATAGATTGCCTCGCAAGCTTTCCAAAAAATGATCATATGGTGAAATTAGACACTAGAGCTCTGAGATATGCCTGTTTGAAATTTCTTCGTCAGAGATCGTCTTTTCAGTGAGAATATTGCCTTATCCCTCACCCTAGCCTCGTCTGTTTAGATTTAGTTCTCTCAGAGAAATACATGTACAACCTATAGAGAAGGTATGATTTAGAAATAACTTAAAAAAATAGAGAGATGCATTATAACAGGAAGACACGGATTGATGACGAGAAAAAGTTTGTATTTCTTTCATCACACATGGATCATATAGTAATACCGTGTAAATTTTTTGAAGCATTTCATAAATGCCCATCAAAAAAGGCCCTCCAAAACCTCCGAAAATGTCTTCCAATATTCATTGAATGTTGTAGTACATTAGTTTATACATGGTTGTAAACATTAAAACCGTGTGTTGTCCATAATTTTCCAGAGCAAATTTTCAGAACAATGTTTTCTTGCTTTGAACACGGATTTAATGGAAATTTTTGAATAAACATGTATAATATACTTTGTATACTTTGCGTTTTTGTACTACTGTTAGTTGAGCCAAAAGCCTATTCTGTTTTATTTTACATTACATTTCCTTTGAATTTTGTGATTTAATGGATGTGGCTTTTCTCACCGAACTCCACTAACCAATAACTTATGGCAATGTATAAGAAATGGAAAATATTTTACCTTATATGCTTGCTTAATTTGTTTGCTTACAAACTTAGGCCCTGTTCGGCAGCCCCGTTCCCACAGGGAATTGAATAGGAATGGGGTTAATTTCCTATTTTGATTTGAAGACCGTTCGGCTGGCTTATTTTTTCCCGATGGGTTCCCGAGTATATTTCCCAATTGTTCCTGTATAAGTGCAATTTTGTGGGAAAAAAATTATCATCTCAGACTCGATATTTTTCTTCCCAAATCTACTCTCTCCTCTTTCTTCTCTCAATATTAATGCAATTAACTCATAAAAATAAACTACCAGCTAATTAATTATGTAATAGCACGTTGATTTTTATTTTATTTTTGGAAAAACATGATTGCTATAATGCTATTAGAGCATATATATCAAAAATAATTTTGTCCAATAATCTCTATTTTTTTTATTAAAAATATAAAATGATGAAGTATTTTTGAATTATGTATGTATTTAAGAAAATAAATATTTTTATTGTATATTGCTTTGAATCAATGTTATTAAATTATAATACTTATTTTATTAATAAGAATAATTATATAATATCAAGCATTTTAGAAATAAAATAAAATTTTCCGCATGTAATCTCATAGTACAACCGAATATTCATTTCAACACATTCTCGTACATACTCGTACATTCATTTCAAAATTCATCTAAAATATATTTTCAAAGTTAGTTGCCACTTCTGTTTTATTTTTTTTATAAATGTTTATAAAATATATATTTATAAAATAATAATAAATAAGTAATAATTAATAAGTAATAAGTAATCTTTATATTTTATAAAATAGTAATTGATAAGCAACATTATGTTATTATTTAATATATTTTATTTAATTTACTTTATTAATCAATTTATTAATAAAAAATTGCATAATATCAAGCATTTAGAAAGAAAAATACGATTTCCCACAACTAATCTCACGGTACAACCGAACACTCATTTCAACATATTTCCATAGTTAATCCTATGCGTACCCGCGCCCATGGGTTCCTGCTTTTTCAAAAGTGGATTTCCGTCTCCGTCAAATCCCATCCCGTGTAATCCCGTGACATCCGAACAGGCCCTTAACCAAAAACATCATGACTCAGAAAGCTAAAAGTTGAAAGAAAGGAATCATGTGCTCAGAGAAAAGTTGAAGTGCACAGAAAGAAAGGAATCAAGCATGTTAAACTGACAACAAGTACAAAACTGAAAGTGATAGACAACTTTTTTTCAATTCTATGGAGGCTTGGGATTTAACAATTTTAGTACAATTTGACAAAGTGGAAAAAGAAATGACCTGTAAAGGAGGAAAGGATTGAGAAACGAGTCACAATTTGACCATTTCACCTAATTAGAAAAGCAAATATGCATAGGAAGAAAGGTGCTGAGAATTGGATTACATGCTTGGCGGAATACTGGGTTTTCTTCTATGGTATATACGTATATACGTAAATTGCAACAGGGAGCTGCTAATGATCACTGGTAGTGTTGGGTAATTATGTGAAGCTTAAATTTTAAGCTGCACTAAGGAGCTTCCGTTTGGTAATAAAGTTGAAAAATAACTTTCTTAAGAAAGCTTTAAGCTTGACAAAATGATTAAGCCACGTAAAATTATGGCTTAAAAAATTGAGCAAGTTTAAGAAAGGAGGCAAAAGGAGCACTAAAGAGGTGGCATTAAGCTTGATAATTAAAGAAGCACTAATTCAGTGAGCTTAAGACTTCTTATAGCACTAAGGAGCTCTAACCCATACTTACCGAA
The DNA here is from genome assembly GCA_025461045.1 of Carex parvula. Lineage (NCBI taxonomy): Eukaryota > Viridiplantae > Streptophyta > Magnoliopsida > Poales > Cyperaceae > Carex > Carex parvula. The sequence continues at coordinate 71,409 of JAJGRW010000363.1, read as the reverse complement.
CACTACCATTAATGCGTTTAAGCTCCCAAATCAAAAGATGAGAAAGAGTATACTAGAAACTGCCAAGGTTTCAAAAAGAAAAGAGAGTATACTAGAATCAGAGAGAAGTCCAGTTTTAACTTCTTTATTAAATTATTGATTAATTGTAGTTTTTAAAATACTAAATATAATTAATTTGAGTTTTGATTATATTCGATATATGTTGAAATTATATTAGTAAATATGTTATTATTGATTTTGGAAGCATAAATACGTAATTTCATAATTTTTGAAAATATATATAAATTCCCCCCTAAAATAAAATAACATACAGATATGTGAAGATGTCAATGGGTACGTTACAGGTCCAATATAAACATTTTTATATTCATATTTATATAAAATTAGTTTTATTCATACTTTCTATTTATCAGTTAAGTTATAACAATATACCCGTACCCTTACTCATTAAGATAAAACAAATAATAAAAATAATAAATAATTATTGAATATAAATAAATATATTAAATACATCATGTTATGATTTTTAGCTCTTATTTTAAAAATGATAATTTATTAATCAAATAAAATGATATATGTTATAAATATATTAAGTTATGGATGTTCATTTAATTGCATCAAAACTTCTCATTAATGAAGTATGTTTTATCTCCCTCATTTATCAATTGAATTAAATTAGATGGCTTGTTATTTACATTTTCTATCTATAAATAGAGGATTGTAAGTTTGTATTAGATACAAGAAAAACATATGAATAAAAGATAGCCATCTTTATACATTCTCAATATCTTGTTTACTTATTCTTTTGCTTTATTTTACAACACGTTATCAGCACGAATTGCTCGGAAGAAGTTGCAAAGTTATTTCGTAAGTAATTTGTATGATTGATTATTATATCTTTCATTAATTTAAATTGCATTTAAATTTTTTTATTATATTTGTTCTAGTTTATAAAAATCATTCCTTGAAGTGAATGATAGAATAATAACCTGAAGTTATTATAAAAAAAATAAAAAAAAAAGTTTATCAAGAATCTGAAGTTCTTATTACCCGAAGAGAATAAAAGAATAATAACCTGAAGTTATTATTATTGTTTAGAACCTGAAGTTCTATTTGAAATTTTAATATAAAATTAATATAATAACCAACAGTTACTATAGGCCACTGGATGAATAATAACCTGAAGTTATTCTCAATTAAAACCTGAAGTTTTATTTGGAACATATAAAATCAATATAATAACCAGAAGTTATTATAAGTCACTAGATGAAAATATAACCTCAAGTTATTTCAAATTAAATTTTACAATTGCGCAGCCAAGTAATTTAATAACCAGAAGTTATTAAATAAATATTTATTATAACCTGAAGTTATTAGTACATTTAAATTTATTTATTTATGCAATTTACATATTCTTTTATTTATATTTATTTATCTCCCTTTTCACAACCTGAAGTTATGATATTAATAACCTGAAGTTCTGGCATTAATAACCTGAAGTTATGGCATTAATAACCTGAAGTTATGATATTAATAATCTAAAATTATTAATACGTATCTATTTTGTAGTACATATGACAAATCTCACAAAGTTGAATTTATCTCATTTTTCATTTATCATAACTCGAAGTTATGGTATTAATAACCTAAAGTTGTATTTTGTTATAAATACGTATTAATGAAAAATGAGAAAGAAAAACATCCTGAAGATGTTTGTTACATATGTGAGATGACAAATCATTGATTGTGTACCTATCGTACGCCCAAGCATTTTGTAGAGCTTTTCAAGCCTCAATTAAGAAAAAGGGAAAAAATGGGAAAACTAATTTTACTGAAAATGACCCCGAATATTAATGTCATATGGATACACATCTTGATGTATCTATTTCTTCCAGAATATGGATGAAAAAAAAATATATTATTACTTAGGGAGAAAATATAATATAGAAGCTTATATTTATGTTTAATAAAAGTTTAGATTACTTTTATATTCTTAGATGCAAACAAATGAATAAAGGTAGTTTATTTTAATTTATTCTTGCATTCTTTTAATTTAAAGAAAAATGGCCAACGCAATGATAAGTAAAAAAGATTTATATCTGGTAGATAGCGGAACAACTAATACCATATTGAAAGGTAAGAAATATTTTTCACAATTGTATCTTGGTGAGACTAATATCCACACTATATCTGGCACAACTAATTTAATTGAAGGCTCCGGAAGAGCTTGTATTTTGTTACCTTAAGGAACAAAATTAATAATAGATTATGCATTATATTCGAGTAGATCCAGAAGAAATCTACTAAGTTTTAAAGATATTCGAAAGAATGGTTTCATATTGAAACTATGAATGAGAAAAATTGTGAATATCTTCATATCACATCTATTAAGAATGGCCAGAAAATTATAATAGAAAAGATGCAAGCAATGTCCTCTGGACTATATGGTACTTATGTAAGTACAATAGAATCAAATATGGTAACTAACCAGAAGTTAGTTGATACTAACCAGAAGTTAGTTGCTACTAATCAGAAGTTAGTTGATCCAAAGTTATTTACTTTGTGGCATGAAAGATTGGGTCATCCAGGAAATATAATGCTGAGGAGAATAATTGAACGTGCAAATGGGCATCCCCTAAAGGACCTGAAGATCCTATTATCAAAAGAATTGACATGCGAAGCATGCTCTCTTGGAAAACTAATTACTAGGCCATCTCCAAATAAAATTGGACCTGAAGCTCCTTCATTTTTAGAAAGAATTCAAGGAGATATATGTGGACCTATTATACCTCTATGTGAACCATTTAGATATTTTATGGTGTTAATTGATGCATCAACACGCTGGTCACATGTGAGTTTGTTAGCAACAAGAAATGTTACGTTTGCTAGACTATTAGCACAAATTATCCAATTGAGAGCTCATTTTCCGGATTATCAAATTAAAAGAATCCGGCTTGATAATGCAGGAGAGTTTACTTCTCAAACTTTTAATGATTATTGCATGTCTATTGGAATTACGGTAGAACATCCAGTGGCCCATGTTCATACACAAAACGGTCTAGCAGAATCGTTGATTAAAAGGTTGCAATTAATTGCTAGACCTTTACTTATGAAATCTAGTTTACCGTCTTCTGCATGGGGACATGCCATATTACATGCTGCCGCACTAATTAGGTTAAGGCCAACTGCAGATCATAAGTACCGTTACAATTGGTCTCCGGAAGAGAACCAAATTTGTCCCATCTAAAGGTATTTGGTTGTGCAGTATATGTTCCAATTTCTCCTCCACAACGTACAAAAATGGGACCTTAAAGAAGATTGGAAATTTATATTGGTTTTAACTCTCCTTCTATTATTAAATATTTAGAACCATTAACAGGAGATGTTTTTACAGCAAGATTTGCTAATTGTCATTTTAATGAATCAATATTCCCAAACTTAGGGGAAGAAAAACCAAAGCTGGATAAACAAGTAACATGGAATTCATCGTTATCTTATCTTGACCCCCGAAGTGGTCAATGTGAACTCGAAGTTCAAAAGATTATAAATTTGCAAAGAATTGCAAATGAATTGCCTGATGCATTTACAGATACAAATAGAGTTACTAAATCACATATTCCAGTTATAAACGCACCTGCTCGAATTGACATTACAAAAACATCTAATGAATCTAATGTGCGTAGAAAATGTGGAAGACCACTTGGTTCTAAGGATGTAAATCCACGTAAAAGAAAAGAGCAGAATAAAACAGTTGGTCCAACTCCAGAAGAGGTTGATGGTAAAACTCCTGAAGAAGTCAATAAAATTCCAGAAGAGGTTGGTAGTAGAACTCCTGAAGAAGTAAATAAAATTCCAAAAGAGATTAATGGTAAAACTCCTGAAGAAGTTGATAAAACCCTAGAAGAGGTTGATCAAGTTCCAGAAGAAACATATATTAATGAAATCTTTGCATTCGCTATAGCAAGCGATGTTATAAATGAAGAAGACAATGTGCCAAAAACTCTGGAAGAGTGTAGATATAGAAATGATTGGCCTAAATGGAAAGATGCCGTACAAGCTGAATTAAGTTCATTAGAAAAACGGCAAGTATTTGGACCTGTAGTCCAAACGCCCAAAGATGTTAACCCTGTAGGTTACAAATGGGTATTTGTTATAAAAAGAAATGAGAAAAATGAGATTAGTGAGATATAAAACAAGGCTAGTGGCGCAAGGCTTTACACAAATACCTGGAGTCGATTATGAAGAGACGTATTCATCTGTAGTGGATGCGATAACTCTCAGGTTTCTAATAAGTCTCACAGTCACAGAAAATTTAAAAATGCAACTTATGGATGTCGTAACAGCATATTTATATGGTTCACTTGACACTGACATATACATGAAAATTCCGGAAGGATTGAAAATGCCTGAAGCATGTAAGTCAAAACCTAGAGATATGTACTCTATAAAATTAAGAAGATCTTTATATGGACTAAAACAATCAGGTCGAATGTGGTACAATCGACTGAGTGAGTACCTTCTAAAAGAATGATATAAAAATAATATAATTAGTCCGTGTGTTTTCATTAAAAGATCAAATCTAGGTTTTACAATCATTGCAGTGTATGTTGATGATTTAAACATTATTGGATCTCCTGAAGAGATTGAGAATACTGCAAAATTGTTGAGAAATGAGTTTGAAATGAAAGACCTTGGTGTAACTAAATTTTGTCTCGGCCTGCAGATCGAGCATCTAAATAATGGAATATTTATCCATCAATCAAATTATGTTGAAAAGGTACTAAAGAGATTCAATATGAATAAAGCTCATCCTTTGAGCACACCAATGGTCGTACGATCGCTAAATGCAAAAAATGATCCTTTTCGCCCGCACGAAAATAATGAAAAAGTGGTTGGTCCTGAAGTACCATACTTAAGTGCAATTGGGGCATTATTATATCTTGCAAATAATACAAGACCCGATATCGCATTTGCAGTAAATGTGTTAGCGAGGTATAGTTCCAAACCAACCAGAAGACATTGGAATGGAATTAAACACATATTTCGATATCTCTGCGGAACTAGAGATATGGGGTTATATTATCAAAAGAATACAAAATCCAAACTAATTGGATATGCCGATGCGGAATATTTATCAGATCCACATAAAGCACGATCCCAAACGGGATATGTATTCACTTATTGTGGAGCTGCAATTTCATGGCGATCAACAAAACAAACTCTTATGGCAACATCATCAAATCATGCCAAGCTGATCGCCTTATACGAGGCGGGTCGAGAATGCGTTTGGTTACGGTCAATGATTTAAAATATTCAAGAAGAATGCGGGCTTGAAAACATCAAGGAAAATCCTACTCCGCTGCATGAAGATAATGCAGCATGCATTACACAAATCAAAGAAGGATATATCAAAGGAGACCGGACTAAACATATTGCGCCAAAGTTCTTTTCGACACATGACCTACAAAAAGAAGGCGTAATCAATGTTTGCCAAGTCCGATCAATAGACAATTTGGCAGACCTATTCACAAAATCTTTGCCGACAAAGGTTTTTGAACAACTCACAAAGAAGATAGGTCTACATCGATTAAAGAATATTCAATGATATCTAAATGAGGGGAAGCGTTATACGCACTGTACTCTTTTTCCCTTAATCAAGTTTTTATCACAATGGGTTTTTCTTGATAAGATTTTTAATAAGGCAGTACATGGTCCTGTAGTACCGTGTTAATATTGATCCTGAAGTATCATGTTAATATTGATCATGAAGTATCATATTAATAGCGTATAATGAATAATGAACATCCAAGGGGAAGTGTTATAAATATATTAAGTTATGGATGTTCATTTAATTGCATCAAAACTTCTCATTAATGAAGTATGTTTTATCTCCCTCATTTATCAATTGAATTAAATTAGATGGCTTGTTATTTACATTTTCTATCTATAAATAGAGGATTGTAAGTTTGTATTAGATACAAGAAAAACATATGAATAAAATATAGCCATCTTTATACATTCTCAATATCTTGTTTACTTATTCTTTTGCTTTATTTTACAACAATATAAAATATTTTATAAATCATTCTAATTGTAATAATAAACAATCACATATAGCTATACCTATAAATAAAAAAATTATCATATATAATTTAATGTTTATTAATTATCTTATGGGATAACAATTACAAAATAGTTCTTACTTGTATTTTTATTTCATAAGAAAATGAAACTCTTTTTTTTTTTTTTTTCAATACTCCAAGATGTTAAGTTAACAAAAAAATTATTATCCATATTCGTCTTATTAAATAAGATACTAATTGAATAAATGGTGTTAAAAAAATTTGGTTGACATTGCTATATATACGGGACGATCATTGAATTAATTGTAACATTGATATTTGGGTTGGATCAGCTGAATTTTTTGAGACAAAAAACAAAAAACAAAAACAAAATTCAAACGAACGCTTCATAACTTCCGAGTTCTACTAAAAAATGGAATTTGAAGTACTAGTTCAATGTACCTTTATAATTAAGCTGCGTCTTTAAAAAAAATAGCAATTTTAGTCACGCCCAATGAAAAACAGTAGTTTAGTTAACCTTAATTTTCAATTGAATCAAACGTTTAAATTGAAAATCGAATTGTTTTATATACAATTGGATAAAATTAAACAAATTGAACCCAATAAATGCCACATACTTAACAAAATTAAATGAAAGTATCAGAAACAGCCAATCAATCAACCAATGAATACCGAATAGACACATTTTATTTGCCGGTGTTGGACCAAAACTGCCACCAATCAGGAATATTTTATTCGGTTGTAGCGAATTATTGATCACACAATAAAGGAATATTCATCAAGTCGACAAATGTAACTTTACGTACCCGATCTTAAGAAGAATACTGCATTTGCATGAAGCTGTCAATGGGTCACGTGTGAATCGATGAAAAAGCAGAAAGGTTTATTAGATTTGCAAATTAAGTTGAATTTCTGCACCCTAAGGACCTGTTCAGTGAATGGGAACTACTTGAGAATTATAAGTACATGTATGAGAATTAATTTTTTTCCAAATGTAGTAGTATTCGGCGGGCTGGTTTTTCATTCCCATTTTTAATCCCAAAAGAATTTCATTTCTATCTCAACTATATATATTTTGTGTGACCGACGTGTCTAGTGCCTATTCAGAGATAGCATTGGGGGTCAATATTATTTGAGCTTTGAGATTTGTGGAGAACGCATTTGAACAATTGAGATTTGTCAAAAAGTCAGGCAACAGATGAGATATCTCATAGGATGCCAATTCAAAGGTAAGAGGGTATCTAAGTCCATATTTCACTGTCGACAGCGCGCCACCCATTGATGAGAATTTCTTTCGAACAAATGTGAACAGATCGGGTAGGTACGATTAATTGTTCCCTGAAGCTAACTGTCGTACCAGGAATTGACTGCTCTCCAATTTCGAAGGTGGCACACGATCGACAATTGTATTGAAAAAGTTAACTATTCAATTTGTTCAAGTCCTTCGATCCCAGGTCGGTCGGTCATGCATGTTGATGAGGCCGTCAAAATTTGAAACCACCATCTGGAATTCTCGATCTTTAAGACATGAATTGCTAGCTAGGGAATTCTAGTGAGTAGTGCCTTGTTAGTGATGACTACAATCTCGATCTGACTTGTAAGCGATTAATTCCATGCCGCTAATTAATTGAGCTTGGGCGCTTCAGGGTTAATGAAAAATCCAAATCTTATTTAAGATGAGAACTTCAATGCATCATCATTAAGAAAGATTTTTAAAATATCAAATTGTCGAATAGAGGCCTTTAATTTGGGTGCATGTTTTTGTTAACTGGCCGATCGAGGAAATTGGTAAGAAACCAATTAAGAATAATGGGCTGGCAATTAATTAACCCTCTAAACCCTAAACCTTTTAATTGTTTATTTTTCTTGATTTTTTTAATTAAATATATTTTCCAATAGTTATAGACAAGTATTCTCACAAGTATTACTTTCTAATTTCAAATGGCATCCAATACAATTTTGGGGACTCGTCCAAATCCAAAAAAAATGAAAAGTAAAAAGAAACAAAAAGGAGATGGATGCATCGAAAAAGATTTTGGGTTTGGTACTTTGGTTACAGGGCCAGGGTAATGCTATTGCTACCTAGTACCTACCCTTCAGATCGAACCTGGTGGGGCAAACTACAAAACGGAGGTTTCTTGCCTTGGGTACGGTGGGGTCCTGTAAAAATATCTAGTCTAGAGACCAAAGTTGGAAGGTGGGGTGGGGTGGGCCTCAGGAGATTGCAATGAGTGAAAGCCCAACAATTAAGCAGCAGGGGCTTCTCGTATTCATGCACGAATCTCAATAAAGATCAACGGTTGTGATTTGAATAACAGGTTCCTGTTATTCCAAATGAATAACAGCAGATTTATTTCCTCCCATGCATCTATCATGTCTCTCCCATTATTCTCTCATCCCCTCCCCTCCCTCCTCTCTCCCCTGTGATGCTCCCTCCCCGCCCTGCTCTCCTCCTTCCCTCTCCTACTCCTTACTTCTTTTCTTGGATCTCGGTGCCGTAATTCCTGGAATTACACTTCCTCGCTTCTTTCTTGCTGGCTCACCGCTCCTCCTAGCAAAAACTCTCTCACCACTGAAATCTCCCTTCTTTCCACCCCCATTACCCTTCCCACCTCTGAGATTACGACATTAACCTTTCTTGCAATAGACGAGTCGGGAAAGAGACAGTGCCTTGTTGGGGACTACTTTGAAAGCAAGCTGGAAATCTCAACCACCCCGTCACTGATCACGGCAATGATGCCTACTTAATTCACCTCCTAGTTAGCACAGGTTTCACTGGCGAGTTTAATCTTACAATTACTGTTCTGTTTAGTAGCTTTTTGGGTTTGAAACACTCTCCTGAGCGTTTCAATTTTAGAAAGAGCTCCGAAATATATATACCTGTTCGGTTTGGCCAGAGCAATGGCTTTACCAAAAAGCGGTAAATATGCAAAACTGATGATTTTTCCTGGGATGTTGTCAGGTCAGTGGACCCGCCACACTCAAAGCCGTGACTGTGAGATTGATGAACAAGACCAGTATCGGTGCCTCGTCCATTATTCCCCGTGCATGCAGCCTGGCGGCCACTGACCACTGGGGTCGCTACTCGCTACTCGCTGATCATTCAGAATTTCACATAGGGAATAGCGTGGCGGTGCCTTTCGTGAGACAGAATTATCTCGGAGTGGATTCACTTATATAACAGCTATATAGCGAAGAGAACTGTCAGCTGTTGAGGGGATAATTATCTGATGATGAATCGACGACATTTGCCAGATGTGGCTTCTTTAAACTCTGGAATGATGTATATATGAATTACAAGTTTAGAACATTTTATGGATGCAATGACTGGTATGTTCATTATTTATGTGGTTCTGCATGTCTTTACTAGTTTTTCACTTTTTTTATTAGTACCATTTATGTAGCATTTAGTACATGTGAATATATGCTGTTCTGTGTGTATTGTACTAGTTTAATTAGTTTGGTACCATTTGTATATATTCTTAATGTGTCATTTAATAAAATTCATACACACTGCACCAACTTAATTAATTATATAGAAATTTGGTAATTACAAATACAGTATTTTTGTATATATCTCAGTCAAATAGTCAATTGAACAAATTTTGCGGTCTTCATGATACAAGTCCTTTGTTCATAATTTTTCTCAGATTAATGGTATAAATTATAACTATAACATAAAATAAAGAATTATAATTTAAACGAAGGCTTTTAAACAAAGGCTTTCATAAATATTAATATTTTTTCATCCAAATTTGTGATCAGTAATGAAAGAAAAGTCACCATATATACTGTACATGCATGTCCCATTATTGTTCTAATTCTACGAACTAATTTAAAATTGATCCATCACATATGCTCGCCTTTTATTTCTCGTAATATATCCAACAACTGCTTTTGTATTTTCTTGCCACACACTGCCATCTAAAGAGAAAAGAAAAGAACAAATAACTGGATTAAGACATTATCAAGTGCATATACAAGGCTTTGTTTATTGAGTTGAGCTCTATCTCTTGACCATACATCACACGCACATATGTCTTTCAACTTACAAGTGATGACATGAACTCATTTCAAATTAGCTAATTAAAATAAAGAGTTTATTTGAATTGCCAGTGTTTTGGGAAGGCAATTGCATAAAATACCTTGTTTTGAGGTAATGGCACACAATATAAAACCAAAAAGAGGATGAAAGAAACAAATTTAAATAATCTACAGAAAAGGAAGTTCAATATATCATAGTCGTTGGAGCAATGCAATTTACAGTGAGTTATTGAAATGTAGATACTATTCCTAATTTCTACCTTCTTCTGATTTCTAAACGTGCTACTAATATTAAATGCCATTTGCAATGAGCTAGTGCAGCCTTTTTTGGGGATTGATGGAGGTCTGCATGTGATTAGTATTATGGTGCGTCTTAATTTAGATAATCCAATGTAAGAAAGAAAAATTCTTAGAAATTGAAATTCTACTAATTAATTTTGTTAAATTATCAACGCACTATTATATTCAGCTCACATTAATTATCCTCCGATGATGGTATTGATTAATAATATGATTAATAGCAATTACTGATTGTATGCTGACACGTGTCAAGGAAAGCTCGGCACGTGTGAACAGATTGTATATATGCTTCATATATAATGGCTCCAGAAATTAAAACAGTAGATTGTTTTATTTCATATACTGAAAATTTTGCATCATTTTTCCAAACATATTCTTTTTTGTGCAATATTTGAAATTTTTACGCAAGAAATAAAATGAAAACCACATTCTACAATCTACATGCATGATGTAAAGAAAATAACGAATCATTTACATAGAAACTATTGTAACTTCATCATTAATTAACCGGCCAGGGAGTTGAAGAATAAAATAAACTCTCATAGAAGTTGTTGAACAAGTGTAAGATCGAATAAGTACGTATCAGATTCTGACCTGTTAATTGCCATTTGGAGGTGGACAATTGGTACCGGGGCGACTGGATGAGCAGTCCGAAGGCCCTGAAGGTGGAACATTTTTCCTTTTAGATTCCGGCGACTTATCTCCGGGACCATCAACGGCCACATCAGAAGCTGCGCCAAGCAGCCTTGCACCAGCAGCATCTTGCATGCTAATTGATGCCACAACTAATACTATAATTGCAAATGCCATAATTACTTGTTTTGAACACCTTGTCATTTCAAATTCTTAGAATTTTGTAGGAGGATTCAAATCTGAATGCATATAATGAAGGATATATATGAGAAGCAATTAATATAAGATCGTTTGGAGATGTGAACATTGGTTTTATAGGTATTATATAAATAAAAAGGTAGGATAATCAAAATTAATTTCCCCCATCTTGCGAGGAAGAAACCATGGAGGGACATGCAAATCCACCTCGCCGTACTTTATTTTTATCTCTTTATTTAACTTAAAAAAGTACAGCATAATTTTTCTTCTTGATTTGATTGTCTCATGCATATCTTGATTGTTCCAATGGCACAACGGCCTCTTGATTATTAATTTGTTCATGGGACAAAGTCACAAAGATACCTTTTTATTCGGTTGTAAAGAATTATTGATCTCGTACCTCGTTGGCTTGACGAGATATATTAACAGTCAATAAATCGACAAATGTAAAATTTTCAAATCTTATCGGTCCCCCCGTATCATTTATTTAGCATTAGATGTGTAAAATTACAGGTGTTGAGAAGTAAAAAAAGAGAAAAAAATAATAAAAACAAGTCAGACCAAGGCACCAAGCACAATATTTGGGGAGAGTGCCAGTTGCAATACCTATGTGAGCACAATGTTTTTGTCCGCACAACGAAACAAAATACAATGTGTCATTGGCTAGTAGGCAATAGCTTTGCATGAAGCTGTCAGATTGTCACATGTGAAATCAATGGCTCAGACCATTTTGAGATGCGCTTGAGAGTAGGTCCGATGGGCATCGGACCTACTTTGGTTCGATGGGTTTAATCACCGTCGATTTGCTTTAAGATTCGTGTGGAACGCTTTAAATTTAGTGCGCATTTGTTTCAATGTTCGTGCGCACAAATCTTAAATTAGATCGGACGGTCATTGTGCTCGTTGAATCTAAAAGCAGGGCATCGGACCTACTCCGTTCTCAGATGAAAGATACGCAAGTATCTAAGTGCAGAATATTCCTAGTCCCAGCTTCATGAAGACAGCGCGCCACCAATGCGAACAGAATCAAGTAGGATGGTGCTCCCTGGAGGCTGTAGCCAACCATCGTATATACCTGAATTTCTCTGCTCTTTCATTTCCTAGCTAGCTAGGTTGTACATGACAACGTACTGCATTGAAAATTTCATTCAATTTGTTCAAGTCCTTCCAGATATGACTTCTGTTTGGTTATATTTCTTTGTTGAATTTCCAAGGAAATCAGTATAAGCACATTATTTTATACGAGTGTTTTGCAACTTCACTGTAATTCTTCATGTTAGAAACTTAGACATGATAATTTGACTTGACTCGGTCAATGATTTTAAAACAAGAGTACATTATAATTTAAATTTGTAGTATTTTAAGGTGTTAAGATAAATTCCAATGAAATATTTATACAATTAATAGAAGCTTATATATTTGATTAAGAATAATGAGTTGACAAGAAATCACCCTAAACCCTAAACATTTGCAGACGCCTTTTAAGTTTTTTTTTCTTGCCTTTTTATATAAATGTATATTAGTTTCAACAGTTTTGAAGAAATATTCTCAAAAAGATTTACTTTCTATGATTTTGAAATGGTATCCAAGACAGTTATTGAGGACTCATCCTAAAAATATAGTGCTCAAAATTTTCAAAAGGTGGCAACACTAGATGAAATATTAGCTTACTAGGTTAAACTTATTTAATTAATGTCATTCCCCGGGTCGAACCCGATTTGGCCGGAAAAAAGACTGGGTGTCACTGTAACAAGAAAAATATTTGAGGGAACAATTATAATTGTCTTGGAAATATTTTGAATTCACTTAATGATCAACTTTAGATATTAATTAATTTATTACTTTCATGACACTTCCTCATAATTTCAAGGAGAAAAAAATATTTGTCAGGGTTGATATCGTCAATTTATATAGGCAATGATAGAAAGGATTTCAGGGAGAGAGCACTGGGCAGTCTTTGCCAAACTCAAAACTTTTAAAGGGAGAGAGATGCAGCCGCCGCCATATTCTGGTGGCGCAAACTACAAAATAGAGGTTTGTTGCCTTGTGTCCAGTAAAAATATTAAGAGACCGAAGTTAGAATATGGGCTGGGCCTCAAGAGATAGCAAGAAACCATAATAATGAGATCCACATAGGCTGTGTGAAAACCTTCAAAATTGGGCCAATCTGATGGAGGCCCAATAAATCCGCAGTTAAGCCGAGTTGAGATGTTGCTTATGATTTCAAACTTCTTTGTCAATGTTTAACCTCTTTGACCCCACCACTGATCCCTCAACTTTTCAATGAAACTTGAAGAGCACCGGCGTCTCGATTGCTTTAATTACTAAAATCTTAATTACTTTAATTACTTTAATTTATATTTGTACACGTTGCTGATAGAAAATAAATCAATGGCTTTACTTAAAAATTGCAGCATATTTCTATGTTTTTGTCTTCTTAATTCAATCAGCAAATTTAACTAAAAATTAAATACAAGTTGACGACGAGTTTCTCAAACAAAAAGATATTAGTAATTTGGCATTGGTTTTGGATTATCCGTAATATTAGATCCAATACCTTTTTTATACACATGCCACATGTCCTTTAGATAATTTGCAGAAGTTCTTCATACATTGTCCCGGTATAGTTTAGGCAAAGTGGTCAAGAGCGAAACAAGAAAATTTAGATTAGAGGACTAAAACATAAAATACAAAAATATATAATATGTTAGATGGAACTTGAACTCATATTTACACACCAACAAAAAAAAATTTTAACCACTAAATTACGAACATACATTTGATATTTTATAAGTGGAATTAAACTATATATAGAGGGTTCAAATGCACTATGATTTTGTACTCCAATATGCTCCACATTTTTTATCTCCGTTTTCAAAGTCTGAACAATCGATCCGAACTGCTTAACATTATCTTCACAACAAAATATGCTTGGAGACCAAATTTTATATTTTTTTTTTTAAATTTACTATTTTTTAGATAGGTACAAAATCACTGTTTTAAGAAGATTCTAGACCATCCGAAAAAGTGATTTTGTACTTATCTAAAAAAATAGTAAAAAATTCTAAAAAATATAAAATTTAATCTCCGAGCATATTTTATTATGAAAATCATGTTGAAAGGTTCGGATCGACTATTCAGACTTTGAAAACGGAGATAAAAGATGTGGAGCATATTGGAGCACAAAATCATAGTGCACAAAATCAAGTGATCCCAAGGCGATCCCAACCATACTAACTATATATACCTAAACTTGGGCCAAACCCCAGTTCATATCAAGGTGACATGAATTTTGAAGCATCCTAGGGCCTTAGATCTCGGCGTCGAAGTAAAGTTTAATGAGAGTACATGTTGCACCTTCAGTTATTTCCGAGTTTAAAGTATCATGTCTTTTAACATATGTGAGAGATGTTGTCGTTGTAACCATTCATTTTAATCGTTTTAGCAGAAGTCTGATATAGATGCTATTATTAAAGATTAAATTGAATTTGACTCTTGCTTTACCAGAAGTCTTAATTATTTATGTTGTTTGTCTTAATTTCTTTCTTGACATTAATTAATTCTCGATCGGTACGAAGGTTATAAAAGGTGGGCAAGTTCAAAGAGAAAGCGTACAGAAGGGATATCAACATCTGATATAATTATGAGAATTGTCAAGGACTATAATGAATATGTAATGCGCAATTAGGCCAGAGGCTGTACTCGATCTCTCCTCCAAATTTGACCAATAGGCCACAACTTTGCGCTAGGGCTTGTCGACCACTGCGGCGGTACGTCTCTCTCTCTATTGTTGCACTGATTGATTGTAATTGGAGACTAAATAAGATAGAGACAAACAATGTTGTGATTTATGTTTAGGTAGAGAGGGAAAAGATGACGGTGTCGTTGCTGACAAAGAAGATCGTGAAGAAGAGGGTTAAGAAGTTTAGGAGGCCCCAAAGCGATAGAAGATCTGCGTTAAGGTAATTCTACGCTTTGTTTGTTTCTTTTACATTATTTTTCTTGAGTGATAAATCTTTAGTTCGTCTTTTGATTGTTCTGGGAGGATTTTGATATTATATTTCACCATTTGTAAGTGTGGTACTTTCATGCAGCATTACAAGTCTTTTTCTCATCCTTTCTTTCATTCAGTTGAGGGGAAATTAATTCATATAGTTTCAAACTGTAGTGGAAATTGGATAACATCGCTGTAGGGGTTCATTTTTATTCTTTTTGGTATCAATAATTTTGGTGAAATTGGACAATGATGTGCTGGTCCAATTTTCAAAAGCTAGTGAAATTACAATCATTGATTATAAAATATCTGTGTGAAAACCAAAGAATGTTCTAAATTTTTAATTTTTTAGGGTTAAAAAGCTATAGTTTCAACCTGATGGTCGAGGCTGTCGTGCACAAACAAACTGATTCTACCTTAAAAAAAGTAAAAAATAGCTGTAGTAACATTTCATATTTTGCTCTCTAGAATACTTGTAATATTCCCAATTCTGTGCTCAAAAGTGGAACTTTATTGTGTTGAGAATAGGGAAATGAAAATACATAAGTTTGTTTCTGACAAAGGGCATTTTGGGAGCTGCCATATGTAATTTTGTGGTTTTTAAAGCTGTCATCTGTAATTTTGTGGTTTTTGGAGCTGTCATCTGTAATTTTTTTTTATAGCAAGTACTTTTACCTGTTTCTCTACATTGCCAGTGCATATATGTTTTTATATGTATATATTCTTACTGTATACTATCTGGGATGGTATCGGGTTGTATGTGTAGTTTGGGGAAAAACATGTGGATAGGTTTTAAGTCATGTAATGAGAATTGGTTTATGCATGCTGAACCATCCAAGTCATGTTGGCGCTTTTTAATCACGCATGCAACTTACTGTGGTTTCAACCTCTTGCTGCACTTAATTTAGAGGAGAATAAAGTATTGAAACCAAAGAAAACAATTGTTGGTTTCACAGGAGCAATTGGCTGATAATATACAACATGCTTATTATTTGGCTGCCCATTTCTTCTCCATTTGCTGAGTCAATCGGCTGTCTCCATTTCCATCAACTATTGTATTTTCTAATTTATTTCAATCCCCACTTTACTACTACAAAATTCATTATAACAATAAAAATGTGTAATAATCTTGGTATATTTTTAGGGTCAAATACTAAGATTCTCGTTTGTTCTCATTATTGATTAATATATGATTATGCAATCAATATTTAAATTAATCATATTTAAAAAAATTGATCAAAATAGACTTTCAATCTCCACGGCAATGAGTGGGCACTTTACTAGTTAATAACAAACAAGCTCTGAAAACACCACTAATGGAGTGATTGAGATTGAGGTATGTACTAGTTTGTAGGATAAATTGATCAAACAGACTTTCAATCCCCACGGCAATGAGTGGGCACTTTACTAGTTAATAACAAACAAGCTCTGAAAACACCACTAATGGAGTGATTGAGATTGAGGTATGTACTAGTTTGTAGGATAAATTGAATCTCTGTTGAGGCAGAAATTTTGAATTAAGACTCGATTTCTGTTAATATCAAATTATTAATTTGGAGCTTGATAAAGTGGAGTATTGTACCTAGAGGAGGCATTATTTCAGAACCAAAGACTTTGAGGTTATGTTTGATTTGTGGTCTGAATATGTGCAGTTTAGTTTAGGCCCAAACAACCAAAAGGTCTAGAACAATCTTTTCTTTTGAGGTTGTGTTCAAGTAGATACGGTTTTAGGTTAATAGTGATAGAATGAAAATGGTAGATGTATCTTTATTCCGTGTGTTTCGTGTAAGTAAATACCTTTGAGAAAAAATATAATTATAAAAGTATGGAATGGGATAATATAAACGCTAAAAGAAATATATATGTGATTACATGAAAATACTTTTATTAAAAATCAAATACTTTTATTAAATACTTTTATTATGACACTAGATAATTTAGGGAAATTAAGTGTAGCATATACCCCTCATATCCAATCAAAATTAGAATTTTGGCATGTCATATGGTATGATAATTGTGCATTGTCCACTAGGTACCCGCAATTATATAGGATATGTTCTAATCAACATATTACTATAGCTGATGTATTTCTTTCTCAGGCAAAGCCATTAATTTTAGAAGAAATCTTAGTGGTGTCCTAGCCAAGGAATGGCAGGATCTTCTATATATTATTAGTTCTTTTAGTTTTACTCTAGGCTTTTTGGCAGGCACGTGCAACTGCAAATAATAAAATACCACATCATCATCATGTATTCATATTAAATTTTTCTCTAGTAGGAATGTAGGAATGTAGGAATGTAGGATAGGTCACACACAAATCCAGTTTTGAGTGAGCTCACTGTGGCTTTACCTCCATTTATTTATAAGTTGAATAAGTCAAAATCAAATTGACCTATCGAGCTCGGATTATTATTATTATTATTATTATTATTATTATTATTATTATTATTATTATTATTATTATTATTATTATTATTATTATTATTATTATTATTATTATTATTATTGTTATCATCATCACATCATCATCATCATCATCATCATCATCATCATCATTATTATTATTATTTCCGAATTACCGCAGAACAATTTTACACTTTGGACAGATTTCGGAATTCCTCCACATGAGGTGTAGATTTTGAAAAATAATATTTTTTTTAGATATTAATATAAAATTCGGAGATAATTAAGCAAGAAACCTAAGTCTTTGGACTGACAAAGATAAATATTGTTGAAATAATTATACATCTCATAATATTCATTGGACTGACAAAGATAAATATGATATCATGTTGTAAATTTAGAAAGTAAATATTCAATGTAAAATTCTGCAGGGAGAAATAAGTAATTAAAGAGGTCGGAACCTTTGAGCGTGAGGGCAAATATATATATGAGGAGGGATCAAGTTACGACAAATTTGAGTTACAACAAAGTTACAACAACTATTTTTTTCATTTTCAAAATTCAAATCGTCGATCCAAACCGTTCAACATGATCTCCACAATAAAATGTGCTTGCAGATCAAATTTTATATTTTTTTTGAATTTTTTTTACTATTTATTAACTATTTTACAAAAAATAGTCATATTTAGACCATTGAATTTTGTACCCATCTTAATAAATAGTAAAAAAATTTAAAAAGATATAAAATTTGATCTGCAAGCACATTATATATATATATATATATATATATATATATATATATATACACACACACCGTACATTACATAGGATAAAACAATTGCTTCACCTTTTTTTTGCCCTTTTCTCGACAAATTATGAAATATGAGAAGGTAGGTAGGAAACCGTATTTGAAATCGGATTTTTTTTAAAAACCGTAAATAAAAAAATGTTTTCTACGAAACCAACATGATGACCTCAAATTTTACAAAAACCATCAGAACCGAGATGCCAATTCGGTCCCAACGATTTTTTTTTCTCCGGACCGAATTGGCATCTCGGTCCCCCTTTATTCACAGCAAAACAGAGTCCCAATTTGTGGCCGATCGTGTGGCTGGCTCTGGACCGAGTAGCCATTTCAGTCCAGAGAATTATTTGGCCAGACCGAGATGGCTTCTCGGTCCAGAGATTTTTTTTGAATTTTTTCGGCAAGACCGAGTAGCCATCTCGGTCTCAATGAATTTTTTCTGCAAAACCGAGTAGCCATCTCGGTCCAGAGTGTTATTTCCTATAAAATAATGTATTCTGCTCTCTCTTTGCATAACTATTTTTGCGAGACAGAGACAGAGACCTCTGAGCTTCTTCTTCCTTTCTGACACCTTCTTTCCGAGACCTTCATGCCTCTCTATTGTGCATAGTTTCAGTTTTCCAAATTACAGATCGGCTCCTGCATTGTGCCTCTAGCGTTCGTCTGAATACTGTAGTAAGTTTTTTTTTTCAATTATGATCGTATTTTTTGCTGTAAAATTGAAAATTATCAAAGGTTAATCGTGAAATTTTTTGTTCAGGAAATGTCTCAAGTATTAATAAATGTGTATCATAGACGCGAAATTACAGACGCACCGACCTGTACATTTCCTGTTACTAACTCAACTAGTCTTGATGAGCTAAGAAGACAGATATATGTTGGCATTCGTTTGCTCCCTAGCCGGTTCGATCTGACAATCAGCGCACGTTTGAACACGGCACCACCTGGCTCAGCAGAAAAATACTTGTTGTTCAACATAGACCACGAAGCGACTTGGTATATGGTGCTTGCGAATGCCACTCCGGTATTGAATTTTAAACTTCTTGAATTAGTGGTTGAGTCAGTACCAGTTGTTAGTCAGACCAATTATGACCCATACCCGGGTAGTGTACCCGGAACTAGCAGAGACATACCGGTGATTGATTCACCGGCACATTGTGATGAAACCCCCGAAACACCCCCGGTTGATTTGCAGAATTATTTTGACCAACTGAATAATGATACTGACTCAGAAACAAGCTCTGACCCTGATGACACGGTTGTCGGGGAAGAGGAAATGGCCGAAATTGAGGATCAGATTAGGATGGAAGAAGTAAGGAATGAGTGGCAATCGTCTATTCCTTTTATTAATCGGGGATTGCAGCATCCTTGTTCGGTATTTCATGACGATGTGTCGATGCCGTACAAGGATGAAGCATTTTTTGGTCATCCACCCATAATTGACCGTCCATTTTCGGTGGGACAGATATTTGAATCCAAAGCTGATCTTAAATCGAAGTTGAATGGATATGCCATGGATAATAACTTAGAAATACAACAAACCCAGACCAATCGTAACAGATATGTGGTTGTATGTACAGTAGAGGGGTGTCCGTGGAGGGTATACGCAAAAACCACTGCGACGGGCAATTGGACAATTGCAACAAACCCATACGAGCACAATTGTTACAGTACTACATGTACAGCAGACAGTCGTCAGATGACTGCCAGGATGATTGCAGATATAATCAAACCGGGTCTGAAGGAGGACCTGGAGATGTCAATAAAAGCATATCGAATTGCAGTTAGAGGGAAGTACAAAACGGTTGAGCCTTCATACAGCAAGATTTGGAGAGGGAGGGAGCTGGCTATTGCCGATTTATTTGGTTCTTGGGAGAAAGCTTACGAACTGCTACCTTCTATGCTCGGTGCAATCCAGAGGTCTAACCCAGATACAAGATACAGAATTGATCACATACCATCTAGCACGTTGGGCGAACATTTTCATCCGTGCGGCATGGGCTTTCGGTCCATGCATTCAATCCTGGCCATATCTCCGACCAGTTATAAGTGTAGATGCAGGACACCTATCCGGCAGGTACAAAGGAAAACTATTCATGGCATGCGCTTATGATGCAGAACAACAATTACAGCCAATAGCATTCGGAATTGCGGAAGAGGAGACTTCAGATAATTGGGGCTGGTTTATGCAATTTGTACGCGAAGAAGTTGTCGGCCCCGGTCGGATATGTGTTATATCAGACCAGCATGCTGCAATCCGTTCAGTGTTTGATCGTACTGATTTAGGGTGGTGTGAGGAGAGGGGTGAAGCAGTTCATCGATTGTGTGCTCATCATATTGCGGCGAATGTGAAAAAAATAAAATAGTTAAATAAAATGAAAGATAGTTCGTAAATAAAATGAGCATATATATTAAAAATTAAAATCAAAATACTTACGGTACGTGCTTGCACCTCGGCCTCCGAGACATACCCGAGACGGTCTACTTCTTCTTCTGGTTCTGGCAATGGCTGGCTCAGAACTTCTGGTTCTGGCATTTCGTAAATCGATGCCATGCCGTTCCGGATGAACCAATCAATATACTCGGGATACCTGTAACGACCAATTAGAATAAATTAACTCATCACTGGATCCGAATTCAAAATTTAAAAAAAATACGTACCTATCCACATCGTAAGGTCCCGGCTCTCCAATTGCGCATGGTTGTGTAGCGATATGCTCCGCCCAGTGAGTGTTCCAGTCTGCGGATAATCCGTCGTCTCTGTCTAAACCATGCGCGCGGGTCATACTGCGGATGCCTTCCAGATAATCAAAGGGCAGTGGAGCCAGCGGAGGAACTAGCTGAAATAATCCGAACTGCCGGTAAACCCTCTCAGGAAGATGAATCTCACACTCTCAGAAATGGACCAACCACATGCGATATCTAAATATATCTTGGTCTCTAATCCCGCGCCAAGGTAGTTGGTGGTAGTAAGTCGTATACGGCATCCAGTTGACATTATTTACCCTCAGACGCTCAAACTGGTCTCGATATTGCGCAAGACCTAAGTTGTGAACACATTACAAATAAATATTGAATTAACACTAAATTATATTGAGAAATATAAGTTCAATACATGTTTAAATAAATGTACCTCTAATAGGGTTGCCATCCCATTGGTGCGGAATAGTCCATCTTGCGCCAAAAGCCAGCCTCTCCAATTGGTTTTCACCGCCAAATGGTAAATCGTGCCTGCCTCTGGGCCGGCCCATAGGAAACCGAGTCCAACACCACATCTGTAGCAATAGTAATGGACCATTAATCGAAACTGTTTTCTTTCTGCAAGCCCGAGACAACTCACGATACAGGCAGGCAAGTACAGCACCTCCCCAATTGTAGTCCACTTGCAGGGGTCCCAAATTCTCTAAGAACTGCAAGTACATGATCGGGACAGAACTTGAGTTCGCATCGGGAAACATCACCGATCCAAACAAGTCCATGCAGTATGCCCGTGTGTGTCGGTCGACGATCTCCTGGGGAGTGTTATGTGCCAAGTTTCCGTTAAAGCGGTCCTTCAACCATTTTAGTCGCATATGGTATTTGGATCTCTTAACTTCGCCTTTGTCGTTCACCTTTGAATAAAAAAATTCATCTTCACTGTCTTCATTGCCGTCATAGACCTCATGCCCTAGGCATTCTTCGATCAGTAGTGACCAATTATCATCTGTATGTCCAGCAATTACCTTTCCTGTAAACATAGATGTTAGAGATAAAGATATACTCGATATTTACAATACAATTTAATACACTACAATACGCTAAAAAAAAGATAAATTACTCTAAATATTTATACAATTTATTTACACTAAATATTAATAGGATTTATTTACACTAAATTACTCTAAATATTTACACTAAATTACTCTAAATATTTACACTATTTATTTACACTAAATTAATTTATTCCTAAATTAATTTATTCATAAATTAATTTACACTATATTAATTTATTCCTAAATTTATTTACACTATATTAATTTATTCCTAAATTTATTTACACTACATTTATTTACACTAAATTACCTGCACTAAATACAAATTACTCACAAAAGTATAAATTAGTAAGAAAAAATATTTTACCTGTAACAGGTAAGCCCCACAGACAGCTGACATCTTCCAGTGTCACTGTGCACTCCCCCACCGGAAGATGGAAACTATTCGTTTCGGGCCTCCACCTCTCGACGAGCGCAGTGATCAAATGTTTATCAATCTGACAATGCGTCACATCCTTCATCTGGTACAGGCCTAAGTACACCAAACCTTCTTTCATCCGAGACTGGTAATGAATGCCCATTTGCCGAGGACCAGGACGCAGTGAACGAATCGGCTGGAACGATAATTTCATGTAAAATAATGTAAAGAACAAAAATTAATTTAAACTTCCAAGTTTATTTTGAAATTTAAATCCAACACGATATTAAACAAATACCATTGTATTCACCAACGATATCTTGTGTTCCTCAGGAGGCAATTGCAATAAGCGTTGTTCAGCAGCCATTTTGCACTACAATATAAATAAAATTACAACATAAAAAAACTCCAGTTAGTTAACAAATCAAAAATTCCTTTAGCTAATTTACTCTACATACAAAATTAAAAAAACCTACAATTAGTTAAATTATACTAAAAAAAACCTAAATTACACTAAAAATAGCCTAAATTATTCTACATTTATTTTTAAAAAAAACCATTACCAAGATTACTCTACCTACATACCAAATCATTATACAATTACTAAACACTATATACAATAAATTTATACACTAAATTACTCTAAATATTTATAAAATTTATTTACACTAAATATATATACAATTTTTATACAACTTACTTACACTAAATATTTATTCACACTAAATTTATTTGCACTAAAAAATTATACAATTTATTTACACTAAATATTTATTCACACATAAATTTATTTACACTAAATTACTCTAAATTACTCTAATTACTCTAACTACTTATACATTTTATTTATACTACAATACATTAAAATACACTACAATCACTAAATAAATAACACTAAAATAAACTAATTTACACTACAATACACTAAAATAAACTAATTTACACTACATACAAACTAAACTAAACAATTTTACAAAAAAAATTAAAATTCGGTTTTTTTTCCTAAATTAAAAATTCACACTATAATACATTAAATTACACTACAATACACTACAAAAAACTAATTTATTCTATAACTAAACTAAATAATTATAAATTTCGGATATTTTTTTCAAAAAATAAATTTAATCACGTACCCAATGAAACTTGTAGATCTGAAGCTTTTCTTGTTCTTCTCTCAAAACTATATTCAAATATGTAATTAGAATAAAAAATGGCTGAAAATTTGAGGGGTTAAAATTAAATTTTTTTGGTTTGGTTCCGGGTAGAAGAAGAGGAAGAAGCTCTCGGGTAAGAAGGAGAATGGGAGAAAGAAGAAGGAGTAGGCTTCTCGGTCCGGAGTAAAGAAAACACTGGGACCGAGTTGGCTTCTCGGTCCGGAGGAAAAAACAATGGGACCGAGTTGCCATCTCGGTCCAGAGGGATTTGTTGATTTTCTGTGGCGTGAGGTGCGGCAATATTAAAAATAAAGGGGGACCGAGATGCCAATTCGGTCCGGAGAAAAAAAAATCGTGGGGACCGAATTGGCATCTCGGTTCTGATGGTTTTTGTAAAATTTGGGGTCATCATGTTGGTTTCGTAGAAAACATTTTTTATTTACGGTTTTTAAAAAAAATCCTTTGAAATCGTGTTGTACGATTTGATTTTTTATGGAAAGAGACAGCAACCGATAACAAGTCAACTATGACAAAAGCATTAATGTCAGGATCAGATCGAGCAAATGTTTTTTTAATAGAATAGAACAAAATTTTAGAATGAATTATAACGTTTTAATTACTTTGAATATGAAACATAGAAAAAAAATTAGAATGAGACAAGTTTATAATTTTTTATAAAGAAAAACATAAAAATAAAAGTATGTTTTGGAATTTGCTTGAGCTATATATATATATGCCCTCTTAGGTTAAAATTATCAAAATCCCTAAAAAGAAGGAATGTCATGCATGTATATTGCTGAGTTGTTTTTTTATTTTTATTTTACGCACTGAGATGTCTTTACTATGCTAAGTTATAGCATGTAGATGTGCATGGTACTGCATGTATACGTTGTTGTACTGGTATGATTTAATATAAACAACCTGTGGCAGCCTCTGCCACAGACTTTCAAAAAAAAAAAAAAAAAGGACTTATTTTGGTCTTTTCAATTCCTTAAATATCTCTATACAATTCAGTATATATTACGTACACTATCCAAATTAATATTTTGCCAAATAATATTTTCATCCTTGCGGATAGTTAGAAAAGTAATGTTCTTTTAAACTTCTATATATTTTGAATAACAGTATTTATTATTATTCGATTTTTACTATTTAAATAGCACTATTTTAAAAATGTTACTCAGACTCTTCTAGTCGTGTGTTACATATAGGTCCAGGTCTTCCTTTAGATCGGAGGAAATAATCCAATTCGCATCCTCTGAGATATCTCATATTTTGTGTGACTTTTTGGAAAATCTCACCCGTTCAAATATGTTATGCACGAATCTTAAAGCTCAAATAATACTGGCTCCCTGCGCTAACCCCGAATAGGCACCGGACACGTCGGTCACGCAAAATATGAGATATCTCAGAGGATACGCACTCGAAATAATCAAGGTTAATTAATAAGTGATTCCTAAGATAGCCAAGTTAAGGAGAAAACTATTTGATTCGGATTTGTATTCCAACTTTAGGGACATATTTATGCAGCTAATATTTTATATGGTTAAGAATCACAGCTTTGTGATAGATTTAAGAAACTTTCACCAACTAGTCTGCTCTTTCATGGATTGGTGATGAGTGCTGAAATTTCTTAGGCCTATAACTAGATTCTGATACTAATAATTGTTATGATCTGTCTTGTTAAGCTTCGGCTAACACAGTATTTGTTTGTTAAAAGAAATATAAACATAAAATGAAATGAATTGGAAATACTAAAACGATAAAGTAAAATAAAAGAAACTTATATGTTTTAAATATATACACTGTCTTTTACCGCTGCATGTATACCCTTTAAGATAGCCAAGATTTTAACAGAGCTGTTTCTACTTCATGCAGCGCACTAACCATATATAGCGCTGTTATATTCTATTGTCTATACGCTGCATTAAGCGATAAGTGCTCTGTTAAAATCTTTACCCAATACATCGCATATCCTTCCCAAGTGGGAAATATAATAATATTTGTACTATAATATCCTTCATTCCTTGTAATCTTAATTACTGAAAATTAAACGATTTATCCGGACGAACGAAATCATTCCCAATTTAAAATCAGGTTACTGTTTCAAGATTTAGTGCATGATCCACTGCAAGGTTCAGGTCCAGCTCCATACTACGGCCCAACTTACTATTTTGTTCCTGGGCTTAATATGAATTAAATTAATAAACTTTATGGGCTCCTGGGCTTCATATGTTTGTAACTTTTATTTCGATAGACAAATAGGACTTTAATAGTCCAGCCATTTGTATTTCAAATTTTAATTCTCAAAATTCATTTTTTTGCTGACGTAAAATTTAACCTAGAAAATAAGTTTTTAGATAATTATTGCAGTTTCTTCTACTGTCCATGCAATATCTTAATTTTTGGTCGTTTTAAAGCTAGGATCGATGCAAATTATTCGGTCAAAATTAGTACTCAAACTCTCCTTTTGGTTCCTCTCTAGTCTCTATCAATATAAAATTAATTAGATTGGTGTTGTGTACTCCCTCGTTAACATCTAGCTCTTGTCGTAACACTTTATTAAAGAAATTAAGTTATATATATATATATAGCTACCGGCCGGATATTATATTCCTTGCAATTGCATGTACTTTGGGTATGAAGAGGAGGAATATGAGAAAGCGTACGTGACGGTTATAAAACAATAATTTTAAAAAGAATGAATTATTAATTAGTGTGGCAATATAATTAAGGTGCCTTTTCAGATTCCCACGCCGGCATATCCTTGGAATGTTCAAAACGTACCCTTGGCATGCATCTTTGAACGTTCAAATGCTTAATTTGCATCTTAAATAATTCCCAGTATCCAGTTTACAGCAGATCTCCTCTCCCGCATAAATTAAATTAATCACCATGCATGACGACGAGATGAGGAAAACGATAATCAACATGGGGCAGCAACAACTAATTTTGTTATATATAGTCGGTGCTCAGAAGATGATCCGTGGGCCGGTTCGATCTTCCTAGCACGCGCGCGAATCCCACAACGCGCTTCCCCTTTCTTTTCTTTTTTTGATATATAAATTAATTAAGATATAATGACCACAAATTAAAGGACCCATTTGATGTCAGTTGCATGCATGTTATATCGGCCTGCTGTCGATCGAATTAATAGAGAATTCAGCGGTTGACCATGCAAAGGCAATTGTAAATAGGACTCTTAAACATAATTTAGTAAGTTTGTTACAGCTATAAATCACTTCTATAAATAAATGCATGTACTTGTAATTATAAGAAACATAAGCAATAAATATAAGTTTGTGTGAGACTGTACTAGAATAGTATATGCGAAGCTAAAAAGTGGCTGTTCACGAGGATATATATACCAACAAAAAAATGTTTTTTTCGATATAATAGACGTCAAATTTTTATGTGAAGATACGTGTTGAATAAAAATCGAAGCAATCTAATCTAATGTATTTCGACACAACAGGTATCAGATTTATATGAAGAATCGTGATTCACTCCCTCAGACATGCGAAGTTTTAGTGAGGTGCCAATCCGAGTTGAACCGAATGGAGGTTCATGCACCCTGAGATCCTACCATGCATGCATGCATGTCTGGGGTCACACATCACAACTGCATTGAAAAAAAATCATTCGATTTGTTTAAGTTGAAAAAAAAAAATTTCCTCAAAGAATATACGACATTTTAGGCGTAAACTTTGGAGCCAGGGCCAAAGCCACGTTCTCCTTGTCGTTTTGTCGTTTTGTCTTTGGAAATTAATCACTTAAATCAGACTATGATCAGTACCGGTAAACTGGCCATGGGTACGTACGTACGTAGTGTGCCGAACCTTTTTTTTTTTTTCTTTTTTTCTAAAGTACAATGCAAATATATATTTTAAGTTGTTAATTATAAAGTTCAATAATTCGTTTCTATTTTAATTTGTTAATATATATCGAGGAGTGTTCAAATTAATGCCTTTATTTTTTTTTCGTCTATCATGCTTTTACTTTTTAATTTTCTAATAATAATTTTTTTACAACTTATATATCAAATTAAAACCATTAAATGTAATATATATTATATTTTTTACATACACATAATATATATATATTATATTTTTGTTTTTGTGTGAATTAATAAGTTGAAAAATCAAGGTCCAAGATTTATCCATATCAATGTATTTTGCAAGTTCTTGATACCGATCAAAACGAAGTCAGAATGTCGTGATCTTTGATACGTAGATAGAGAAAATAAATATAAATTAAATCTAACAATATTATATTGATATTTGAGTTTTAAATCT
Source organism: Carex parvula (assembly GCA_025461045.1). Taxonomy (NCBI): domain Eukaryota; kingdom Viridiplantae; phylum Streptophyta; class Magnoliopsida; order Poales; family Cyperaceae; genus Carex; species Carex parvula. Next base: position 43,327 of record JAJGRW010000363.1, on the reverse strand, counting down.
TAAGTTATAAATATTAAAATAATGAAGACATGATGGAGGCACAAAAAAAATAAAAGAATTGATGAAACCCTCCTCATGTCTTCATATATATATATATATATATATATATATATATATATATATATATATATATATATATATATATATATATATATATATATATATACTATGGTGAGTTGTGAAGTAAAAAAACAGTTAAAATTTCTAGACCACCGGATCAGCGATTTTCAAAGTGGCTTAATAAATAGTAAAAACATTCCAAAAAAAATGTAAAATTTAGTTTCTAAGCACATTTCAATATAGAGAACATATTGAGCGGTTCGGATCGTTTGTTTGAATTATCAATATGAAAATATGAGCGTGAAGTAAAAAATGACCTCTTACTTCACAACTCACCATAGCGAAACACTTAGTTAATGACAAAGGGATTTCGCTTTTAAGCTAAATCCGTGGCTGTAGTGAGAAATGGCTTCAACGGAATGAAACATTTATCAAAATTCATAGAAAAGAGATACTACGCACGCAAGTTATCAAGTTCCATAAAAAAGCAATGGTTGAATGTTCTGCTGTATTATTGATATATTATATTAAGAATATATAATGGGCTGGCAATCCATCACATGATATTAATATTTTTCTTATTGAACACCAATAATAAAAAGATTTTTTATAAATTAATACTTAGGGTTCTAAATAATTAACTATAGCTGTGCAATAACTAAGTTATAGCTTTATCGGACCTTAAAATCTATAACGCTATTCTGCATTATAATTTTTTTGAACCTTAAAAGCGATGACGTGATAATCGCTATTTAGAACCTTAATTAATACCAATATTTGAAAGTCTGAAAACAATATTTTACCTCACATCTTCCTTAAAATTAAGATTTAGAACTTTAAACCTCAATACATAAAAAGATGTGAACTTATATAAAATCGCTGTCAAATTAAGTATATATAATTTTTCTTGAATTATAGGAGCCGCCAAAAGTCATATAATCATATTCTTTTAATTGAAACCATGAGCACGTCCATATCGCTCAAATAGCTCCAAAAGCACTGCGTTGTGCTCATTTATATATTTATTAAGTATTATGCTCATGCATTGCAACGAGAACATAAGAAAAAAAAATTCTTATTCAAATAACATATCTTCATAAAAAAAATTAACGATGAAAATGCATTATAATATAATATATACTACATATTCAATGATGAAAATAAACTAATATTTCTGTAATTATATCAAACACATACATACAATTAATATAATAATGTTTTTTCAACATTGTCAATTGATTCCAAATTTAAATCAGAAGGTTGATACATTTACATCTAAATGCTTAATTAATATAAAAATGAAGATATCGCTAGCTGCTAGCTGGCATCATATCCCAGAATCGAACTTCAGTATGAACGAACAAAACGAAAAGGACAAGGAACATGTCGCATCCAGTTCGATCCGGAAACTGAGGAGCGCATATAGGAACATGGAAGCACATATAGGAATGCAGTTTTTTTAGAGATGATCAGAGAGAGTACAGCGCGCCGCATGTAAAAATGTGTACGTGGGGAAATGATCAATTGCATGGGAGGGTCTAATACTCTAATCAACCCTTGGGATTTGTTCAACCTTGAAATTGATGACGGAAAAGGAAAATGGGATTGGGCCTGTCCCTTGTCAGGATGTACTTTAATTATTCTGTACTAGTTTCGGCAGCAGCCAAGATTCTGAAAAACAAACACATTCAACCATAGTAGGTAGCCGCAAGCGACAGTATAATAATGAATTACAATAGAAGGTTGAAGTACTCATAACTCATTCATTCAACTTAATTTTTTGATAAATTAATAATAATGACAATATGTACCTAGTTCATCCCTCATTTTGAATCGGTGATAGAAAAGTACATCAACATGACATGACATAGATACTTGAGGAATATACAACACCCTTAAAAGTTGAAACTATTATATTGATGAAGAGAAGTAGTGCTTCGAAAGAAATTAAGAGCCATGCATTTTCATAAAAGTTGTTGAGCATGTTAATTGTCTCGTGATTACATCACGAAGAAATGTTTTATTGCACGATGGAATATTAATTAATGAAAACAATCAGTACGTATCTTGAAATGGTTTTGCTTAATTATATATATTGATTTTTCCATATAGCTAGATTACATTTACAAAGCTGTGTATATATATAGCTATACGCTGAACTTAAACGGCTAAACCCAGATTAATTACACCAGCCAATGGAATAGCTAGACGCGCGTTAGCCTGTTTTGAATCCGAATGATATCTCCAATGTTTATAGAACTAGCTAGATCTGTCCAGTTGTCCGATAATCAAAACTTACCGAATAAGACCGCATTCAAAAGGATTCACCTGGTTTCTCAAAAATAAATAATAATAATAATAATGATAATCAATTAATTATAATTATGACCTATCTGTTGCCTATATATACCCCTGCAGATGTAGCTACATCTCCACCTCCCTCTCCATATCCATTAAACCCTAATTAGCTTCCAACTAGTTTGTTCTTTTGCCTATATATCCTCTACAGTATTCTAAAAGTTTGAAATGACGAGCTGTTCAAGAGTGATGTTATTTGTACTGATACTATATCTGGCATCAATGAGCATGCAAAATGCTGATGGTGCAAGGCTGCTAGGACCAGGAGCAACTCCTGATCTGGCTGATGTTCCCGGCTTTACATCTACTCAATCTAAATGGCCAAGCACTCCCCCTTCAGGGCCTTCAGACTGCTCATCCAGCCGCCGCGGTACCAACTGTCCACCTATAATACATGGTAATTAACTTGTTAGATACTACATTTCGGACTCTAGCTCTTCTGGTTCTTCTGCTGATTATTTTGTGGGTTGATTTAGTTGTATGATGCCTTTTGGTTTTAGGTTTCTCTTGAATTTGTAATATTGTGTCTCTATGCCTCATCAGTCCGTTGTTTCTTTTATCCTGAGGTTGTTATGTTTAGTTTCTGCTTAGTATCTTTTGTCTCAATGGGTTCTGTACTCAGTCCTATTGATTTTATATATTGTACGAACTATATTGTTTCAATATGAAAAAGGTGGGTACTCCCCACTTAATTATGTGAGTGTTTTTTCTTTTTTTTACCCTTGAGCTTCCTGGCCGAATTTTGTGAGTGAGGTCTTGTTTGTAGGCCGGTTAATTAGTGATGTTTACAATGAGATTTTTTTGTTGAGAAGAAACCCGTAAGGTAATGTTTACTATATATGAGATAATACTACAATCCTTATATGTAGATGATTTTTTTTTTCTTGTTATTTACAGGCATCCAGATTGTAGAATGCGTTTTTTTATCTTTCTTGCATAAAAGTTTCTAATATTTTACAAAATAATGTTGTTTGGAAAATTGATGCACAACTCACAAGATATATATGAAATAAAATAACTTACTGTTTTCTAAAACTCAAAATGTCTCTAAAATAACGTGAAGCAGACACGAATCATATTTAAAGAAAGATGTGCAGTACCATTTAAGCATATATACAAATACGTACGTACCGAAATAAAGAAAGAATCTTATGAAAAAAAATATAAAGCAAAAGAAAGTGATAAAAAAAAAACATAACAAGTGGGATTAGAAACCCGAGAACTTTTTAGCTTATATGCCTCGAAAAATATAACCATCACATGCCTTGAGATTGGCCTCCAAGTTATACAAGAACGGCTAGATCGAGCGCTCATGGTCCAACTCCCGGTGTTATTGTCATTTACCAATGCTCACAAAATTAAAATAACTCGCGGTGTTATTACTTACTACCACTTACCAATGCTCACAAAATTAAAATTTTAGTATGTATATGTGTTGTGTACTTTGCTGTTACGTCAAGAAATTTTCAACAATAAAAAAATTACAATGTTTAGAACATAATAGAAAATTTTATTGATGAACTAGGAGTTGAAAAATTAAAACAATTATAATATTAGTCTGAAATTTCGAAACAGTTAGACTTAATCGAATCTTGAAATCTATACCTTATAAACAAAAGAATTAAATTAACTTACATGTATATATAATTGTATACACAAATTCTTCTCTTAATAATATCAAACAATTTGAGGGTCTATTTAGAAAAATTTCCAAAATACATGTAAACAACTCAAGCTCTCTCTCCCTTCATTTCTTCTCTGTTGGCCCGTTGCTCCTTTGTGTGTGTCCGCCAAAAGAAAGAGAAGGAGAGACTCATCTCTTCTCCCTCAAAAATCTATCAAAGAACTTGAGAAATTGAAGAAAGAAATGGAAATTGTTGATCATCTCTCTCTCTAGTGCTCCATTGGTATTTTCTTTCTCTCCTCTCTTCTCAAAATCCGAAAATTTCTCCATTGTTAGGGTTTTGCCTCAAATCTGAAATTTTTGTATAAGTTTTGAGTAATCCATCTCCATTAAGCTTCTATGTTGTTAATTTGGTAATTCCTTTCTCAATTTCCTCTTAATCTTGGTTTTCTATCTAGGGTTTGGTTCAAATCCGAAAATTAGAGAAGAGTGGTGATTAATCTAGTCTAATCCAACAAATAGAGGTGTTAATTGGTAAGTTCTTCTCTTTTTCTTTTAAAATCTGGAATTTATTTTGGTTTTGATTAATTTAGGGTTTGTGTAGTTGGAGAAATTTATTAGTTACTTCTTAAATCTTTTTATATGTTCAACCATCAAATTGGTATGAGAATCAATTGATAACCATCAAGTAATTAATGTACCTTTGTAAAGCTGCGTCTTTCAAAAATAGCAATTTTAGTCACTCCCAATGAAAAAACAGTAGTTTAGATAACCGTAATTTTCAATTGAATCAAACCGTTTAAATTGAAAATCGAATTGTTTTATATATACAATTGTATAGTTCGTCTAAAAATTAAACAAATTGAACCCAATAAATTCCACATACTTAACAAAATTAAATAAAAGTATCAGAAACAGTCAACCAACCAATTAATGAATACTGAATAAACACATTTTATTTGCCGGTGTTGGGCCAAAACTGCCACCAATCTGCAGGAATATTTTATTCGGTTGTAACGAATGATTGATCACACAATAAAGGAGCATTCATCAAGTCGACAAATGTAAATTTACCCGATCTTATATTTTTTTTTTTCTAAGAAGAATACTGGGAACTAGCCCCCTAGCTATCATTATTTAACATTGGAAGTGTAGACTGTAGAGGTGTTTAGAAGTTAAACAAGATAAAAATAAAACAAAAACGAGTCAGTACTGTCGGCTGCAACTTTCTCTCACACAACGAGACAAATACAGTCTGTCATTGTCTAGTAGTGTTGCATTTTTTTTTTATGAAAGTAGTGTTGCATTTGCATGAAGCTGTCAAGGGTCACGTGAGAAATCGATGAAAAAGCAGGAAGTTTTATTATCAGAAATTATATAAAGAGAACATAAAATATTAGATAGATTACAGTGAAATTTAATACATAAAAAAGAAACCAACCAACACATTCTTTTAGAAATACCTAAAAAAACTGAATTAGTGGTTTAGTTCCTTTATCAGTGAACGCAGGTACAATATTTACCTCACCACTGTCATAGAAAATCTCATAACTAAAGAAACCGGCACAGGAATTCAGTTTAGCCCATTAAATTTCAGTGTGCGCATCCTCATTTCCTTTTTTTTTTCCTCCTCCTCGTTCAATCTCGTCTACATTTCTGATTATCTATGAGAAAATTTTACGAATCTAAAATTACGAACGTCTTCTATGCAATTTTATCTTTCAAATGAGATTAATGATGACGTACTTTCGGACTTGTCGTCACATAAGTATTTATACCTCGTCGTGCAAGTATTTATACTTATACTTTACATATGACACTGGCTGACATCTGAAAGTATTAATATCCAGTATTACAAGTATTTATACCTATGCACTGAAATATTTATACTTATGTGATCAACTATTTTTGTTAGAGAAAGGTTGACGCATGGACGATTGGGAAAGATTGATGCGGAGATGCGAGGATGCGGGGTCTCCACTACTTCACTAGAAGAAGGTTGATGCGGGGACCATTGAGGACTGAAAAAGGGGTAGTCATATCAAGTTACACATGCAAGTATTAATACCTTAGTTTGCAAGTATTTATTTCTTATCTTTCAAGTATTTATACTTATCAAGGTTGACGCAGTACGAGTGTGGGGACTGAAAAAGAGAAGACTATAGTATAATTTTCCTCTAATATTGCTGCAGGGACTGAGGAAAGACAAGAGTGTGGGGAGTAATATAATTATTCTAGATTTGCCAAGTTGAATTTCTGCACCCTAAGGAGCTGTTCAATGATAGTAGTTCCCATGAATGTTCTTGAGAATAACAAGTGTATGAGAATTTTTTCCAAATGTAGTATTCGGCGGGCTAGTTTTTCATTCCCATTTTCTTTTTCTTTTTTTTTAAAAGCTTGGCAGCGGCTGCCAAGCTGATTTGAATTATAGAACGAAAAAACATCTTTACATCATGGAATAAGGAAACACCCAACAACAAAACAACTATTGAAAAAACAAAAACAAAAAAACAAAAAAACAACAAAACAGCTCAATGGAGTACAGCAAACTAATAAAATCTAACGTCTATTTCCTCAGCAGTGAGTTATCCATAATTTCGTTTGCTGCCATATTTTTTCTACCAACATCTGAGGCTGCATCTTGCGGTTGTTGAAAATTTGTTCATTTCTTTGCTTCCAAGTCTCCCAAACAGCGCACACCAGTAAAGCAATTCCCTTCTTGCTCCACTCTCCTCCCTTCCTCCTTATGTTGTTGCGCGAGCTGTCCCATGTGGATAGAAGGTCTTGGCCCAGTGTAAGTAGGTGAAACCCCGCTCTTCTACCCAATAGGAACCAAACATGAACAACATACGGGCATAGGAAGAAAATATGAAACCTGGACTCGGTGGGGCAGTTATCGCACAACACACAAGACAGGGAGCAGGGGATGTTACGGCGAAGCACGTTAGAACTTGGCCTTCCTCGCCGAGAATAGATTGCATGTGTGCACTAAAGATCTGTACTATCTCCTTCTTATCAGTACAGTCGCGACCCGCATACCGAATTGATGCCACGGCATTCTTTCGAGTCCTGGCAGACGCATACCCATGAAAGTAATGCGTATTTTTATCTCCATACTGCAGCCAAGTGATTCTGGACCGCTGTCGCCACCTTTGTTTAATTGTTTGAGCCAACTCATATGCCCTAGCCCTGATTTTCACTCTGAAATTAAATTCCCTTTCATTCAGCACCCGCCTTTCCTCTATGGAATCAAAGAAGGAGAGCCCTTTTGTACAGAACTTGAGTTGCTCCTCTATGTGAGAAAATCAGTGGAGGTGCCAATGCCTTAGGGCTTTGTGCACTTTGTCCGTCTTTGAGTGAAACACCTGAAAAGCACCCGTGGCATGTCGGTCCTGAGATTGCCAGTTGTGTTGAACTATCTGTTGCGCTTCTTTGTATCCAAGCCAGAAGGTTTCGAGCCTTGGAGGGGGTCGGGTTGAGGCTTGCATGCAGCAGTTCAAAAGAAGAGGCACGTGGTCCGAGACGATCATTGCGAGAGCGCTAAGCTTAATGACCGAAAACATCAAGGTCCAGTGTGGTGACAAAAGGACTCTGTCTGGCCGAGAGAAAACCGGCCTTGGCCTTTTGCTGCTCCATGTGTCTGCTCGGTTGGCTAGCTCAACATCCATTAGATCAAAGTCGCGTATCATATCATTAAAAGCACACATGAGATTGTATCCCCGCAAATCTGCGGATCGATCAACGTACCAGCGCACCATATTAAAGTCACCAAGCAAGGCCCAGGGTGTTCGGACCAGTGAATGTACCCCTCGTAGTTCCCGTATGAAGTCCAGCTTGAGGCCGTCACTGCTTGGCCCGTAAACATTAGTAACCAGGAATTCCCATCCCGTTGACTCCTGGAGCAGGAGTGCCGAGATGGAGTGCTTTGAGGCCCAACTATTAATCAGAGTAAAGCTCTTCTTCCAGGCTACTAGCGTGCCTCCCTTAGAATTTTCTGCCAACACCATTGCACAGTTTCTATCAAAAAAAGAGGGCAGTACTCTACACACATAAGCAAAATCATATTTATTCCATTTCACCTCTTGCATACAACATATGTCACATCTCGAGTTCTTTATAACATTACGTACCACCTCACATTTGTTCACATCTCCAAGTCCCCGGACATTCCAACTTAATAATTTGATTTTTTTGCAATCATAGAAAGTTTGATAAACAATAATGACAACGTAGAGAAGGAAAATGCGATCCTCAAACCTCCTCTGCCTCCGAATCCTCCTATGATTCGAGACCATCTATCTGTTGATCTTGTCTTTCATGAATTATGGCTCTCTCCAAATTGTCCTCCGCCACTGTTCTCATGACATCTTCCTAGCTGACACCCATCAATTGTGCCATGTCAGTGCATAATTCATAAGGGACATTTATTTCGAAATATCCTGCTAGGTTCTGGTCACAAGCCGTTTGGGAAGGCCCTGGTCTGGTAGGTCGTGGCTGTTGGGCAGGCCTGCTTTGCTGGGGAGCCGAATTTGGAGATTGGAATTTCCTTTTTGAAGGCCCCGAGGAGATAGTGCTTTGTGCCCAACTTTTCCTTTTGATCCGAACAGATCTCCGTAGGTCAGCCAAGGAGGTAAATGGACTGGTGGATTCTCTGCTGCCTGCCGACCCCGTAGGGCTAGATATGCGGACCGCATCTTCTCCCGCGCGGCCCGTATCCTTTGCCATGCGGACCGTTTCAGAACCTATGCGGGCCGTATCCTCTGCCGGGTAGACCATGCGGACCGAGTCATTTGCCATGCGGGCCAAGTCAATTTCCATGCGGGCCGAGTCATTTTCCATGCGGCCCGTGTCTTCTTCCCTGTCACGTGTTTCGGCAGGCCTGTGGGTTGTATGGCTCGATTCACCACGCAGTAGGGGCTGCGGAACTTTCCTTTGTGGTGTAACATCACATGTCCGCCCAGCTCCCAATGTCTCTTGACAAGTCCTAGGTACTGTTGCGTGAACTCCCTCGTTGGACAGTTGTTGAGGGCGGGGCTTTCCAGGCTGGTTCCCTCTTGGGAGAATTCTAATCCCCATCAGATTCCCTGTGACGGTCCCCTCCGATTGTGTTTGTGTTTGACCCGTTGCCACTTCTCTCCTGCTACCCGCCTCACTGCGGACCGGGGGGACAAAAATTGGGGTGATCCTGAGCAACAGCCCCGTGCTCTGTCTCCCAAAAGGAAGATTACCTTTGTCCTGATTTTGTGGGCCCCCCTGGTTGGATCTGTTGTGGCCTGCTCGCTTTGAACTTGGCGTGTTAGCATAACACTCTTACCCTTCGGATCCTGTGTGACCCCCCCGCAGCTCTGGTTGTGTTGCTGTGGTGCTGGCGGCTCATCTCCCTGGCCGTTTGCTAGGAGACGAACCTCCTCCGGTAGTGTCTGTGGGTCACGACCTCTACATAGCTCCTTGAGAGCTTTTCGTGAGAGCTGAACCATCACGGCGTCTTGTTGAGGATCATGTTCCTCATCAGAGTCAGGCGGGGACGGGGTAGGTGACTGCACCGGGGATTGTGGTCCTGTGTAGTGAGGTGGGATTGGTGGGAGGTCTGTCTTCGTGTACAGTGCAACCTGCTTCCACTTGACCGGGGAGATACTAACGTCATGTACCAATCCACCGTCATGTATTTTTCCCTGGTGAGGAACGTATTTTAGGTCATCAACCCCTACCACCGCCCACCAGGTTGTGAGGTTTGCCGCACATTCCTGACTAACCGACCCCAGAAATACTCCAAAGCGGCTCACTAGGTTCCGAACCTCACTTTCCCTGCTTAGATGCGGCGGGATGCCCTGTAGGCTGACCATTACCTTGAAGGCCGGGATTGCAATGGATGCATCCATGTGAGGGGACCACTGCTGGAAGCTGAAACCATCTTCCCAAGCCTCGGATGGGGTAGCATGGATGAAGGTTTCGGGAGCAAGTCCGTTCGGCAGCATAATAAGGAAGCGATAGCCGGTGATGTTTAACTGACCTGAATCTCCTCTTCGGTAGCAAGTCCGTTCATTCCCATTTTCAATCCCAAAAAGAATTTCATTTCTATCTCTGCTATATTCTTCAGGGAAAAAAAAATAAGAAGTTGACCGAACTTCCGTTTTTTTCCCCACAGCTAGCTCTATGAAACTCTTCTTCATTTCTTTCATTTTTCTGTAAAAACACACAGTAGAAGACAAAATTGAGTTGGCTCATAATAATTAGAGTTTTGATAGCTATTTAAATTTAATTAAAGTTGAGTTGTCCCGGACTCCCGGTTAGTAAAAGAAAAAAATTAAATTAATTACAAGCACAATTTAAATACAAGAATGTTTAATTCAATCTGGATCGAAGTATGACATAGAATTAGTCCTGTTATAATGAATTCATTCATTCATTTATCAATTTACACTGTATAGTCAATTTACAGCGCGCCACCCATTGATCAGAATTTCTCTGGAACAAATGTGAACAGAATCGGGTAGGTACGATTGTTCCCTGAAGCTAACTGTCGTTACCAGGAATTGACTGCTCTCCAATTTCGAAGGTGGCACACGATCGACAATTGTATTGAAAAAGTTAATTATTCAATTTGTTCAAGTCCTTCCCAGGTCGACGTCGGTCGGTCATGTTGACGAGGCCGTCAAAATTTGAAACCACACCATCTGGAATTCTCGATCTTTAAGACATGAATTGCTAGGAAATTCTAGTGAGCAGTGCCTTGTTAGTGATGACTAGCTAGAATCTCGATCTGACTTCTAAGCGATTCCATGCCGCTAATTAATTGAGGTTGGGCGCTTCAGGGTTAATGTTATATTGCACGTATCTTGTGACCGTGTCCCAACAAATCCAAATCTTATTGAGAACTTCAAGGCATCATCATAAAGAAAGATTTTTAAAATATCAAATTGTCGAATAGAGGCCTTTAATTTGGGTACATGTTTTTGTTAACTGGCCGAGGAAATTGGTAGAAACCAAGAATAATGGGCTGGCAATTAATTAACCCTCTAAACCCTAAACCTTTTAATTGTTTATTTTTCTTGATTTTTTTAATTAAATATATTTTCCAATAGTTATAAAAAGTATTCTCACAAGTATTACTTTCTAATTTCAAATGGCATCCAATACAATTTTGGGGAATCGTCCAAATCCAAAAAAATGAAAAGTAAAAAGAAACAAAAAGGAGATGGATGCATCGAAAAAGATTTTGGGTTTGGTTATAGCTACCTTAGTACCTACCCTTCAGATCGAACCTGGTGGGGCAAACTACAAAACGGAGGTTTCTTGCCTTGGGTGGGGTCGTATAAATATCTAGTCTAGAGACCAAAGTTGGAAGGTGGGGTGGGGTGGGCCTCAGGAGATTGCAATGAGTGAAAGCCCACCAATTAAGCAGCAGGGGCTTCTGGTATTGATGCACGAAACACAATAAATATCAACGGTTGTGATTTGCATAACAGGTTCCTGTTATTCCAAATGAATAACAGCAGATTTATTTCCTCATGCATCTATCATGTCTCTCCCATTATTCTCTCATCCCCTCCCTCCTCTCTCCCTGTGATGCTCCCTCGCCGCCCTGCTCTCCTCCTTCCCTCTCCTACTCCTTACTTCTTTTCTTGGATCTCGGTGCCGGAATTCCTGGAATTACACTTCCTCGCTTCTTTCTTGCTGGCTCACCGCTCCTCCTAGCAAAAACTCTCTCACCAGTCACCACTGAAATCTCCCTGCTTTCCACCCCCATTACCCTTCCCACCTCTGAGATTACGACATTAACCTTTCTTGCAACAGACGAGTCCGGAAAGAGACAGTGCCTTGGTGGGGACTACTTTGGAAGCAAGCTGGAAATCTCAACCACCCGTCACTGATCACGGCAATGATGCCTACTTAATTCACCTCCAAGTTAGCACAGGTTTCACTGGCGAGTTTAATCTTACAATTACTGTTCTGTTTAGTAGCTTTTTGGGTTTGAAACACTCTCCTGAGCGTTTCAATTTTAGAAAGAGCTCCGAAATATACCTGTTCGGTTTGGCCAGAGCAACGTGGCTTTACCAAAAGGCGGAAAATATGCAAAACTGGTGATTTTCCTGGGATGTTGTCAGGTCAGTGGACCCGCCACACTGAAATCCATGACTGCGAGATTGATGAACAAGCCCAGTATCGGTGCCTCGTCCATTATTCCCCGTGCATGCAGCCTGGCGGCCACTGGCCACTGGGGTCGCTACTCGCTACTCGCTGATCATTCAGAATTTCACATAGGGAATAGCGTGGCGGTGCCTTGATGATAAGTGGCTCTTCTCCTGGGGTGATCGGAACCATGTCGACATATTATAAAATTTGTTAAACTATGGTTTGGAATATTAACCGACACTACTGCCATGCAACGGCTTTTTTACCAGAATTTAATCAGCCCTAGTGGAATGTTATATGTTAAGATGACAAATGTGTACGTTCAATGGGGATTGGTGAGACAGAGAATTATCTCGGAGTGGATTAACTTATATAACAGCTAGCGAAGAGAACTGTTAGCTGTTGAGGGGATAATTATCTGATGATGAATCGACATTTGCCAGATGTGGCTCTTTTAAACTCTGGAATGATGTATATATGAATTAGAAGTTTAGAACATTTTATTTAGAGAAAGGACTAGTATACTAGCTATTATAGACCTGCTTATTTATGTGGTTCTGCATGTCTTTACTAGTTTTTCACTTTTTTTATTGGTACCATTTATGTAGCATTTAGTACATGTGAATATATGCTGTTCTGTCTGTATTGTACTAGTTTTAGTTTGGTACCATTTGTATATTGTTAATGTGTCATTTAATAATTCATACACACTGCACCAACTTAATTATATAGAAATTTGGTAATTACAAATACAGCATTTTTGTATATATCTCAGTCAATTGAACAACTTATGCGGTCTTCATGATACAAGTTCTTTGTTCATAATTTTTCTCAGATTAATGATATAAATTATAACTATAACATAAAATAAAGAATTATAATTTAAACGAAGGCTTTTAAACAAAGGCTTTCATAAAATATTAATATTTTTTCTTTCAAATTTGTGATCATTAATGAAAGAAAGGTCACCATACTGTACATGCATGTCCCATTATTGTTCTAATTCTACGAACTAATTTAAAATTTATCCATCACATATGCTCGCCTTCTATTTCTCGTAATATACCCAACAACTGCTTTTGTATTTTCTTGCCACACACTGCCATCTAAAGAGAAAAGAAAAGAACAAATAACTGGATTAAGACATTATCAAGTGCATATACAAGGCTTTGTTTATTGAGTTGAGCTAGCTCTATCTCTTGACCATACATCACACGCACTTGTCTTTCAACTTACAAGTGATGACATGAACTCATTTCAAATTAGCTAATTAAAATAAAGAGTTTATTTAAATTGCCAGTGTTTTGGGAAGGCAATTGCATAAAATACCTTGTTTTGAGGTAATGGCACACAATATTTTTTTTCACACAATATAATACCAAAAAGAGGATGGATGAAACAAATTTAAATAATCTACAGAAAAGGAAGTTCAATATATCATAGCTGTTGGAGCAATGCAATTTGCAGTGAGTTATGAAAATGTAGATACTATTCCTTGCTACTAATTAAATGCCATTTGCAATGAGCTAGTGCAGCCTTTTTTGGGGATATGATTGATGGAGGTCTGCATGCATGATTAGTATTATGGTGTGTCTTGATTTAGATAATCCAATGTAAGAAAGAAAAATTCTTAGAAATTGAAATTCTACTAATTTTGTTAAATTATCAACGCACTATTATATATATTCAGCTCACATTAATTATCCTCGGATGTTGGAATTGATTAATAATATGATTAATAGCAATATTACTGATTGCATGCTGACACGTGTCAAGGAAAACTTGGCACGTGTGAACAGATTGTGTATATATGCTTCATATATAATGGTTCCAGAAATTAAAACAGTAGATTATTTTATTTCATATACTGAAAATTTTGCATCATTTTTCCAAACATATTCTTTTTTGTGCAATATTCGGAACTTTTACGCCAGAAAAAAAAAATGAAAACCACATTCTACAATCTACATGGATGATGTAAAGAAAATAACGAATCATTTACATAGAAATTAACTATTGTAACTTTATCTCGTTTTAGACATCATTAATTGACCGGCCAGGGAGTTGAAGAATAAAATAAACTCTCATAGAATTGAGTTGTTGAACAAGTGTAAGATCGAATAAGTACGTATATATCAGAGAAATTCTGACCTGTTAATTGCCATTTGTAGGTGGACAATTGGTACCGGGGCGACTGGACGAGCAGTCCGAAGGCCCTGAAGGAGGAACATTTTTCCTTTTAGATTCCGGCGACTTATCTCCGGGACCATCAACGACCACATCAGAAGCTGCGCCAAGCAGCCTTGCACCATCAGCATCTTGCATGCTAATTGATGCCACAACTAATACTATAATTGCAAATGCCATCATTACTTGTTTTGAACACCTTGTCATTTCAAATTCTTAGAATTTTGTAGGAGGATTCCAAAAAGCTAGGACAATTTAGTTGGTAGCTAGCTAGTTATCTGATGAAGAGATGAGAGAAACAGAGTATGACTGAGTGGTCAAGAGATGAGAGAAATCTGGTTATCTGATGAAGGAGATACTTCCTCCTTTGGTATAAGCTTGAGTATTTATAGTGGATTAGATATGCTTTTTCTAGCTACTAGTACCTCGCATGCCAAGTTTAAAATAAACGGGCCATATCGTGAGTGCCGCATCTGCAAAAGGCTCAAGATCGACAACGAAAATTTTATAATCGGGCCACTGGGTTCATCATATATATGTTTATTTTTCTAAACGTATTTAGTTCATTTTTTTTTAAAGATTGGTTGTATTTTTTTATCGTATTCAGTCTAAGTTCAATACTTTTTTTTTTTGTTAGAATTACATATTTAATTTTAAAAACACACGGTTATCTAATCATTTTTTATTACTAAATATCAAACATAACTAAAGACAACTTATTACCTATTTATATATACAGTATTTGTACATATAAAAAACAAACACATTAAATGGGCTAAAAAGCTATGATTTGCATGTGTTCATGGAGCGACTTCTTCCGGTTGCATTTCGAGACTTTGTCCCTGATTACGTATGGGATGTTTTGTGCGAAATTTTAAGCTTCTTTAGAGAGGTTTGTGCCAAGGAGCTTGATCCATCCCGTATCGATCAATTAGAAAAGGATATTGCGGTCACAATGTGCAAAATGGAAAAGATATTTCCTCCGGTATTTTTCGATTCTATGGAGCATCTTGTGGTCCATGTGTGTAAAAAACAGTAAAATTTTCTGGACCACCGGATCAGCGATTTTCAAAGTAGCTTAATAAATAGTAAAAAAATTCCAAAAAATGTAAAATATAGTCTCCAAGCACATTTCAATATTTAGAACATGTTGAACGGTTCGGATCGATTGTTTGGATTTTCAAAAATAAAAAAAATAGCCCGAAGTAAATCCCCCGTTTACTTCGCGAAGCACAATAACCCATCTCTATATATATAGCGGAGTTTCAACTTAACTATTTTTGTAGCTAGGAGGCAAAGCCGCCGACGACTAAAGTTTGAGGTTATACTATTTGAATGATTTTTAAGTAGTTGAGGCCGTTATAAATTAAAAGCTAAATGCATGGATACTTATAATCTTATTAATTACATCTGAAGCTTCAATTTAATTTGTATAATTAGAAAATTATGCAAGTAGCACGTACTGCAGATGAAGATCATTCCAAGCAAGTCCCATTCATCTTCGTCTGCGCGCGGTCTACGTACAACGCAATTTCTTGGGGGACTTCTCTTTTATTCTCTTTGACTTGCACATGTTCTGTCGGCCTGCGGTTTCTAAAGCAGTTCCCAGATCGGAAGGAGACCTGGATTACAATTCTATAATAAGCATTTTGTGTGATAGATCTGAGCCACTGGATCAAAAATTAACGGCACATGTAAATTGATGACTCGCCATGGCGTTGCCCTAAAATTAATTCTCACCACGTTTCAGGAATTAATTGTTTCATCTGGAGCCATCTATTTCAAGACATGCAGATAACTCTCTTTAGGCTTAATTAGGTGCTCAATGTACATGATTTAGAGCTTTTTTTGTTAGGACCTTTGACCAGTTTGAGCTAGTATTTGAGTATTTAAGAGGGATCTTATTATTGTATTTTGCGTATGAATAGTGGACGAATACATATGAGAACAAGGCACAGTAATATAAAAAAAAATTAATCAGTGGCGCTGGCACAATTAAGCTAGTTCCCTTACAGAGATTCCCTGTATCCAAGGAAAGTTCAAAATCTTTAATTGCATCTTTGAACGTTGAAATGCTTTGCATGTTTCCAAACCCAATAAAGTAATCAACTAATTAAAATTTCCTTTTCTGGATGCTAGCTATTGCATATATATCGCCCATGCATATATATATAGAAGATTTGGCAGCACGCAGCTGGATGGTTCCACATATATTACCTTTATTATTTTGTCAGATATATCCTCGTCATGTTCATGTTAATTTCATATATATAATTACTAATTTAATGTTTTGACTATATAAATTATTCTCTCGAGAAATTTAAACGTCGCTTGTATGTAAAAATATCTTAATGCAACTTTTGTTTTTCGTTACCGTAATCTAGTCTAAATAAAGAGTAAATTTGTGTTGTACACTGACTAGTCATGTTGCAACTTAAGTCATATGTCGTGTCATGCCGCGATGAAATCAAGTTTTTGTGTGCCTTGTTATTAATGGTCATAGCACATAAATTATCACAACACATTAGCAACGTTGTAACTAAGTCACATCGTAATCAAACATATATAAATGTGGTCATGTTTGGTCTTGTTAATTAATCACATTTGTGTACATTTGCCATTTGGTCATGTTTGATCACGTTTGTTTTTGCGAATAGTAATTTTGTTTTAGGATCAAGAAAACATAAAAAAAAAAATCGAAAATGTGGAAAATTTTGAATAAATTATAATTAAAGAGGCAATGTGGAAAATGTGGAAAATTTGTTGTATGGATTTATTTGAACATATAATGATATAAACATTTACGTACGTTATTCAAAATAACGGGTACGTAATTATATTTGGTCATCTATAGGGATGTACCGTGTTGCGACTAGGTCGGTTGCGTCTTGCATGCCATATCATGCCGTATCAATTTTTTTTTTTCAAAGAGCAGTTACGTCACGAATATATACGACATGTGCATGTGAGCTACGACACATGGCTAGCACACGTATCATGCCATGACATGTCCGATTATGATGACGATGTAATTTTCAAATGATATTTATTTATCGCATTGCTTGGAACGGGGATGCTAACATGGTTCAATTTGAAACTTTAATTGTTTGCAATGGTTCATACAAACAACAAATCTGTGATTTCCTATACAATTTCTTGGTTTCAAATGCATATAATAAATAAAAAGGTAGGATAATCAAAAGTAATTTCCCCCATCTTGCGAGGAAGAAACCATGGAGGGACATGTATGCAAATCCACCTCGCCGTACTTTATTTTATCTCTTTATTTAACTTAAAAAAGTACGGCATAATCTTTCTTCTTGATTTGATTGTCTCATGCATATCTTGATTGTTGCCATGGCACCACAGCCTCTTGATTATTAATTTGTTCATGGGACAAAGTCACAAAGATACCTTTTTATTCGGTTGTAAAGAATTATTGATCTTGTACCTCGTTGACTTGACAGTCAATAAATCGACAAATGTAAAATTTTCAAATCTTATCTGCCCCTCCCCCCACCCCGTATCATTTATTTAGCATTAGATGTGTAAAATTACAGGTGTTTAGAAGTAAAAAAAAGAGAAAAAAATAATAAAAACAAGTCAGACGAAGAAGCCGACCAAGGCACCAAGCACAATATTTGGGGAGAGTGCCTGTTGCAATACCTAGTGAGCACAATGTTTTTGTCCCCACAACGAAACAAAATACAATGTGTCATTGTCTAGTAGGCAATAGCTTTGCATGAAGCTGTCAGATTGTCACATGTGAAATCAATGGCTCAGACCATTTTGAGATGAAAGATACGATACGCAAGTATCTAAGTGCAGATTCCTAGTCCCAGCTTCATGAAGACAGCGCGCCACCAATAGATCAGATTCCTGACAAATGCGAACAGAATCAAGTAGGATGGTGCTCCCTGGAGGCTGGAGCCAACCATCGTATATACCTGAATTTCTCTGCTCTTTCATTTCCTAGCTAGCTAGCTAGGTTGTACATGACAACTGCATTGAAAAATTCATTCAATTTGTTCAAGTCCTTCCAGAAATGACTTCTGTTTGGTTATATTTCTTTGTTGAATTTCCGAGGAAATCAGTATAAGCACATTATTTTATACGAGTGTTTTGCAACTTCAGTGTAATTCTTCATGTTAGAAACTTAGACATGATAATTTGACTTGACTCGGTCAATGATTTTAAAACAAGAGTACATTATAATTTAAATTTGTAGTGTTTTAAGGTGTTAAGATAAATTCATTCCAATGAAATATTTATACAATTAGTATATAGAAGCTTATATATATATTTGATTAAGAATAATGAGTGACAAGAAATCACCCTAAACCCTAAATATTAGTTTCAACAGTTTTGAAGAAATATTCTCAAAAGATCTACTTTCTATGATTTCAAATGGTATCCAAGACAGTTATTAATGAGGACTCATCCTAAAAATATAGTGCTCAAAATTTTCAAAAGGTGGCAACACTAGATGAAATATTGGCTTACTAGGTTAAACTTATTTAATGTCATTCCCCGGGTCCGAACCCGATTCGGCCGGAAAAAAACTGGGTGTCACCGTAACAAGAAAAATATTTGAGGGAACAATTATAATTGTCTTGGAAATATTTTGAATTCACTTAATGATCAACTTTAGATATTAATTAATTTATTACTTTCATGACACTTCCTCATAATTTCAAGGAGAAAAAAATATTTGTCAGGGTTGATATCGTCCTCTTTAAATTTATATAGGCAATGATAGAAAGGATTTCAGGGAGAGAGCACTGGGCAGTCTCTGCCAAACTCAAAACTTTTAGAGAGAGAGAGAGAGAGAGAGAGCTGCAGCCGTCGCCATATTCTGGTGGCGCAAACTACAAAATAGAGGTTTGTTGCCCTGGTGTCCAGTAAAAATATTAAGAGACCGAAGTTAGAATATGGGCTGGGCCTCAAGAGATAGCAAGAAACCATAATAATGAGATCCACATAGGCTGTGTTTTCACCTTCCAAATTGGGCCAATCTGATGGAGGCCCAATAAATCCGCAGTTAAGCCGAGTTGAGATGTTGCTTATGATTTCAAACTTCTTTGTCAATGTTTAACCTCTTTGACCCCACCACTGATCCCTCAACTTTTCAATGAAACTTGAAGAGCACCGGCGTCTCGATTGCTTTAATTACTAAAATCTTAATTACTTTAATTACTTTAATTTATATTTGTACACGTTGCTGATAGAAAATAAATCAATGGCTTTACTTAAAAATTGCAGCATATTTCTATGTTTTTGTCTTCTTAATTCAATCAGCAAATTTAACTAAAAATTAAATACAAGTTGACGACGAGTTTCTCAAACAAAAAGATATTACTAATTTGGAATTGGTTTTGGATTATCCGTAATATTAGATCCAATACCTTTTTTATACACATGCCACATGTCCTTTAGATAATTTCAGATTTAGTTCTTCATACATTGTCCCGGTATAGTTTAGGCAAAGTGGTCAAGAGCGAAACAAGAAAATTTAGATTAGAGGACTAAAACATAAAATACAAAAATATATAATATGTTAGATGGAACTTGAACTCATATTTACACACCAACAAAAAAAAATTTTAACCACTAAATTACGAACATACATTTGATATTTTATAAGTGGAATTAAACTATATATAGAGGGTTCAAATGCACTATGATTTTGTACTCCAATATGCTCTACATTTTTATCTCCGTTTTCAAAGTCTGAACAATCAATCTGAACTGCTCAACATTATCTTCATAACAAAATATGCTTGGAGACCAAATTTTATATTTTTTTAAAAAATTTACTATTTTTTAGATAGGTACAAAATCACTGTTTTAAGAAGATTCTAGACCATCCGAAAAAGTGATTTTGTACTTATCTAAAAAAATAGTACAAAAATTCTAAAAAATATAAAATTTGATCTCCAAGCATATTTTATTATGAAAATCATGTTGAAAGGTTCGGATCGACTGTTCAGACTTTGAAAATGGAGATAAAAGATGTGGAGCATATTGGAGCACAAAATCATAGTGCACAAAATCAAGTGATCCCAAGGCGATCCCAACCATACTAACTATATATACCTAAACTTGGGCCAAACCCCAGTTCATATCAAGGATGACACAAATTTTGAAGCATCCTAGGGCCTTCGATCTCGGCGTCGAAGTAAAGTTTAATGAGAGTACATGTTGCACCTTCAGTTTTTTCTGAGTGGTAAGAAGGTACATGTTGCACCTTCAGTTATTTCCGAGTTTAAAGTATCATGTCTTTTAACATATGTGAGAGATGTTGTCATTGTAACCATTCATTTTAATCGTTTTAGCAGAAGTCTGATACAGATGCTATTATTAAAGATTAAATTGAATTTGACTCTTGGTTTTACCAGAAGTCTTAATTATTTATGTTGTTTGTCTTAATTTCTTTCTTGACATTAATTAATTCTCGATCGGTACGAAGGTTATAAAAGGTGGGCAAGTTCAAAGAGAAAGCGTACAGAAGGGATATCAACATCTGATATAATTATGAGAATTGTCAAGGACTATAATGAATATGTAATGCGCAATTAGGCCAGAGGCTGTACTCGATCTTTCCTCCAAATTTGACCAATAGGCCACAACTTTGCGCTAGGGCTTGTCGACCACTGCGGCGGTACGTCTCTCTCTCTACTGTTGCACTGATTGATTGTAATTGGAGACTAAATAAGATAGAGACAAACAATGTTGTGATTTATGTTTAGGTAGAGAGGGAAAAGATGACGGTGTCGTTGCTGACAAAGTAGATCGTGAAGAAGAGGGTTAAGAAGTTTAGGAGGCCCCAAAGCGATAGAAGATCTGCGTTAAGGTAATTCTACGCTTTGATTGTTTCTTTTACATTATTTTTCTTGAGTGATAAATCTTTAGTTCGTCTTTTGATTGTTCTGGAAGGATTTTGATATCATATTTCACCATTTGTAAGTGTGGTACTTTCATGCAGCATTACAAGTCTTTTTCTCATCTTTTCTTTCATTCAGTTGAGGGGAAATTAATTCATATAGTTTCAAACTGTAGTGGAAATTGGATAACATCGCTGTAGGGGTTCATTTTTATTCTTTTTGGTATCAATAATTTTGGTGAAATTGGACAATGATGTGCTGGTCCAATTTTCAAAAGCTAGTGAAATTACAATCATTGATTATAAAATATCTGTGTAAAAACCAAAGAATGTTCTAAATTTTTAATTTTTTAGGGTTAAAAAGCTATAGTTTCAACCTGATGGTCGAGGCTGTCGTGCACAAACAAACTGATTCTACCTTAAAAAAAGTAAAAAATAGCTGTAGTAACATTTCATATTTTGCTCTCTAGAATACTTGTAATATTCTCAATTCTGTGCTCAAAAGTGGAACTTTATTGTGTCGAGAATAGGAAAATGAAAATACATAAGTTTGTTTCTGACAAAGGGCATTTTGGGAGCTGCCATATGTAATTTTGTGGTTTTTAAAGCTGTCATCTGTAATTTTGTGGTTTTTGGAGCTGTCATCTGTAATTTTTTTTTTATAGCAAGTACTTTTACCTGTTTCTCTACATTGCCAGTGTATATATGTTTTTATATGTATATATTCTTACTGTATACTGTCTGGGATGGTATCGGGTTGTATGTGTAGTTTGGGGAAAAAACATGTGGATAGGTTTTAAGTCGTGTAATGAGAATTGGTTTATGCATGCTGAACCATCCAAGTCATGTTGGCGCTTTTAATCACGCATGCAACTTACTGTGGTTTCAACCTCTTGCTGCACTTAATTTAGAGGAGAATAAAGTATTGAAACCAAAGGAAACAATTGTTGGTTTCACAGGAGCAATTGGCTGATAATATACAACATGCTTATTATTTGGCTTACCCATTTCTTCTCCATTTGCTGAGTCAATCGGCTGTCTCCATTTCCATCAACTATTGTATTTTCTAATTTATTTCAATCCCCACTTTACTACTACAAAATTCATTATAACAATAAAAATGTGTAATAATCTTGGTATATTTTTAGGGTCAAATACTAAGATTATGCAATCAATATTTAAATTAATCATATTTAAAAAATTGATCAAAATAGACTTTCAATCTCCATGGCAATGAGTGGGCACTTTACTAGTTAATAACAAACAAGCTCTGAAAACACCACTAATGGAGTGATTGAGATTGAGGTATGTACTAGTTTGTAGGATAAATTGATCAAACAGACTTTCAATCCCCACGGCAATGAGTGGGCACTTAATTTACTAGTTAATAACAAACAAGCTCTGAAAACACCACTAATGGAGTGATTGAGATTGAGGTATGTACTAGTTTGTAGGATAAATTGAATCTCTGTTGAGGCAGAATTTTTGAATTAAGACTCGATTTCTGTTAATATCAAATTATTAATTTGGAGCTTGATAAAGTGGAGTATTGTACCTAGAGGAGGCATTATTTCAGAACCAAAGACTTTGAGGTTATGTTTGATTTGTGGTCTGAATATGTGCAGTTTAGTTTAGGCCCAAACAACCAAAAGGTCTAGAACAATCTTTTCTTTTGAGGTTGTGTTCAAGTAGATACGGTTTTAGGTTAATAGTGATAGAATGAAAATGGTAGATGTATCTTTATTCCGTGTGTTTCGTGTAAGTAAATACCTTTGAGAAAAAATATAATTATAAAAGTATGGAATGGGATAATATAAACGCTAAAAGAAATATATATGTGATTACATGAAAATACTTTTATTAAAAATCAAATAGTTTAACATTAATACACAAAGTCACGCACTCATTTTGAATAAAGTGACGTGAAAAATAACTAAAATTATTGTTAAAGATAGATAACTAATTTAGACACTTAAAAAGTGACACAAATTAAGATACACTTTAGGCAACTGAGCACACCTTCCAATACAAATAGTGTTGATTGGTCGGTGCCGTAAAGGGAGAGCGAGGGAAGGAGAGAGCAAGGGAGAATCCTCCTCCTTCACCAAAGTGAAAATTGGAAAGGGTTATGTTTTTGTGAGTGCCACGGAATTGTTACATTCCCGTTTGTTTTATGCTTCTACCTTCTGTACTAATTTTTTGTTTTTTTAATTTTATTTTAGTTTTCAATGAATTTTGCTACGGGCACTAAACGCACTAAACGAGCTCGTGAACTTAATATAAAAGATCGTTGATTCCACTTTATACATAGATTTGAACCGATGATCTTGACTTATTTGACAAGCCAAATGTTATTATTTCAAATTTTTCATTTTCTGAAGGTGTTCTATTTATCAAAATCAGGCAGTTAAAAATATTTAAAAATGAAAGGCACTAAATAATTAATTTTTAATCTTTTTTATCCAAAATTAATCCAGAAATGAAAAAATTGAAAGAGAATGCTTTGCTTGTAAAGTAGATCAAGATTAATTGTTCAATTATTATTATTATTATTATTATTATTATTATTGAGAAGATGATTGAGGGTTAAGTCACTCAACTATTCTAATATTCACGATAACATTTCAATTCGATTTCAAATCTGCAATCTTCTATACAAAAAACATTGTATTTTGTCACTAGATCCAATATTGATTCTTAATTATGATTAACAAGATCTTTAATCGAGCTTACGCTCAATTATTAAAAAATTGTATTTATTTTTATATTATCTAAAAACTTAAAGCGTAAAGCAATTAATATTTTTTGATATTGTAAGCAGTGAAGACAGAACAAGAGATCCACTAACAAAAAACAATTAATTAATTATATGACATGTGCACCATCATGTCTATATAATCTCGGCCATTATCACCTTGTGTTATCCATTGCAGCTGCCAACCCCTCCTCCTTAATCCATCAATTAAACCCTAACTAGCTACCAACTAATTATTTGTAATTCCTTTTCCTATCCTCATATAAAATTCCAAAAATTAGAAATTAATGGCAAGGTGTTCAAAACTACTAATGGTATCTGTACTAATGCTAGTTCTTGCATTAAGTAGCAATGCTGATGGTACAAGGCTGCTTTCTGAAGCTTCTGATGTGGTCGTTGATGTTCCCGGTGACTTATCACCGGAATCTAAAAGGAAAACTATTCCTCCTTCATGGCCTTCCGACTGCTCATCCAGCCGCCCCGGTTCCAATTGCCCACCTATACAACACCAGAATCTGCTACATTGATAGAAGTTAATTAGAAAAGAGTGAGGCTATGATACTTTGTAATGCGCGGATCGTTCCGTGCATTGGATTCATATCTTCGTCTTGAAAGTCCAAATAGTCGATCTGAACGGCTCAACATTATTATCATAGGAAGGAGGAGGAGGAGGAGGAGTTCCGATGGGCATCGGATCACAATTCGTTTGATACTCGGTTTAAGCTGTTTGATCGATTTGCATCAAAATTTACATGAACAATTTAAATTCATAGGACGGTTGAGACGTACAAATATATATAGTCTCACTTTATTTTGCCTCTGCGGAATAATGTACATTTTTCAGCTTAAAGGAATAATGGAATGCTTAATTATTTGGACTAGTATTTCTTTACATGAAATATTTGTTTGTTAATTTGAGTTAAAACCAATTGTTGACAATTAATATCACGTATATATATTACAAATAAATATACATTTTGATAACTTTTAGGAGCTACCTTGGAACTCTCATACTCTTGCAGATATATACCGTACATTACATAGGAATAGGATAAAACAATTGCTTCACCTTTTTTTTGCCCTTTTGACGACAAAATATAAAAAACTGAGAAGTTAGGTAGGAAGCTTGCCGTATTTGAAATCGTGTTGTACGATTTGATTTTTTATGGAAAGAGACAGCAACCGATAACAAGTCAACTATATATGACAAAATTAAGCATTAATGTCAGGATCAGAATACATGGGCGGTTTATTTTATTTGGACCTGTTGGCACTTATGGAAATAGCGCAATTAATGCGCCACGCGAGAATTTTCAGAGATATATACAAGACCGACGGCACAAATGCTGGTTCAGCGAATATCAGAAGATGCGCTACCTTGGTTGAAATATTAATTGCTCAGTTGTTTTTTTTATTTTACGCACTGAGATGTCTTTGTTACTATGCTAAGTTAAGTTATAGCATGTAGCTAGATGTGCATGGTACTGTATACGTTGTTGTACAGCTGGTATGATTTAATTAATATAAACAACCTGTGGCAGCCTCTGCCACAGACTTTGAGCAATACAAAACCAGCAGATAGCTAGAAAAAGACTGCTTATTTTGGTCTTTTCAATTCCTTAAATATCTCTATACAATTCAGTATTACGTACACTATCCAAATTAATATTTTCATCCTTGCGGATAGTTACAAAAGTAATGTTCTTTTAAACTTGTATATATTTTGAATAACACTATTTATTATTAAAAAAGAGAAACCCCTCGGCCTCCGCCGTTGAATTTGCGATAAGCAAACAAAAGGGGCTTTCCACCTTGATCTTAGCCAAAAGGCCTTTTGCTCTTTTGCAAAAAAAGCGATTGAGAGAAGCCAACCCTAGAACGCAGCCGCCAACGCCCTCCTCCACCTCTCACCCCTCCATTCCACCCCTTAATTTCATCTAGAATCAAGAGTCTCGGCTTATTTGCACGCGTGGATGTGGTTCACAGCTGTAACCACACCCCCCCCCCCCTTTTTGTTTTATTCTCTTTGCACGCGTCCATCTTGCCAAAAAAAGGGGAGGTTTACCTAAGCAGAGTTACCTAAGCAATGTTACAGGAGAGTTTACCTAATTAAGCAGAGTTAAGGAGATTGGTATTAGTGCGTCAAAAGACAAAGCTCTTAGGGTCCCACCAGGATTCAAAGCTCTTAGGGTCCCACCAGGATAACAAACCGCTTCACCTGGGAAGCATTTTAAATTTTTTCTTTAGGAAAGGAAGCATCTTTTTAATTCCAAGAGTATACAGTATATAGCAAAAGAGAGATACTCAACAAGTTGTACGAAAGGATCACCAAGGTGTGCTTGTTCTGTGGGAAAATGGGGCATGACCGAAGCCAGTGTGAGGAAAGTATTAGACTGCAAAGGCTGAGCATGGACCCAAGATACCAATCGAGACCGGGAATGAGGAACTTAGGGGGGCCTAGGTTCGGTAGTTGGATAACAAATCCTGCCTGTCTTCCCACCAACCAAACCCAAACCCCACAGAACCAATCCGCTCCGCAGTATACACCAGGGATGCAGGCCCAAGGCAACTCCTACGACCCAACCACAAGCCTATTTCTGGGCTTACCAAATTTGCACCTCAACACAGCCCAACACAATCCCATCCCACCAAGACAAAATGAACCCATAACACAAAACAGGCCTTCCATTACAGATCCGACCAATCACTCAAATGGTACACACACTAGTCATAACCCAAACCAATATGCAAGTGGTTCTGATCCTGCCACACAGCTGACCGGCCTCGCTTCAAGCGGCCAGACTCGGCTGGCCAAGAGGATACTGATAGAGGCGAGCCAGGAGCCGCCTCTGGATCATATATGAATATTGTAGTATGGAATTGCCGTGGTGCGGGAGGACCACAAAAATGAGAATTCCTGGCTCGAACCCTCCCAGCAACAAGGGCGACGGTCACCTTTGTTAGGGAAACAAAATGTTCTTTTCGCAAATCTAACCTCTTTCATCCCCAACTAAACATGACAAACCACTCTTTTTATAAAAGCAATGTGAAGTATTTAATTAAGAAGTTTTTATAAAAAAAAAATTAAGAAAATTCTACTTAATCCGAGAGTGTTCACAATAATTCTTATACTGCACAAATTATTTGACTTACAAGTTTAGAAGTATAATGTCCATTGACTCCATTTATCTCTGTTTAGAGAAGGTTCCGAGACTTCTCATTTTCCAGGCTTGTCGCAGCAAAATAAATGACATAATATTTAAAAATGTAACGACTTCATTGAAGAAAGGCGCAAAAAAAAAAAAAAAAAAAAAAAAAAAGCTAAATGGAAAGCATTTGTCATGAATTCGCTGCAAAGGGCCTAGAGAAAATCCAGTTCTCCAGTAAAAACGATCGGATGGTCCTGAAGCCTTCACACCTGTAGTCCCCTCTGCGTGGCACCATCTCATTCGTCCTCATTTGAGGCATAATAAACTTTAGACCCGTTCGAAAAAAAGTTGGTACCCGTTATATTAGTGTTTTATCATAGTTCGTGCCGCATTTCTTTTTGCAGCAAGATGGTGGATCAGAAGGTTCTTAACCAATGTAAATTCCTTCTCCTTCCTCCCAAACCTGCTCTCCCCATTAATTCCTCCTTCCACCTCCATTACCCCTCCGCCCTCCTACTCTTTCCTTCTACTCTCTTCCCGGAATTAATTACACTTCCCCGCTTCTCTCTCTCTCTCTCTCTGGCTCACCGGTAGCTCCTCCTTGCAACAACTCTCTTACCACCGAAATCTCCCTTCCTTCCACCACCATTACACTCCCATCCTCTGAAATTCATTATAACCACACTAACTTTTCACGTACTGGAAAGAGACAGTGCCTTGGTGGGTACTAGTTAGAGACCGATCTCTTGAGCCTGGGCTGGAAACCTCGACCACCGGTCATCGACCATGGCAACAGTACCAATTCAATTCACCTCCAAGTACTTGTTTCAATGGCTAGTTTAATCTTACATTTACTGTTCTGTTTAAGATTAGAAAAAAGCTCTGAAATATACCTGTGTGGTTTGGTCAGAGCAATGTGATTTTATCAAAACTTGAACTATGCAAAAGTGATGATTTTTCCTGGGAAGTGTGGTCAGGACGTCGGTAGACCTGCCACACTGAAAGCCGTGATTGCGAGATTGATGAACAAAGCCGGTATCGCTTCCTCGTCTTTGATTCCCCGTGCATGCATCCTTGCTGCCACGGGCCACTGGGGTGGCTAGTCTGCTCATGGCTCCTTCAGATTATTCACTTGACAGGAAATGGCGTGGCATTGGAATGAGATAAAGAAGAGTATTGTCAGCTGTTTGAGGGGATAATTATTGGCTTTGTTAAACAATGGGAAGAGTTATATATATTTGAACATAACTTTATGGATGCAATTAATGGCTGAATCCATATCCTCGACGGTACCGTAAAAGATTCCCTTTTACAATTAGCTATTTACGGTTTGAGATTAACTCTCAGTCTGTTTGGGATTCGGGCTGACTGAGGGGGCAGTATTATTGGGCTTTGAGATTCGTGCCAAGTTAAAAATAACGGTCCAGATCAAGTAATTGTAAAAGATTCCCTATTATGGTACCGTCGGTGATATGAATTCATTAATGGCTGGTGTGGCTCAAAGATGAATGAAATGTTACAAGAACTCGTTGGAGCCTTTTAATGACTGGTGTGTACTTCTACCTGTATTGTATTAGTTTTTTTTTTTTTTTTAGTACCATTTATGTACATCTAAGTACATAGGGATATATGCTGTTCTGTGCCATCTAAAAATTCATAAACATTGCACTAGGTTATATGAAAATTTGGTACTTGAGAATACAATATTACTTGAGAATACAACATTATTTTTATATATCACATTTAATTGAACGACTTTTGCAGTCTTCATGATACAAATATGTAATTTAATTGTTCATAATTACTCTGGAATTTATAATATACATAATTATAACTAAAGTATAAATCATAACTATATATATTATGTAAACAAAGATATAACATATCTTAATGAAAAAAAAGCCACCAGATTTCATTGTTTTATTTTTCTTAACTAACTTTTAATTGATTCTTCAGGCTCGCCTTTTGTTTCTTTAAATATATCCAACAACTGCTTTGTATTTTCTTGCCACACTGTCATCTGAAGAGGAAAGCAAAAAAAAAAAAGAATTGGATTAAGGCATTATCAAGTTCAGATACAAGGCCTCTGTTCATCGATTATATATACCACTATCCCCTTGTTCATCAAGTTCAGATTCAATTTAATTGGATTAACTATACAAGGCCTTTAATTTTTCAGATAAAGGGAGCTAGGGGGTTGGAAAGACCTTGTGTAGTTCTAGGATTGTAAATAAACTTTTTTATTAATACAACTTGTTAGATGTCTTTAGCCAGCTGACCTTAAAAAAGATATATACATATACCACTATTTGGCCCATACAACGACTGACGAGTACTGATGACATGAACTCATTTCAAATAAAGAGTTTATATATAATTGAGTTGAATTACCAGTATTTTGGGGAGGCAAATATAAAATACCTTGTTATAAAAATGTATGTACTATTTTTAATTTTTACCATCTTCTTGGGTTCTAACGTGCTACTAATTAATTAAATGTCATTTGCAATGAGCGAGTGCACGCAGCCTCGTTTGGGGATTGGATGGAGGTCTGCATGTGATTATTTTTATGGTAATGGCGTTTCTTAATTAATGCAGTCCTCAAAGGAAATGATTAGCAATTACTGATTGTATGCTTGACACGCGTGTAAAGGAGAACTCGGCACGTGTCAACAAACTGTATGCTTCTAGTTTTTGCTCATGATTCGTTACATATTCAAAATTCAAACAGAAAATAAAAAAAATAAAAGTAAATCAGACTAAATATTTTCATCTTTAACAATATTTATCCTTTTATAATTTCTTTATTCAACAATGAAATGAACTATTTTGTCTTTACCTCTCCGTTAAATAGTTAAATAGAAAGGTAATCAATATTTAGTGAGCAAAAATTTTATTAATTTCTTATTTTGTTGTAATCAAAAGAAATAAATAAATGTTATCAATTAGTTGTTTTTATGGTAACATTCATATGAGAAAATTGTAAGGGAAAATAACGAGTGTTTAGATAACTAAATACATATTTTAACATAATAAATGCCAATACATTGCCACATAAAATCACAATTGCAGAATTTTTTTATCTTAACTGTTTAAAATTTAACAAATTAAATTGAAAATGTTAATAAATCATGACATCTACATGCTTAATATAAGAGGAGAGATAAATCAAACACTTTCTCTGCTTCAAGTCATTTCAGAGAAATTTAATTTTGAGCTTTAGAAAAAAAAAGTAAATTCTTTTATTTTCTATCTAGAGAATTTTGAATCAATTTTCCAAACAGTATTATTTTTTTGTACAATATTGAAAACTGCTATGCAACAAAAGATCAAAAGCACATTCTGAATCTACATGCATATATCAAAATAACAAGAAAATAACGAACATCTACATATAAGAAGATTGCAGTATTATCTCATTTTAAACATCATTAATTAACCTGCCCGGAAGCTCAAGGATAAAAAAAAACCCTCTCATAAAAGTTGCTCAGCAAAGTGTAAGAATCAATTTATCAATTTATCAGATTGTGACCTGTTAATCGCCATGTGGAGGTGGACAATTGGTACCGGGGCGGCTGGACGAGCAGTCTGAAGACCCTGAAGGAGCTGGAGCACTTTTCCTTTTAGATTCAGGTGATGAAAAGCTGGGAACATTATCAACCAGATCAGGAGCTGCACCAAGCAGCCTTGCACCATCAGCGTTTTGCACGCTAATTGATGCCAGAACAAGTATTAGTACAAGTATCATTACTCGTATTAAACACCTTGTCATTTCAATTTTTTAGAATTTATAGGAGGATAAGAAAAATAACAAATTAATTAGTTGGTAGCTAGTTAGGGTTTAATGGATGGACAAGGGAGGAGGATATTGACAAAGCTATATATAGTTGAAATGAAGCATAGGTCATAACTGTAATTAATTGGTTATTGCAATTGTAAGTAGCTAGGTCTCTTGTTCTGTCTTCATCACTTTGAACAATATATTAATGAGTAATTATAACATCTCCCGTCTAACCTTCCCCCGTTCTGTCCCCCATCAAAAGTCATACCAAATTAACGGTCAAAGTTGTACTAAATTAATCGAGGTATGCACATATGCTTGTAATACTCTTGATATATGAACTATTTACACTGACACTACGAGTTACGAATACTTGCTCGATGAGGTATGAATACTTGTGCAGCGGACAACTCGAAAGTATATCATCATGGATCTCATTTGAAAGATAAAATTGTGTAGAA
Source organism: Carex parvula (assembly GCA_025461045.1). Classification (NCBI taxonomy): domain Eukaryota; kingdom Viridiplantae; phylum Streptophyta; class Magnoliopsida; order Poales; family Cyperaceae; genus Carex; species Carex parvula. Next base: position 11,936 of record JAJGRW010000363.1, on the reverse strand, counting down.
GACGTTCGTGGTTTTATATTTGCAAAATCCTCACAGATCGTCAGAAATATTGATTAGATTGAACGGAGAAAAAAAATCACCTCTAAAAACGTGTAAAAGATGGGTGGTTGATGTTTCCATTTTTTTTTTTAAATATTTGATATCTTATGTATGAATACTTGATGTATTATATATGAATATTTATGCGCGCCAGTTGTAAAATCTTTCAAATATTAGGCGGTCTCCAAATAGTAAGTGGTCCCTCCAAGTAGTTAGTAGTCACTCAAGTAGTTATTGACTGGAGGGAGAAATGGGAGAAGGTTACAGGGGATAGCTAGGTGCTCCCTATATTATATAGAGCTACTACATGGGTGCTTATTACTTACATCTGAAAAGTTTCAATTTTGTATAAGAAAATTATGAAATTAAGTAGTAGATAATTCAAGCAAGTCCCATTGATCTTCGTCCCTGGTTCTTATATTACATTACTTGCAAATTGTACTTCGGGTGTGATCAGTCAACAGTGCAAAAACATGAGAAAAGGGCACACTTATACAATAAATAAATGCATTATTGGCACTAGCTAGGTGCCTTTAATAAGATTCCCAGTATTCATGGATAAGTTCAAGCCCTTAATTTGCATGCATCTTTAAAGGATAGGCATATCATTAACACAACATCATTCAATTTAATTTAATGTATGAACAATTTTAACTCTTATTAAATGTCTTCCTAACTATCATATTTTTTTCATAATTAATTAATACAGTGATTATCTATTAATTATTTGGTCTCCATAATTACTAGATATCTTCTTCTTTTTTATATTTTGCATTCATGTAAAATCAAAAGCTATAGAATTTCGTTGATCTTCCCTTTTTCTTATGAAAATATAGCTACATAATTTACACAGGAGAATATTCAATTCAATTAATGTTTTAAGCAGTCAAGTCAAGGTACATATTTAACTTTTTTTTTTTAAATTTAATTTTTTTTAATATTAGGATACACTCTCTTTAATATGTAATATATTCCAACTCAAATATATTTTTATATTTTTATATTTCTATATTTCTATATTTTTTTCTCTCAATTTTGATATTTATAATCTATACGTCTATTTTAATTAGTATTGATAGGAAACTTTTTTTATTGAACTTTTGTTATTAATTTATATTTGCTAATTGAATAGATGGATCAATCTCCTAATTAACCCGTCGGAATAAAATCTTGAAAATTAAGGTTTGAATAATGCAAATGAAAGCAATCAACTTCTTAATTTGAAGTTTGAAAATCATGATGATTTGCTTCTTGTTGTTCGTGATTTCTATGGTGCTAAAGGCTATGTGTGCACATAGCTAACAACTCGTGGCTTGTGATCAAATAAATTTGTGATTTTGCGTTGCAACAATAGCGATGTCTATTGAGACACCCGATGAGTTCCTTCTGAATACGAAAAAGAAGCACCAGTAGCCCTCTCATTGGTTGTCCTTTTGAAATATAAAATTTGTCACACAACCATGAGCCATCGAGTAATCTCTATGGACATCCATCCATTTTCTCGTCAGTTGTCGCTCAAAGAATTGACAAGTTTTAAATAGATGAGCCAATCGGGAGCGCCAAAAGACAAATTTTGACCTCACTTCGACAACATAATTTCACACTTCGAGCTATATATATCAAGAACAATTTACAATGCTAGAGCAAATATTAGATGAGATAACCTTGGAGCTCGAACTTTGATTTAAGCATTGTTTTTGGAACTTGGGAAAGGTGGCTTCATTTATAATTATTCGCAAAACCAAGATAGACAACTCACACACCTTTTTTTGCACATCCTTTATCAATGGAACTAACCAAAAGCTTCTATGTCTTTGTAATGGATTGCACCTAAATAAACAAACCAATGTAAAATTTATTAATTTTAGCATGATTGATGTAATTTGTTATTGTAGTGTTTTGTTGTACTTTTAATTTATTATTTTAATCATAAGTTGAATGTTAATATTATTCATGATAATTTGCATTGAATATGTTATTTATATAAATAATCATGTCGTTTTCTTAGTGATTATTACGTAAAAAAAAAAAAGATAAAATGTTAATAGACAATTTTTTTTTATAGTAGATTGCTAAAAAAATTTGTGAAGTTGTATAAAATAAATCGATATATACAATATTGCTTGATTTTAATAATATAATAATATCATCCACTGTTGTAATTCTCTTAAAAAATCTTAAATATTTGATTAAAATAAATAATGAATACTTATTATACGATAACATAAAGTTTAGAAATAGATTTTATTGTAACTTTAAAGGAACATATTTTAAAATAATATATGAGAAATAAATATATTTTAAACAAAATAACATATTTTATAAAACATAACTTTTAAGGAAAAAAAGTATGTGGTAATATATGAGAGAGAATCAGCTTTTAAAAGAAACACTTAATAAAGAGTGATTTGTCTATATAGCAAAATATTTTGATAATGTTGTGTTAATAAAAAATTGAATTGTTTTAATATCATAGTCCATCTTTGAACGTGCATCTTTCCAAACCCAATCAATCAATTAATTAATATCCTATTAGAGTATCATGCCTATAGGACTATAGGTGGCGGCAGATTTGGTATATAGTTAGCATGCAGCTTGGAAGGTATGATTTGATACTCCACTTAAGTTACCATTATTACCTTTTCAGATTCTCCATATGTGTCATGCTTAAGAAGATCTATTTATCAATTAGCAATCATCTCCTATAATTTATGATTTGATTTGTCAATTAGCAATCAGCTTGGAAGGTATGATTTGATTTGTTTGTTTCTCAAAAGAAGCTAGCTTTTGACTGCTCCAATATTAAAATAAGTGGTGTCTGCTGATGAAGTTGAGGATGAATAACTTGTAGATTGAATTTTTATTTTATGTTTTGAATGTGTGCTTACCAATATAACAACAAAATTTTAGATCTGAGACTTCATACATTTACATGAACAATGTCTAAGAAAAAATATGATAAAAGACAAAAAAAATAAAAAAAATATAAATGAAAAACTTCATCGGGAACTTCAACTCAAGTTTTGAGACTCTTCCCTTTGTTTTTTGGGGCTGAATAATCCAGTTATGCTTATAAGGTCTAATTGTTATAGATTGCCTCGCAAGCTTTCTAAAAAGTGATCATATGCTGAAATTAGACACTAGAGCTCTGAGATATGCCTGTTTGAAATTTCTTCGTCAGAGATCGTCTTTTCAGTGAGAATATTGCCTCTCTTGCCTTATCCCTCGCCCTAGCCTCGTCTGTTTAGATTTAGTTCTCTCAGAGAAATACATGTACAACCTATAGAGAAGATATGATTTAGAAATAACTTAAAAAAATAGAGAGATGCATTATAACAGGAAGGCACGGATCGATGACGAGAAAAAGTTTGTATTTCTTTCATCACACACAGATCATATAGTAATACCGTGTAAATTTTTTGGAGCATTTCATAAATGCCCATCAAAAAAGGCCCTCCAGAACCTCCGAAAATGCCTTCCAATATTCATTGAATGTTGTAGTACATTAATTTATACATGGTTGTAAACATTAAAACCATGTGTAATGTGCATAATTTTCCAGAGCAAATTTTCGGAACAATGTTTTCTTGCTTTGAACACGGATTTAATGGGAATTTTGAACAAACATGTATAATATACTTTGTATACTTTGTATTTTTGTACTAGTGTTAGTTGAGCCAAAAGCCTATTCTGTTTTATTTTACATTACATTTCCTTCGAATTTTGTGATTTAATAGTATGTGGCTTTTCTCACCGAACTCCAGTAAACAATAACTGATGGCAATGTATAGGAAATGAAAAATATTTTACCTTATATGCTTGCTTAATTTGTTTGCTTACAAACTTAACCAAAAACATCATGACTCAGAAAGCTAAAAGTTGAAAGAAAGGAATCATGTGCTCAGAGAAGTTGAAATGTGCTCAGAAAGAAAGGAATCAAGCATGTTTGACAACAAGTACAAAACCGAAAGTGATAGACAACTTTTTTTCAATTCTATGGAGGCTTGGGATTCGACAATTTTAGTACAATTGACAAAGTGGAAAAAGATATGACCTGTAAAGGAGGAAAGGATTGAGAAACGAGTCACAATTTGACCATTTCACCTAAGTAGAAAAGCAAATATGCATAGGAAGAAAGGTGCTGAGAATTGGATTACATGCTTGGCGGAATACTGGGTTTTCTTCTATGGTAAATTGCAACAGGGAGCTGCTAATGATCAATGGTAGTGTTGGATAATTATGTGAAGCTTAAATTTTAAGCTACACTAAGGAGCTCCCGTTTGATAATAAAGTTGAAAAATAACTTTCTTGAGAAAACTTTAAGCTTGACAAAATGATTAAGCTATGGCTTAAAAACTTGAGCAAGTTTAAGAAAAGAGTAAAAAGGAACGCTGAGGAGGTGGCATTAAGCTTGATAAAGAAGCACTAATTCGGTGAGCTTAAAGACTCCTTAGAGTACTAAGGTGCTCTAAGCCATGGTTGCTAAACACTACCATTAATGCGCTTAAGCTCCCAAAATCAAAAGATGAGAAAGAGTATACTAGAAACTGCCAAGGTTTCAAAAAGAAAAGAGAGTATACTAGAATCAGAGAGAAGTCCAGCTTTAACTTCTTTATTAAATTTTTGATTAATTGTAGTTTTTAAAATACTAAATATAATTAATTTGAGTTTTGATTATATTCGATATATGTTGAAATTATATTAGATAAATATGTGGATTATTATATTTTAGAAGGGTAAATATGTTATTGTTGATTTTGGAGGAAGAAATACGTAATTTCATAATTTTTGAAGAATATATATAAAATTCCCCTAAAATAAAAGAACATATAGATATGTGAAGATGTCAATGGGTATGTTACGGGTCGAATATAAACATTTTTATATTCATATTTATATAAAATTAGTATTATTCATACTTTCTACTTATCAGTTAAGTTATAACAATATACATACCGTACCCTTACTCATTAAGGCAAAACGAATAATAAATAATTATTGAATATAAATAAATATATTAAATACATCATGTTATGATTTTTATCTCTTATTTTAAAAATGATAATTATTAATTAAATAAAATGATATAAAATATTTTATAAATCATTCTAATTGTAATAATAAACAATCACATATAGCTATACCTATAAATAAAAAAATTATCATATATAATTTAATGTTTATTAATTATCTTATAGTATAGAAATTGCAAAATAGTTCTTACTCTATTTTTATTTCATAAGGAAATGAAACTCTTTTTTTCAATACTCCAACATGTTAAGTTAACAAAAATAATTATTATCCATATTTGTCTTATTAAATACGTTACTAACTGAATAAATGGTGTTAAAAAAATTTGGTTGACGTTGCTATATATGCGGGACGATCATTGAATTAATTGTAACATTGATATTTCGGTTGGTTCAGCTGAATTTTTTGAGACAAAAACAAACACCAAAATTCAAACGAACGCTTCATGACTTCCGAGTTCTACTCAAAAATGGAATTTGAAGTACTATAGTTCAATGTACCTTTGTAAAGCTGCGTCTTTAAAAAAAAATAGCAATTTTAGTCACGCCCAATGAAAAACAGTAGTTTAGATAACCTTAATTTTCAATTGAAAATCAAACCGTTTAAATTGAAAATCGAATTGTTTTATATATATACAATTGGATAGTTCGTCTAAAAATTAAACAAATTGAACCCAATAAATGCCACATACTTAACAAAATTAAATAAAAGTATCAGAAACAGTCAATCAACCAACGAGTACCCGACATTTTATTAATATCCAAAGTAAATTAAAAATCAATAAATAAATATACCCAGAATCTCTGAAATTTCGAAAAATGCCCAAACTGGTCATTTTCTGGCCGGTTTCCTCCTCTCCAGAAACCGGCCAGAAAATGGCCGGAGTCTAATTTTTTTTTTTTAGAGACACTATGAAAAGCAAGATAATGAAATCTAACACTGAAAATTTGAATTTTTGTTTAAATTATTTGTTAGATTAACTTCTTTTGATTTATAATTAGCATATTTATACTAAAATACACTATATTACTTGAAATTATGTTGAATTACACTATATTACATTAAATTCGCTAAATTATGTTAAATTATGTTGAATTACGGTAAATTTCATGAAGCTGTCAAGGGTCACGTGTGAAATTGATGAAAAAACAGAAAGTTTTATTGTCAGAAATTATATAAGAGAACATAAAATATTAGATAGATTACAGTGAAATTTAATGCATAAAAAAGAAACCAACCAACACATTCTTTTAGAAATACCTAAAAAAACTGAATTAGTAGTTTAGTTCCTTTATCAGTGAACGCAGGTACAATATTTACCTCACCACTGTCATAGAAAATCTCATAACTAAAGAAACCGGCACAGGAATTCAGTTTAGCCCATTAAATTTCAGTGTGTGCATTCTCTTTTCCCTTTTTTCTTCTCTCCTCATTCAATCTCATCTCTATTTTTGACAATCTATGAGAAATTCTACAAATTTAAAATTATGAACGTCTTCTATGCAATTTTATCTTTCAAATTAGATTCATAATGACGTACTTTCAGGCTCATCGTCACACAAGTATTTATATACCTTGTCGTGCAAATATTTATACCTATATTTTACATGTGACACTGGATGGCATCTGAAAGTATTAATATCTAGTATTACAAGTATATATACCTATGCACTGAAATATTTATACTTATGTGGTCAATTATTTTTGTTAGAGAAAGGTTGATGCATGGACAATTGGGGAAGGTTGATGAGGAGATGCAGGGATGCGAGGTCCCCATTACTTCATTAGGGGAAGGTTGATGCGGGGATCATTGAGGGCTGGAAAAGGAGTAGTCATATCAAGTTACACATGCAAGTATTAATATCTTAGTTTGCAAATATTTATTTCTTATCTTCTAAGTATTTATATCCTATGAAGGTTGACGCAGGACGAGTGTGGAGACTGAAAAAAAGATGAGACTATAGTACAATTTTCCTTTAATGTTGCTACGGAGACAGAGGAGGAACAAGAGTGCGGGGAGTAATATAATTATTCTAGATTTGCCAATTTGAATTTCTGCACCCTAAGGACCTGTTCAGTGAATGGGAACTACTTGAGAATAATAAGTGTACGAGAATTTTTTCCAAATGCAGTATTCGGCGGGCTGGTTTTTCATTCCCATTTTCAATCCCAAAAGAATTTCATTTCTATATCTAATATATTCTTCAAGGGGGAAAAAATAATTTAACAATATATACAAGAATGTACAATGTATATATACAAGAATGTTTAATTCAATCTGGATCGAAGTATGACATAAAATTGGTTCTGTTATAATGAATTCATTCATTTATCAATGTACAATGTATAGTCAATTTACAGCGCCCCACCCATTGATCAGAATTTCTTTGGAACAAATGTGAACAGAATCGGGTAGGTACGATTAATTGTTCCTGAAGCTAACTGTCGTACCAGGAATTGACTGCTCTCCAATTTCGAAGGTGGCACACGATCGACAATTGTATTGAAAAACTTAATTATTCAATTTGTTCAAGTCCTTCCCAATCCCAGGTCGACGTCGATCGGTCATGTTGACGAGGCCGTCAAAATTTGAAACCACCATCTGGAATTCTCGATCTTTAAGACATGAATTGCTAGGGAATTCTAGCTAGTGAGTAGTGCCTTGTTAGTGATGACTACAATCTCGATCTTACTTCTAAGCGAATTAATTCCATGCCGGCCGCTAATTAAGAAAGATTTTTAAAATATCAAATTATCGAATAGAGGCCTTTAATTTGGGTGCATGTTTTTGTTAACTGGCCGAGGAAATTGGTAAGAAACTAAGAATAATGGGCTGGCAATTAATTAACCCTCTAAACCCTAAACCTTTTAATTGTTTATTTTTCTTGATTTTTTTAAATTAAATATATTTTCCAATAATTATAGAGAAGTATTCTCACAAGTTTTACTTTCTAATTTCAAATGGCATCCAATACAATTTTGGGGACTCGTCCAAATCCAAAAAAAAATGAAAAGTAAAAAGAAACAAAAAGGAGATGGATGCATCGAAAAAGATTTTGGGTTTGGTACTTTGGTTACAGGGCCACGGTAATGCTATTGCTACCTAGTACCTACCCTTCAGATCGAACCTGGTGGGGCAAACTACAAAACGGAGGTTTCTTGCCTTGGGTACGGTGGGGTCCTGTAAAAATATCTAGAGACCAAAGTTGGAAGGTGGCATGGGGTGGGGTGGGCCTCAGGAGATTGCAATGAGTAGGGGTGCAAACGGGTCGGATATTACCCGTCCGAATCCGGATCCGTATCCGAATTTTGCGGATTCGGATATTCGGATACGGATAGTTGCGGATTCGGATACGGACACGGATTTTTTTATGCGGATTCGGATACGGATACGGGTTGAGTTTCGGAATCGGATACGGATACGGATACGGATAATTATCCGTATCCGGATATTTTCATTTTCCGGATATCCGAAAATAATCCCACCTCTCGGATCCGACATCTTTCTCTTCTAATTTCATTTCCTATTTCGCACGTCGCACCCGTTCGACTTCTGACTTCTCTCACACGACTCACGGAGTTCACCTAATTTCGTGTTTCCCAATCCCTAATTCTTCGACTTCTCTCAAGCAGTCAAGCAGCGATTTCTTCATTTCTCTCACGGAGAACGGGAGAAGTCTCAAGCAACGAACAGGTATGAAATTCCATGCATTTTAATAGGGCGATTGTGTCAGAAGTCTAGAACTATGGTTCTCTTTTATAAGCGATGTGAATTTTGCTGTCAATGATCGTTACCAAAATCTCACCTCAGTCAATGATCGTCAATGTTCTGTTACCAAAAGCAGATATTTTTACCTCCTTACCATAATCTGTCAATGATCGTTGATAGCACTGACTGAGTTCGCTAAAAAAAAAAAAGAATCATTTAATTTGTTTCAACATCAAAGTCATTCTTTTTTGAGAAAACAAAGACCAAGTCAAAACTTCCCAATCACATCACATTTCGATTTTTTTAGTAGATTAAGCCTAACTTAACTATATGAAGACAGAGTCAAAGTTGATAGCAGCAATGACTAAAGTCCAAAACAATGCATTCAAATATGTTTTTTTTTTCCTTCTCCAGTACTAGTGAATGTGAATTTTGCTTTATATATAGTTCTTGGACCATAATTTCTTTACTAATGTTATGTAAATGTTAGAATATTGAAAAAAAAAAATAGGCATGTGAAAATATGGTTTTTAAGCAAAGGGCATACCTGTTAGAATAAATTTGCACTTTATTTTCTTTACTTTAACAGTGAGTATTCAATTTTCTGCAAAAATACTAAAATTTACTATGTATCACTTATATTCAATTTCTATTTTTTTGTAATTTGCCTCTAATTATTTTCTTTCCAAACCTTGTATTCCAGTTGGGTATAAGATTCATATGCGCATAATAAATTTTGTTTGAAAAGATTCTCATAAATCAAGATGGTTGACAACTTGACATTTTAAAATTGATTAATACTACTATTCTGTAGGCTGAAGCTCTTCACACCACAAATCTTTCTCAAATAGCTGATTCTTTTACTATTTTAGGTACTCTAAATGGCATTATCGAGCATGCCTATCGAAAGTGAGACGCTTCAAAATTCGGCTCCAACACCTGCTGCTGCTAATGTAGGTACTGAAGGTGCTACCAACGAAAACCAACCTAGAAAAAAACAGAAAAAATTGAGTTCAAATGTTTGGAAATATTTTGATAGAGTAGAGACCACTAAGGTAGTAGATGGAAAGAAGGAAAAAGATGTTACTGCAACTTGCAAAGTTTGTTCTCAAAAATTTAATGCAAAGAGCAAACATGGAACTTCACACTTACGGAATCATTACAATGCAAAACATAAAGTTAGTAAGGGGCAAGGGGTTATTAATACAGTTGGAGAGACATTCAAGTATGATGAGGAGTTGAGTCGTAAAAATTTGACACTTGCTATTGTGATGCATGAGTATCCATTTCGCATTGTTGAGCATGAATACTTTGTTAATTTTGTTAAATCCCTCCGTCCCAATTTTCCTATGAAATCACGGACTACATGTAGAAAAGAAATATTGGATATGTTTAAGGAAGAAAGAGAAAAAGTTTATGAGTTCTTTGGGTCACTTTCATGCCAGTTGAGTTCCACCATGGATTTATGGACTTCACGGCAGAATAGAAGCTACATGTGTGTAACGATCCACTTCATTGATGAAAAGTGGACTATCCAAAAAAGGATCACTAGTTTCGCACGCTTGCAAGGGAGGCATACAGGTGCAAACTTAGCTTTGGTGGTTTTGCAAGTTTTGTTTGATTGGAACATTGATAAGAAAATATTTTCACTTACATTAGATAATGATGGTGCCAATGGTGTGTGTGTGAGGGAAATGGTCGAGCGACTCAACCAAAGGGGAGGCATTTGTTGTGGTGGAAAGCTCTTTCATGTGAGATGTGCCGCTCACATCATTAACCTTGTTGTACAAGATGGGATAAATGTCATAAGAGGAGGGTGTGATAAAATACGAGAAGTGGTGGTAAAAGTGAAAAACTCTCCTCAATTGAGGGAAGAATTTGAGAGAAGAGCTAAGGAGTGCAAGCTAGACACAACGAGAGCACTCTCCTTAGATGTCTCTACAAGATGGAACTCAACCTATATGATGCTAAGAGATGCTACCTACTACCGAGAGGCATTAGAGAGGACGCACATCCTCAACCATGCACGATTCCCTAATTTTCCTTCAAGTGAAGAGTGGAAAGAGGCAATTGAGATATGTAAAATTTTAAAGAACTTCCATAAAGTAACAGAGATTCTCTCGGGTACTTCTTATCCAACCTCTAATTTGTTCTTTCAAAATTTTTGTGAAATCAAACTAAGAATTAGAGATTGTCTTACACATGGAAATCCAATTTTTGTTCAAATGGCTTCTTCAATGAAGCAAAAATTTGACAAGTATTGGGATCAATCGAACATCGTACTAGCAATAGCTTCTTTTCTAGATCCACGCTACAAGATGGGGTTTATTGACTTCTATTATCCTCGAATATATGAAAATGGAGGATCATGCGAATTGGAAGAATTCAAAAGGGTTTTAAAAGATTTATATGGAGAGTATGTATTGAAGTACCAAAGTAGTGTACAACAAGTAGCACATGTTGGCGGGAGTTCTGTTCCCGGTGGTAACTCGGGTGATGGTGATGAGGATGGAGAAAGTGAGTTCGATCAATTTATGTCGGAGAGAAGTCAACCATGGAATATCAAATCTAACCTAGATCAGTACATAGAGAGACGTGCTACTGCGTGGCCTCGAGGTCAAGATTTTGATGTGCTTGGTTGGTGGAAAACAGAAGGTCAAGAATATCCAATCTTGTCTAAAGTTGCTCGAGATGTGTTGGCTGTACCGGTCTCGACGGTTGCTTCAGAGTCGGCTTTCAGCACCGGTGGTCGTGTCATTCACTAGTACAAAAAACCCCTTCACCGACCCTCAATCACCGACTGTTTTAATATGTAACAGTCGGTGTAGAGACTGCTGGTAAAATCGTAAATAAGAACAATTTCAACACCGACTGTTCTCTTACAAAAAACCGTCAGTAAACCAACACCGACTGTTTTTAAAAAAAAACAGTCGGTGTTGCTCAAACCCTACACCGACTGTTTTTCACAAATAACAGTCGGTGTTAAGCAGTCACCAACACTGACTGTTTTTTTAAAAAACAGTCGGTGTTGCTCATACCTACACCGACTGTTTTTTAGAAAAACAGTCGGTGTTGAGCTAACAAAATTTAGTTCCCAGTTTATAACTTTCGATCAGCTGCGAAATATTTCATTTCCCTCTTCTTTCCCGAAAACCAT
>JAJGRW010000362.1:38807-74518 GCA_025461045.1 Carex parvula | reverse complement strand
TCATCTCCAAATGTAAGAGCGCAGGTGTCGGTCAACAACCACCTGTTATAGATTTAAATGAGAACATTATTTACAAGAAAATAAATCTAATATTATTTAAATTAAATCTTGTACAAGCAAATACCTGATCTGGTCGATCCGGATAATCCTTGAATCTCACCCGCAGCTTTGCCAAGCTGATGCAGCTGGGCGAGACCATAGGTCTTCTTCACACTCCTCTCTTCTCTTTCATGAGATCCTCGTGCGAAGATCACCAACAGCTCCGAGCACAATGACCGGAATGTCTCCGTACTCGACGCTGTGATGGCTCCCCGATAATAGTCATACCCCACAGGCCCAACTGACGTCCTGTAGGTGTGACTGTCATCTCAGCATGGGGGAAATGAAAGCCTGTGCGTTTCCGGGACGCCATCGCTCAACGAGGCCGGAAGATAAACCCTCGCCAGCATTCTCCTCGGCCATCTGGGATATCTGGTCCAATCCCATCGAGCGTAAAACCCCCCCGTACGCGGCTGGTACCGTAGATTGAGTGCGGTTGTGACGAACCGTAACCGCATCCAAACCACCTGCATTTAATTAAATACTCAGATCAAGTTCATTCATAAAAAATTTGATATGACAAATTATAAATATGACAAATTTACTTACCCCAGTGGCAGTCTCTAAATCCGACTGCTCCGCATTCGGGTACCACAAGAAGTCGCTGACCCTGTCGGTGCGACTCCGGATACCCGGAACATCCGCCAATGCAGTCTCGATGTACTGAGACATCTCGTACGGCGTGGCTGTAGGGCCATGCTGTGTACCCCTACTGGAGGATGGTCTATCTCTACTCGGATGTCATGCTGTATTGGATAATTTTTGGTCAAATATGAGAGTTGGTAAAAGCCCGGTTTAAATTTGGGTACAATTCTAATTAAATTTGGATACAATTCTAATTAAATTTGGGTACAATTCTAATTAAATTTGGATACAATTCTATTTAAATTTGGGTACAATTCTAATTAAATTTGGGTACAATTCTAATTAAATTTGGATACAATTCTAATTCTAAATCCTAAATTAATATCTAATTCTAAATGCTAAATCTAAACCCTAAACCTAAATCCTAATCCTAAACCCTAAACCTAAACCTAATTATACTCTACACTAAAAATTAAACTAGAGAAGAAGAAGAAAACTTACCCGAGGTCGAAGGGATTGAAACTTCTTAGAAATGATATGAATCTGAAACCAGCGGCCCCTATATAGGCTCCTGTAGGGGTCCGCTCCGGCATATAGCGGCCCCTGGGACCGCTCTGGCATATAGCGGACCCATATGAGGGTCCGCTACGGCATTCTGCGGTACCCCTCATATGGGTCCGCTCCGGCATTCTGCGGCCGTGCTAGATTTAGAATTGTCAGAAAACCGTGGTTATTTGGTTAATTTATTTTTTTAAAATGGTATAAATAAAAATTTCGGTACAATTACATAGTCAATATAAAAACTTGATCTATTTAATCTTTTAGAGTTCGTATGCTGGACATAAATAATGAAATACTTGGACTGTTAAAAAACATTGGTTGAAAAATATAAAGCCTGACAGATTATATAGCCAGTATAAAAGTATAATGAATTTTTACGGTTAAAATTTGTTAACATAAATAAATATAATGACAAATAAGTATATATATTAGATCTTACAAAGAATTTATATATAAGAAAACTTGCACTTGATAAAAATCCGAGGTTTTGACCTTTTGACTTGGGCTACGACCTGAGGAGGGGAGAAGAGGTTAGGGTTTTGAACTCGAGAGGTTGCGATTGCATTGTTCATCAATGGAGGCCAAAGCACAAGCATACGGTGTGCTCCTCTACTACAAGTACGCTAAAATCCCAGATGTTAAATCGATCGTTGATTTCTACGACTCCAACTGCCCATCTCTGGGCCTCGTCGGCCGTGTCCGTATCGCTCCTGACGGCGTCAATGTCACTGTACTTTGTTTCTTTATTTCTTCCCCTTTCTACTTTTCTACTGAATGTGCTTTCTATCGAGCCTGATTGAACCCCCAACGATTTATCAATTACCAACTATGCAAACGGCTCTCAATCAGCCCAATTTAGCTCTCAAAATGCCTGAATTCAAAGATTCAATTGTCCTCAGCCAAACCGAATTAATTTCACATTCACGTTAACTATGTAATTACTAAATTTGTAAAATCCATTCTTTCAGGATAATGTAATTGTTAGAAATGAACTTCGTAAATCCTTTTCTTTTATTTTTGGTTAGGTCGGTGGCAAGATGGAATCTTTAGAGAAACATGTCGAAGAGATGAAATTAAACCCACTATTTGACGGCACCGACTTCAAGCTTGCAAGTTGTGACCAACCAACAAATGATAAGATCATAAGAGAATGCGGGTTTGATTCTCTATCCATCAGAGTTGTAAAGGTACTCCTTCACTGATTATTAACAATTTTTCCATCTGAATTTATTGTAAATTATTTACAAATCAATCTGTAGTTTTTTTCGAGCTAACAAAGTAGATGCAGTGTTCTCATGTAGTATTAGGGGTTGATGAGGTATACTTATATGAAATATGTAAAATTTACCCCTCTCAGTAATGAACTCATTCCCTCCTTTATATAGGGTGAAGTTCATATACCATTCTTTTTCAATTAAGGTTAATCAAGAAACTATCACGGCATTTTTGCCATTTCATTCACATCTGCAAAATATACAGCGAAGCTGTAGACCATGTTAGATATGTGCTAGAATTTGTGTTCTATTTTGAGAAAACGTTGCAGTTATATTTTCTCTCCTTTTATTATTATAAGACTGAATGCCATTTTGTCCCGTATGTCAGGAACTGGTGACATTTAGGTCAAATCCTCTGGCAAGTTCACCAGATGTTTCTAATGCTGGACGACACTTGTCAGCAACTGAATTCCACTCTGTGCTTCATGATGTCAGTAAGTTGTAAAATATTTTTGTTACCTAAAAGCTGGCTTTGTTCTGCATGGTGGCATTTTTCTTTCTCCTTTTTTGAAATAAATCTATTGGCTTAATGATGTATTCAGTTTTTAGGGTCTTAATAGTAGGGTATCTACGGTCAAGAGGTTATAGAGAAAAAGAGAACAAACAGAGAAGAAGACAAAGTAGAGAGAGGCACATTGAAATCTAGAAATTAATTATAAGTATTGATCATTAGTGATACTGACCTGTTAAATAGGCTTAATTGTACTTGAGAAAAACTTCCAATTAAAGAAAAGTTTAGGATGAATGAGCTGAGCTATCAATGATTTGTGAAATAAAAATATACTAACCAAATATAAGAAGCAGAGTTTTTAGACTAGCTTAACTAGTTTCAACCCTTGACCATTTAACTCAAAACTCAAGTTTGTTTTTGGAAACACTAAGATATCACATCAACTGTTTCTCAACGAAAACAGGTCTGGCCAGAACTTGTACAGATTGGAGCTCAAAGTTGTCTTATTAATCGGCCAACTCTGATTTAATCTAGCCTATATTTGAACACTTGCCTGTAATTTTCAAGTTCTCATATTGCATCACATGTTTTTTGTTTGACAGTGAATGGAGGTGGAAATGGGGAGGAGATAGTCTTATTGGATGCGAGAAATGTGTATGAGACAAGAATAGGGAAGTTTGAGGTGCCAAATGTGGAGACACTTGACCCTGAGACACGTCAGTATAGTGACCTCCCTTCTTGGATTGACAACCATTCAGACCAGCTCCAAGGAAAATCTATTCTCATGTATAGACTTCTCTCTCTCATCTCCTCATCCTAGCCAGGAGCTGCAGATTTTAAACAAACATAATGGGTTAACTGATGGATATATAATCAGGTCAATTTCAGGTTCCTTAGGTGGTCAGATCAGGCCTGACCCATTTATGCTTAATTTTGTTCTTAGATTTAAGCATCAAAACATTAGACGATCTGAATAAATATATTCTAAATCATTAGAATTTAAGTGCTTTGCCATTCCACAGGAAGGATGAACACAATTGGACTATTGTGTATAGGTCAATGTTTCTTCGTCTGCTAGTATGAATCAATAAATACCCATGTAAATTTGGCAGTGTAGTCTATAGTCTTCTTTGGTTTACCTGGATTGTGGTGAATGAAGTACTTGTCCTTATTTATTGCTGTCCTTATTTATAATAAAGGAAGAAAAATAAATTGCGCAGCATGTCAACATGTATATGTATGATTTCAACAAGCAATCAGTTACTTTTACGTACATAACCAAAACCTACTAAAAGAGAAACTTGGTACTGCTATGTGCGCATGGTTTCAGTACTGGTTCTTTTTGGTTTTTTCTTATTATTAAATAAATCTGATTTGAATTTGATCTGAATTCCAAAATTGTTTGGTTTATTTTATTTATATGAATATTTCTCAATCACCCACTAACCTCATTTAGGTAGGCTGTAATTAATTGGTATGACCACCGACCGAGGTCATTAATTGATGGATCGATGGTTCATATATATGAGTCGAGATGAAACATTGAATTTCTAGATGTAAATATGCTTCGCCTTGTCCATGAGTGGGCCTAATTAAACTGGTGGGCCTAACATGAATCAGGTATTGCACTGGAGGTATACGGTGTGAAATGGCATCCGCGTATATCCGCACCAAGGGTGCTGATTTTAAAAATGTATTTCAGGTAGTATGTTCTATTTCTTTAAATTTTAATATTATTTTATGATCTTCATATTGATTTTTTATTTTAGTGATATATGTTCTTTATTCTCTCTATTTTTTTTGTCATGATAGTTATATGGTGGTATTCAAAGGTATCTGGAGGAATATCCTGATGGAGGTTTCTTCAAAGGAAAGAATTTTGTTTTTGATCATAGGTCAGTGGTTTTTTTAAACTTTAAGAACCTCTTTTAGTCAGATGTGTTATAAGCCCTGTTTTCTCCAAATGAGTTTCCACTACTACTCACTTTCTGATGTAAGACTTGATTACACAGATTTTTAAGAATCAAGCACCAAATAAGCCAAGAAAAAAAACATTCATAAACAATGTGATTTGATTGAGCATGTAATTGCACAAGTCAGGGTTAATTGAGGCCAATTGGATTAAATTGATTCTTTGTTTAACATTTTTAATAATCTGGCTTGGCTCTGAACAGTTTTGGGTCGACTGCGTCTTACTTGAGGCTTGTTTCAGAAACAGTGCTAAATACATGGAACTATAACTAATTTTTCATGCACTGAGATGCAGGATTTCTGTTGGAAGCTCAGATGATAAGGTAGTTGGCTCTTGTTTGCTATGTGGTTCTTCCTTTGATGACTATTCATCTCGTAATAGGTGCAGTTTCTGCCGCATGCTGGTTTTAGTCTGCTCTGAGTGTGAGGTAAATTTAATTACTTTTGATTTTTTTTCCTAGCTATGCCTAACAACAGCGTCACCTTTTACATTTTTTTAGTCTGTAAATTTAGTTTTTTTGCATTAGTTAGAAAATGGTTTTTGTCATTGGGAGGTACAGCTTCATTTTCTGGACTTTGCAATTTAGAATTTAGGCTGGTACAACTTCATTCTGTTCATGGACTCTGATGATTTGTTTACCATTCTATCATGGTGTTTAGAATCAACTGAGCTCTCTGATACAATTTATGAGGTTGATTAATTGGTCTGTTATCTTTTGTTGTTTTTTTTTTTTTTCTGCTTAGTATTTGTTTCTTATCTGCAGGGGAGAGGGGCCAAAGAATACAAATGTGACTTATGTCAGAAAATTGAAAAGGGTTCAAGCACAGAGGAGTTACCCGTAGAAGTTGTGTCTGATTCATTAGAAACACAGTCAATGGATCAAATCAAGCCTTCTACTGATGAATTTTCTTTGACAAATGGTAAGGTCTGTATCAGAATTGTTTAGGCAGTAATCATATCTTATGTCTTTACTTTTACCTGACGCCACAGAAAGGGTACCAGTTTATCCAAGTATGCAATTCTGTCCGATTATTCCCAGCTCAGCCTCTGTGAAATTACCTATTGAGCTCAGTGATACAATACAGTTTCATTCAGTTGAGAGATGTCTGTAAAATTTTAGTGGTGGAATCACACCACTAGGACTCAATTTGTCCTTAGACCACCCATGTTTTTGTTCTCTTATAGTGTCCAGTTTTCTCTTATAGTGTCCAGTTTCCACAAATTTGAAAATTGCTTAATTGTGCAGGTTGACCATTATTTTGGTCAGAGTTACCAAATTAGGTGGCACGTTGTGAAGTGCATTGATACCATGTATATTCTATACATAATTTTACAAGTCAAATGAATAGTTCAACCGCATTAGTAAAATTCTTTTGTTTCTTTATTCTACAGAAACCAACTTCCCCTTTAGGAAGTTAAGGATTTTGTGCTTGCATGGATTTCGGCAAAATGGGTCAGGTTTCAAAGGAAGAACTGCTTCACTAGCGAAGAAACTAAAGAACCTTGCCGAACTTATTTTTATCGATGCCCCTCATGAACTACCATCTATTTATGTACCAAATGAAATCCCAACTTCAAATTTAAACCCATGTTGTGCACCGAATCAACCATCTAAAAGGAAATTTGTCTGGCTGATCCCATCTAGGTCCAACGACTTATGTGGACTGGATAACTGGATTGCTACTGATGTACCTTTTGACCCGCTACAATACATGGATCAAACCGAGGGTTTCAATGAATCATGCTCTTATCTTGATGAAATGGTCATGCAAATTGGCCCATTTGATGGGATTTTAGGGTTTTCCCAAGGGGCGGCAATGGTCGCACTTTATTGCAAGCATAAACAGATTTCTAACGGTTTATCAGGTTTTCGATTTGGGATGCTCTTTTCGGGCTACCAGGCGTCTTTGCCAGGTTTTGACGAGGATCCAATAAGAATGCCTTCACTTCATTGTTTTGGCAATGGGAATGGCCAGAAAGATAGGCAAATTGATCGGTCACAGAGTATTGCTCTCCGTGCTATGTTTAATCAGGGTTCTTGTATCACAATAGAGCATAATATGGGGCACATCATCCCAACTCGGTCTCCATACATTGATCAAATCAAGGATTTTCTTTCACAGTTTACTTAAAACTTCTTATTTGATTTTTAAGTTGTAAGATGGAGTTCTTAATTGGATAAATTTTTGAAGCCTTAGTTGATGCATATTTTTGAAGGAGTGTAATGGATTTCAATTAGTTTTGGTTATTTACACCCCTTCTTTGAGTCAATATTCATTTTTTTTCTTCTTGTATTTGTGTTTTTCCTTTGAACTGGTTGCTAGATATGGAGCAACCTCAGGAGATGGAGCTTGCAAGTCCCTCTGAAGAAAGAAAGGAACTGCAAAAAGGAGTTGTAAGCTGAATATCTACGTCCTTGCTCTTCTTTTTGAATTTTGCATATATTTCACTTTGGAAAAATGAAAATAAATCATTGTTATCCCAAAGTTGTAAGCTGCATTTAATTCTTATTCTGTCCTTTTATGTGATCCTTTTATGTATTTGAATATGATATAATACTTTTCCTTATTATTTATCTATGTATGTTTTCTGTTTTCAGGTTTCACCTGAATTTGCACCAAAAATTGCAAAAATGCAGCTCGTAGGCAGTCATCCAGAAGTATATGAACCATGCCACGACTCATTTCTCCTAGTTGATGCGCTCTTTGCTGACCGGTCAAATCTCATTAACCAAAATCCTAAATTTTGTCTAGAGATTGGCTGTGGCTCGGGCTATGTGATATCATCCCTAGCCTTAATTCTTAGCGAATATTGCCCCTCGACCCAATTCTTTGCAACTGACATAAACCTGCATGCAACTCAAACCACACTTCAGACCTTGGCCAACCATGGTGTGCATTGTGAACTGGTGTTGACTGACATTGCCTTGTGCCTCCAAAAACGTCTTTGGAAAAGCATCGATGTTCTGGTGGTCAATCCACCATACGTACCAACACCCGAGGATGAAGTTGGTGCAGTTGGTATTGTCTCATCTTGGGCTGGCGGGTTTAAGGGTAAAATGGTCATAGATAGAATCTTAGATGTGGTAGATGAGTTATTATCAAGTAACGGACTGACTTACATGGTCTTATTGAGTGAAAATGACCCGCTTGAGATTTGTCAGGTTATGAGAGAGAAAGGATTTGGGTCGAGGATTGCTTTGCAAAGATCGACGGAGGAGGAGAGGTTATGTGTGATAAAGTTTTGGAGAGAGTAATAGACTAGTGAGGTGGATAGGGAGAGAGAGGGAGAGAGCGATGATAATAGTTGGTTGGATAGAGTTCCTTCTGGTATTAATTTACCATTTTCATTTCTTTTACATAGGGCTAAGTCTAGGTTTCTTTTATAAAATTCAGGAAGCATTGTAATTTACTTTAGATTAATTTCCTTTCACATAATACACACCCTCTCCTCTCATATTACATTAGCAAGTGAAATAAGTACTCAACTAAATAGAAAAACAACGGAGGAGAGAAGGCACAAGTGCCCGTACTCGCTTGATTTTCCTCCTTTTCTTGTTTACATACGCATCTTGTTTTCTTTCAAACTTCGCCTGCGCTAAAAGGAGCATCTGCAATGTGATGCGGTTTCTCTTACGCTCTTCTTTTAAGCATTCGCTTTCATTGCCATTTTCCTCGCACTTTTCTCTTTCTTCTGCATCATGCTCACATATTTCCTCTGCATTGTCGAATACAATGTATTATTTAATTTATTATTGTTTCTGTACTCTATAAGCATTTCCTAACTGAAGTACATGAGCTACCTTTTTTTTTTGGTGGCAAGCCGGCTTACATTAAATACAACAAAATTGCATTACTATGGGATTTTTAAATTTAGTTGACTCACTTGTGAATTGTTTTTGGGACGGGGATATGTCTAATTATTAATATATATATATATATATATATATATATATATATATAGTCGATTCATACCGTTAGATGTTCAATCTATATTAAAATATGCTTGGAGACCAAATTTTACATTTTTTGGAATTTTTTTACTATTTTTTAAGCCACTTTGAAAATGGCAGATCCGGATGAACAGTAAAAACAGTGCAACCAAATTCTGGACCATGTGATCAGCAATTTTCAAAGTGGCTTAAAAAATAGTAAAAAAATTCCAAAAAATGTAAAATTTGATCTCCAAGCAGATTTAATATAGAGATCACATCTAACGGTTTAGATCGACCGTTTGGACTTTGAAAATCTAAAAACGACTTGGTAGCACCAAAGGCCTTGGTCATACCACTTTGATCTTAGCCACTCTTTATATATATATATATATAAATTTTTTTTTTAAAAGAGGGATAGGTAGACACGTTGAAAATATAAAAGTTGATTAAGCAAAGTTGTAAGCATGTTTCCATGTTTCCGAAAATAGATTCTGAGGACAACAGACGTGCGTATATTCCTATATTTTTATTACAAAACTTGGATATAAAATTCAAAGAGGAGCTTGAAAAAACTATGAAAATATCAAAACTTGGTCGACAATAGAACAAACAAAATATGCTTAGGATGCAAACATGTGGGCTGAGAATGGGACATGTAATATTCGGCTACTGTACCGTTTTGGTACAATAATTGAGTTGGCAATTGCCTGTTCTGTCAAGAATGAGGCCGTTAAGGTCCAACTTGGGTTTGTTTTCTAAAGGGTTTTAAGAAGTAGTTCGTATGGTAGTTTAAGATAGGATTGTAACATATTTCTGGTTTCAATGTACGGACATGTCATGCTTTTTTTCAAACAAAATGATGAAATTTACAAGTTAGAGGCTGAATTGGTAAAATCTTTTGCGTACCCAACTCAATCTCTTCGATTTGAATTTCATTGGTCCCTGCCATGGTCAGTACTGCACCTCTACCATCTTCATAACCTGTATTTCCTTAACTATGTTGCCATATCATCAGGCAATCAGGTAATAATGTAAAATAAGGACTAAAGGAAAGATAAACTACTGTCGAATTGCGGAAAATAGGCCAAAATAAGCTTTTGACACCAACACCAAGCTGATGAAGAAATAACCAGCTGAGTATATTTGACAAATAGCTATTTTCTAAAATTGGATGCCATAAACCTTTAAGATCATAATAGGAGATATTTCAATTTTCAACAACCAAAATACACAAAATAAAAACCGAGGGAGGAACAACACCTGATATCTCTAATTAAGAAATAAGTTAAGAAATATCTGGCATTCTAGCTATAACATGTAGTACTCAGGCACTTTTTATAAGAAAAAAAAAATTATTTCAACTGAAAAAAGTTTTAAAGAAAGGTATGGAAAATTGGAAATCTATATACCATTCGTGCTGTAATCAGCCATAGGTTGCTCGAGTGGCAACGGTGCAACTTGCGGTACTGGTACATTCTGGTTTGGATCAGAACCTTCATCTGTTGGCGCATTTTCAGTAAGCATGTACTCGGTCCCGCCATTCAGTTGTAGAAATCCAGAGCCACTAGTTGAGATTATTACGAGCACAAAGAGGACAGGAATGAGAAGTGGCCACCATTGAAGGGGGACATGTGCAATCCATGAGCTTGTTGCTGTGATGGAGAAAGAACAAATCAGGGACAGAAGGTAGAAGTAAAAAATGTTGTTGTTATTTTTGTGTGGCGCCATTAGAGAAGGGGATGGAGAAAGAAGGAGAGAAAAATTGTTCAAGGTAGACATTGAGGAAGCAGTGTAATGGATTTATATTTTTTGTGAGCATTTGTTAATTTTTGGTTAATTGCATTGACTAATGCTACAAATAATTAAAAATTGGCTCATTGAACAAAGAATACTAGAACCAATAAAAACATTATGGTCTACAATGTTGCAAGATAGTATTACTAGAAGGAATCAGTAGCGGTATGATCGTCTACAATCTGATGTCAGATCAGAGTCGTCCGATTCACATCAAGGTTCGCGTGAACAACTTGTAAGATTTGTGCGGATTATGTGTGTGCGGATATTTATGCAGATTGGACGGTTGCGATCGGGCACGGTCCGATGTTCACCGGACTACCCCTACTCATTATGAGAAATGTGGCTCTTTTAAATTTGTTATGGAAGGTATTTCAAAGAGATATAAGTCGCCATAAATCCTAAAAAAAAGGTAAAAAAAATCATGTAATCAAGGATGCATCTATTGTCAAGAAGAGAGTTCAATGTAGGAAATAAGATTAAGACTTGAAGAGGAATAATATTCGATAATTTAATGCGCATGTACTCCCCCAACTTAAAAGAAAGTTTTAAATTCCAAAGGGCCATTTTGTTATTTACATTAAAATTGGGCACAAGAGGGACAAACGCTGAAACATAGATATGCTCGGATTTGATTCGATATAATTAAAAAAAGTCTTCCAAAAGATTCT
This sequence comes from Carex parvula, assembly GCA_025461045.1. Taxonomy (NCBI): domain Eukaryota; kingdom Viridiplantae; phylum Streptophyta; class Magnoliopsida; order Poales; family Cyperaceae; genus Carex; species Carex parvula. Next base: position 63,177 of record JAJGRW010000362.1, on the reverse strand, counting down.
TAATTAGATGATTACATTAATCTATAAGATACGGTAGAACATGCAAAACGAGGGTGCTGATTTTAATGCAATTATTTTTTTATTAACTCAATAGTTTCAAAATTTTGAAGTGTATGGACATTAACAAAAGAAAACTAATAATTAAATTAACATGAACGGAAGATAACAAATTTAAACTGATATTTAAGAAGCTTGTTAATTTAAAAAAAATAGAAACAAATGAAAGCTTGATAATAATAGATTGAGAGATACAATTTTCTATCCATTACAATATTTAAATGCGTCATCTAAGGAGGCAGAGGTTCTTTCATCTTCAATTGAGTTGTAATTTATATTCTCCTTATTTTTTTTTTTTATTTTACCATGGCCATGAGAAGCTAAACTTCTCATCTCTAGGGTGAGGGTAGTACTTAAATTCTTAATTATGTTTTAATATATGTTTATGTTTTGTTTGTGATGATTTGAGTTTTCTTTATTATTTTAAATTTATTTTTATTATGTCATTGCATACATAGTTTTATCTACTATATGCCAATGACACTCCACATACCAATCGGTTTTAAGTCGTTACATTCTTGTGTGAGAATGATAATACATGTAAGTGCTCCAAACACTTCGGCTAACGAGGCTTGGCAGCAGTTCAAAGACTAGGGTTTAGAACCCAGTGAGCTCCCTTGGTAAGATAGCGTAAATTGTACATTTAGATTATATTAGGAAACACTTAGATTAAGTAGGGTCTTTGGGATGTTTCAATTACGGGATAGTATAGGGAAATAATATAATTGCGTACCTAAAATACTTTAATCTTGGTAGCCCAAAAGCCGATCGGAAGATCGAAAAATCTTTCAAATCGCATAAAGAAACACCCAGCACGCCCTGCGGGTAGTGACAGTGCTACATGCAGGGTAGCTGTGGGACAATCTAGGCCGTATGCGATAGTGGTAGTACCGCATGTGACGTAGAGACGTCGAAATTTATACTTTGCATAATTAAGAAGGATAGAACCTGAACCCTAGAGACTCTCTATCTACTGTTTAACCTTAACCTTGATTGCAATTAGTGCCACCACATCAAACTTTTATAAAACCCGATAACCTAGACTAGTGAAAATTGTTTAAAATCTAATATACTATTCCTGAGGATCAACACCCTAATCATACTACAGGGTAGGATCATGTGCTTGTGATCTGAACGTAAATAGAAATTAGTGTTTACAAATATTTAAAAGTAGTACTTCACTTTTGACTCATCACAAACTCACTCATACAATGATATCGTTAAATTCAATAATTGTATGTTTTGCAAATTAGTCAAACACGGTAATTAGAGAATTGCATAGAACAACAGGTCACGGCACAGGACACGCGAGTCACAGCACCTAACCGACACTCGTGCCGTGCCGTTTCGTGATGGAGCTGGCTCCGCCGTGTTATTTTTTCCACTCTAATACCAACCGCTTAGACATTAAATTTTATATTTTTTGAAATTTGTTTACTATATTTTTAAATAAGTAGAATTTGTATTATTTGGAATGGTTCTAAATTTGTAAATCAAGTATTTTCTAGTTATCTAAAAATAGAGGAGGGCTCAAATGCTCCATTGCTTCATGTTTCAATCGTATTTCAATATCTTTATATTCAATTTTAATGTTCAAACAGATGATCCGAACCGCTCAACATGATATGCACGTTAAAATATGATTGGAAACCAAATTTTACATTTTTATGAAACTTTTTACTATTTTTTTAGATAGGTACAAAATCACTGTTTTTTAGGAAATTGTGGACCATCTAAAAACAATGATTTTGTACCTATGTAAAAAATTTCCAAAAAAAAATATAAAATTTGGTCTCCAATCATATTTTAACGTGGATATCATGGTCAGCAGTTCGGATCATCTGTTTGAACTTTAAAATTAAAGATTAAAATGCTGGAATATGATTGGAACATGAAACAATGTAATATTTGATCTTTTAAGTATATTTTTATATAAAAATTATGTTTAAGTTCTGATTAAACTTAAAAAGTAAAAATATGAATATATAGTACGACTTGTACGATCCGGTAATATACAGTCGCCTCACTCTCACGGGAAGTTATCAATAGGGGTGATTAATGAGCGAGCATGAGCGAGTTGGGGTATGTTCATGCTCGGCTCATTAGCTTAATGAGCGAGTTAGAGCGAGTTGCCGAGCGAATTACCGAGTTGTTTAAATACATCATTCAAAAACTAATTTTCATTTATAGAATTTAACAAATTATCCATAAGCAAGTTTAACAAAAAATTGTCCATAAGCAAATTAAACAGTACATAATTTAACATAAAATTGTCCATAAGCAAATTAACAAAATCAAACAAACTATTTTCTTGTCGTTCTCACGGCTTGTCACGTACCTACAAATTTGCATTATCAAAAGAATAATAAAAATGTATAATTTAAAAATATACAAACAGTAACAAAATGAATGGATATACTAACAGAATGGATATACTAACACAATGAATGAATATACTAACATAATTTAGAAATATACTAACCCAGTACCATACTGTATATGCCTAATATGAATGAATAAGAATAGCTCAGGAATATACTAACAGTAACAAAATGAATAAGAATAGCTCATGAATATATCAGAAGCCAACCTAGTACCATACTGTATATATCTAATATGTATTAATACTAAGTTACTTAATACCATTATCAATTCCAGAGATTAGATGTGGCAGAATTTGTATAACTAATTTCTTAATGAGCTAATGAGCGAGTTGGGGTATGCTCATGCTCGGCTCATTAAGTTAATGAGCGAGTTATAACGAGTTGCTAATGAGCGAGTTATTAATGAGCATTTAGCGAGCGAGTTATGAGTGAGTTACGAGTTGTGAGCAATTTACTCACCCCTAGTTATCATCATATTTGCACTGACGGACCCTTTTCAATTCCCACAAAAAATTTAACGCCGTCACGTGGGCCCCACCTGTCAGTCGCTACGAGAATAAGCAGAGTCCTCGGCTCGTCGCACTTGCTCAGCCTCGCCCCATTTGCCCCAGTCGCACAACCATGATCGCCTACTCCGCCAGCGTAATTACCGCTCGCCGCCTCCTCCTCCAGTTGATCCGTCTCCCCGCTCTCTTCCCCATTTCCCATTTCTCCTCCCAAAATCATCCGAGCGACAAGGACGCCTACTTCGCGGCGGTGCACCACATCGCGTCGATCGTGCAAAAGGACTTCTACTTGGAGCGCACGCTCAACCGCCTACGCCTCCCCTCTGTCTCCTCCGACATGGCCTTGCGCGTGCTCCGCGCCTCGGCGCCATCCAACTCCCTCCATGCGCTTCGCTTCTTCAAGTGGCTCCAGTCCTCGCACAATCCTCATTTTGCCCCTTCCACCGAGCATTTTTCTGTGCTCCTGCTTGCTCTCAGCAAAGATCGCCTCTGGCCCCATCTCTGGTGAGACTTTATAAGTTTGATTGTTTATTTTCGTTTCTCTTTTCGGTCGTTTTGTTTTAGTTATTTGAGCGTTGATTGTAATTTTGAGCATGTTTGCCCCCTTAAATTAATTACGACCGGCATTATGTTACAGCGCTGTCAATAATGCAATTATACTTTCAGATCATAGCAGCCCATTCTCTAGTTAATTTATTTGGGGTCTTTATGCAATGTTGCATCTGTCTCTTTTAAGTTGCAATTTTGTATGCATGAATCTAGAATTAGAACCATATTATTGAAAAGAGAAAAAAGGAACTTGTTTACTAGTATTATATTAGCAGTATAATCTGAAATCAGATAAGATGACCAAATGCCACAAATGAAAAAATTGGGGTCATTTGCTCTTTACTAGGTCACTGGCGGCTGACATGCGGGCTCGATCCCTCGCACTGCCTCCATCCACATTTACGTCTATCATAGAATCTTCTGGTGCAGCCCGCCTGCCCGACATGGCAGTTGAGATCTTCAACCGCCTTCCCCACTTTGGCTGCCCCCAGACAACTGAGATCTACAATGCCCTCCTCTCTGCCCTCTGCACTGCCCGTAACTTCGATGGGGCTTACGCTCTCGTACGCCGCATGACACGCAAGTTAGTTTCGCCTGACAAGCACACCTTCTCCATCCTGGTCAACGCCTGGTGTGCAGCAGGTCAACCTTAGTCTTAAATTTGACATGGTTTGGTATTTTACATGGTAAATACAGTACTTTACCAGTACCACACTGAAAGGATTCCCTCCTTACACTTTGTTTGGATGGAGAGTAGAGGAATGGAGGGAAAGTGAAAAATAGAAGAGAATGGAATGGAATAGAAATTAAGATTGACATAGTTAACATCTTCATGTTTGAATGATTAATGAGGATTCTCATCTTATTTCTTGTTTGATTAATTAAAATTATAAAAGGTTAATCAAATGTTTTTAGTATATTTAACTTTTCCGTCTTCTTTTCATCCGTTACATTCCAAATCAGAAATAAAATTGATTTTATCGATTACAATCATGCAAGGTTAAACTTTTCCCCTCACCTCCGCCATAATTTTGTCAACCAAACACGATTCAAGGGAAAATTTTATTTTCATTCCATTCCCTCCCTTCCTCTACTCTCCATCGCAACAAGGTGTTAGGAATTTCTAAGTTCAATTTTCATCAAGCCAAACGAGGTCCTTCGAAAAATTATAAAAAAATTAGTCAGGAGAATATTGAAGAGATGATCTATTCAATGCATGTAATGCAGGGAAGTTGCAGGAGGCTCAGGATTTCTTGGATGCGATGGCAGAAAAGGGCTTCAAACCACCATGCCGCGGCCGTGACCTCCTCTTGGATGGGCTAATTGGTGCCGGGTATCTCTAATCAGCTAAATCTATTGTTCTTCGCATGACCAAAGAAGGCATGGTGCCAGATGTTGCCACATTTAACTCTATGTTGGAGGCCCTTTGCAAGTATGTTATTTGTCTCTCATTCCTTCCAATATGTATGTTTCAAAAAAATTATTTAATGAGGGGCCTGGGTTGTAGGAACGGGGATGCAGAGTTTGGGGCAACGCTGCTTCATGATGCCAGTGACCGGGGGATGTCCCCTGATATTTCCACGTACAAAATCCTAATTCCTGCACTAGCCAAGCAAGGCCATATCGAATCAGCCTTTCGACTATTCTACAACTCAATAGAAGGCGGTCACCATCCCTTGCCTAGTCTCTATGCAGCAATTATAAAAGCGCTTTGCAAGGCAGGGCGTTTTGCAGACGCATTTGGTTTCTTTAGCGATATGAAGGAGAAAAGACGCCTGCCGAGCCGACCAGTTTATACCATGCTTGTGAAGATGTGCGTTCGAGGTGGAATGTATGTCGAGGCCTCAAATTATTTGTTGGAGATGACCGGGTTAGGGTTGGTGCCTAGAGGTAAGAGTTTTGATTCAGTTGTGCATGGATTGAGGCACATAGGGAAGCATGATTTAGCAAAGAGAATGGAGCAACTGGAGGTCTCTTTAAGAGGAGTTTAATCAAATGCTTAGTGGGAATGTTGGGTGATGGAATTCCGGTCGGTGCCTTAGGTTTGGAACTCCGAATCAGGGGCTGTTGGTTAAGCAGGTCTTTTAGTTACACGAGGTCATTGATCGAACATGGGCATGCCTTTGATGAGCACTACATGACATGGTGTTTTGATGTGTTTATCTTGAGATTCTCTAATTATATGAAGGTAAATAGTTTCCTAGCTTTCCTTTTAACTTAACAAATAGTGTCTAAGAACCTTCAACTGTGCAACACATTCAATTTACCTCCATTACCTTGTTTCATTGAGTGGTTTCAGATTTCGCACTTCCCAATTTTATTACTTGCAGATACCACTGTTCTGCCTAATAATTGTGACAAAACACAACCTTTAATTATGAGTCATGTGTTTTGAGACTAACATACAAAACTAATGTTTGGTTAAAACATGAATAAGTAGACTGATGACATGATTTCAACAAGTGTGTGTTACTTTTGTGGCTTCTCATTTGTAGGAACAATATTGGAAGCTGAGATCAAGGGCACAGCCACGGCAGGTCAAGTGAAGAGGAATGGCCATGCGGGTTTGGGTTTGCTGTTGTATCTGGTGAGGCCATCAATGAATTCTAGTGAACTTTATTTCTCTGATCAACTTTGAAGGAACCTATTACTTGTGAATGACACTTGGCCAATACCTTGTAAATACCACTGGAATTATTAAATAGTCCTAGGTCCTAAAAATAAATTAAAAAACTTGAATCCAACTAGTAGCTCAAATGGTAAGTTTACTAAGATGACTTTTTTTAGAGGTTTTGGATTCAAACCTCAATGAACGTGTACGTGACTTGTGAACGTTCTTCATCACTCACACACCAAAAAAAAAAAAACAAATCAAATGCCAACCAATTGTATAGAACAACATATTTTACTGCAGTAGTTTGATTTAATGTAGATATTGTAGTCTTATCATATGGACCAAAAGGCAAACTATGAAGTGTGATGATTCAAACTGATAGTGCTTATCAGAACCATTGTGTTCTCATGTTTTTGGTCGTGTACGGGTGTGTGTAAAGGAAGGATTTTAAATCCAAGTTTGTCTCATGTAGGATTCATGATCCTAATCAAGTTTTTAAGAAGGTATTTTGCTAAATAGTCCGAATTGAATATAAATTATGCATAATGGTAAAAATTATGTTGGAAAGAACATGCTTGAAGTTTGTTAAAACCACATTCAGGCATTCTTGAGATCAGTTTCATCTAAGCTATAAAAAAACCATTTGGTGTTTTTTAACAGTCTAATCAGTTTAATCGTTGTCCAATCGTCATTTATTGATGAGGTACTTTTTAAAGAATTTTAACAAGGGGATCTAAAAGTCGTTTAATCAGTTTAATCACAAGTTTAATCGTGTTTTCTTGGAAAGCTTGGTTCATCTCTAAGGTAGAATCTAATTGTTATAAGAATAACAAGTTGCTTTATGTTTGGTTACTACTGTTAAGTGATTTTTTTATTTCCCCCAGTAGACATGATTTCATCAGTTTCACCATTTACTCGTAGCACAAGAATCTGGTCTCAACCATTTAATAATAGGTTATGTTGCAAGGATTTGCCAACAATTGTGTTTCTAACAATATAATATCACAATCACATATAATGACCAACTTAATAGTTGCTGGAAGCAGTGTTTTTTTTTTTTTTTTTCAATATTCTGTGTTTTTTCTCTGTCATCTTTGATGTAGTGAATTATAGACGTGTATATATATCTTTTTGCCGATAAATGGCCTCGAGAAGTTTAACTAGAGTAATCATGTAATGCAGGCGCAATACAAGTCTGTAATTTTTTTATTTTTTCAAAAACGCTATGAGATAAAACTGAATTGTAGACGTGTGTGTATATATATATATATCCCTCTTGTGCATTGGACTCTAATTTACTGAATACAAAGTCCAAAAATTCAATCTGAAGCACTCAATATGTTATCCATATTAAAATGTGTTTGAAGACCAAATTTTACATTTTTTGAAAATTTATTACTATTTATTAAGATGGGTACAAAATTGTGTTTTTCAAAAAAATTTGGACCATAAAAAAAAGCGATTTTCAAAAAGAGGAGGGTTCAAATGCCTCCATTTTTCATGTCTCCACCATGCCTCCATTTTTAAAAACTTTAATAACTCAAAATTTAAAACTTAAAAATCAATATAAAACCGTTGGATATGATCTAAATCATTTTATCTATGCACGTATAAAAAATTATGACATTTCAATTTTGTTTTAGTTGTCATCAAGAGTTTGTAAAAAAACGTACTAATGTGGATAATTTCTAGACGTTGATTTTTCAACTTATTGATTCACATAAAAACAAAATCAAAATGTGATAATTTTTTATGAGAACATAGATAAAATAACGTAGATCATATCCAACGGTTTTATTTTGACTTTTAAGTTTTAAATTCTGAGTTATTAAAGTTTGTAAAATTGGAGGCATGGTGGAGGCATGAAAAATGAAGGCATTTGAACCCCCCTCTTTAAAAAATTCTAAACACATAGTAAAAATTTCCGAAAAATGTAAGATTTGGTGTCCAAGTACATTTCAATATAGATATCACGTTGAACAGTTTCGATCGACTGTTTGAATTTTGAATCTAACAATTTACTATCCAATACACAAAATGGTCTATACATTGCAATGTATTGTAGCCCAACTATATATATATCTTTTGCCGATAAATGGCGTCTAAATAGAGTAATCATGAAGTCCAGGCGCAATACAAGTCTGTAGTTTGTTTTTTCTTCAAAAAATGCTATAGCATAAAACTGATTTTATAAGAAAATAATTCAATCGTGTAATAATTAGCGGAATATATAAGAAAACATAATATCTTTTGCCGCTTACATAATTTTTAATACAAAATATGCTAAAAAATAAAAAAAAGGATTTAGTTACAAGATTGTTGTCACAAATTCTAAAAATAAAATTAACCCACTAATTTCTCTAATTCCATTTAAAATGTGCAGTTGTTATACTCATGTGTTTTTTACGAGTCTGTTATGACGTTGTTCTTATTTTATTTAATTCATGTGTTATGTCTAATTGTAATTGTTGGATGTCATAACATCGACTTTTGTTCTTTTATTTATTTTTATTTGTCAATCTATAAGCCACTCAATGTTGTGTGTTGATAAAAGGTGTTTGACACTTTGACCTATTACATGTTCGACTAAATAGAAAAAGCAAAAGCAAATTCAAATGCGGTATTGTATATCAACATGTCCAAAATTAAAAAAAATTAGGCAGGTGATCCCGCCTATTATTAACAATATTCAGATTAAAGCAAAGCTGTTCCTTCACTTCGTGTGCTATAATTATTATTTTTATTTCCGTCCAGATAATTAAGATGTAAGATGACAACGATATAAATGTGAGACTGTTACAGATTCATTATTTCCTTACAGTGAGGGGGACATCGAGGCAGAATCTGAAATTTTAGAGACTCCTCCTGTCTGCAGATACTTTCGTGGAGTAGGGAGCTTGTATTTCAATGCAAGAACAATTATTAACAGTGTAATTGGATAAATGGGTTGTACACTATTTGATATATAGTTTCCACCAATAACACTTATGTATAAACTTGTGACTAAACGACGCCATAATATTTTTTTTTTGTTGAAATTAAAGGTGGAGGTCTAGCCTACCAAATTCCTTCAAATCCTTATTTACATTACAGATGATTCCTACTTTGTGGGTTTCAAACCCATAATTTCTCACATAAGAGCCATGTACTTTTGCCACTAAACCAAATATATAATTGTTGAAATCTACTCTCTTTTTTTTTATTCAAGATGATCTTTTTTCGAATAGCATTAATGATATTGAGAGATATATTTATATTTGAGTGGGAATGAATATTAAAACGTGACAATACAACGCTACTACTATGATAGTTGTAATGATGGACGAACAAATAAGTGTGAATTGAAAACTGGTGACAATGCAAACGACATGAAGGATATAGATAAAATGCTAATATTTAAAGATAAATTTGAACACACTGATTACACAGGTTGACAATTTCGGAAGATAACACATTACCAACTAAATAAATAGATATATTATATGAGTTCAAATTAGCACAATATGATACATAGACGGACAAGACAACCCTTCTCCATCACTCTAAGAACAAAATAAAATTAAATGATTTAATGTATTTTGTAACTGGTCTAATTATTGTAAGATGTTAGAAAGTAAACTGTATACAGTTATCGTTTCCACTTAATTCAAATAGAGACTTTTCATTTAGAAATACATTTGTAAAAAAAACGGATAATTAATTTACACACTACACAAAGAAAAACACAATATAAATGTTAGAAAATGTCATAATACACTTTGTTATGCACAGATGGATCGGGGTTAACCGCAACGCATAATTAATACATAAGATTATGGCTCTTAATTAACTTAAAGTTTGAATCGGGTTAATTGGCCCAGATCCATCTAACAGTAAAATTATGGCTCTTAACTTATTACTTCCATGTCATATAAAAATTATGGCTCTTATGTCTTAATTTAAATTGTAACATTTAAAAAAAAATTAGGTACAATTTTAATGTAGCATTAATATAATGAAATTGTCCAGTTAAAACATGATAAAAGAACATCTGAACTTTGAAAAAATAATATGATAAAGAATCATATTTTGGAAACTTTTTGGGACCATAAGTATTTAGTAAAGTAGCAAAATTTTCGGATGAGATGTAATTTTGTAATTATTTTGAAAATTAAGTATATTTTTATAATTTTTCTAAGGTTCTAAATAGCGATTATCGCTTCATCACGGAGAGGCTAAAAAAAAAAAAAGCTACCGTGAATAGTGTAGCTATAGCGGAAGCTATTGTACATAGTGTTTATTTTTTCTTTTCAAAAATTATATTCTATATGTCTATTAATTATCAACATTATCAATATTGGAGAAATGGGGGTAACAATTAAATAACAACTAATCTAAGTCTATACTTTTTTTCAATCATGCAAATAAGAAAAAAAAAATGATCAACAAGATAACATTTTTTAATAGTTCATACTTCATAGTAGTACATTATAATAGATGAATAACAATTAATTTTACAAGTGAAACAAAGTCAATATCTATTTGATCATTTTACAAATCATAATAATCAGAATCAACTTTCAATTGAAATGATGGGCAATAATTTAAAGTGAATACTAGATGAAGAGCAAGTAAATGGAAGAATTGATATTTGAATATTTTATAATATAGAAGGAGAGACTATCACAAATAGGAACAGAAGCACAGAGTTTAGTTTAGCATACCTAGCATATCGGACCATGTAGCATTAGAAACATAAGCACAAAAGTCTGTGTAAATTGTAAAAAAAAAAAAAAAAAAACCATGTAGCAAAGCGGTCAGCAATAGCGCGTAGCGGTAATAGCGGTAAGCGATTACAACTATAACGGTCGTAGCTGAATTAGCGCACTTATATTCCATAGCTTAGCTTTTATGGTCCGAAAAAACTATAGCGCAACTATAGCTAGCTATTTAGAACACTGGTTTTTTCTTTTTCTAAAAAAAAACATAGAAATAAAAAAATATTTTGAAGAAAAAATTCATTGGTAGGCAAAATTTTATATTTTTGAAGCTAAGTATATTTTTATATTTTTTTTAAAAGGGCATAAAAATAGAAGTATGCTTTTTTTTATTAAATAATTGAGCCAAAGGTAGGCAATTACGCACTCGTGACTTTACTGCTCTGCTCAACAACGGTTATTTTTCAACTGTTCTTTTCAAAAAAGAGGATTCTCTAAACCACTTGTTAAATATGGACTGAAGTAGGCTATTTCTCATGCTGGGATTTTTTTGAACTACTTTCTTGTCCCCAAATTTCTTATGTATCAGAATCATTGGGGAGAGAAGTGACTCCGTTTATGATACTGTTATATCTTGATAGAATACATATTATGATGTGTAAAAGAAGGGGACACAAAATAAAGATAGTTGATATCATTACTGAACAGCATATTAGTGTATTGCCTCTCCAGGTTAAACCAGACGGTGGCATTCAAAGAGATGCCAGAAATAGCACTTGGACATATTGTTCTTCCAAAAGGATTTAAAAAATCACATGCGTCGTCAGTCCTAATCAAATGGTGCATTCTTTTATCAGACTATCAATGTCAGAGTTATTTCTGAGAAGTGGAATAGTATTGATCTGGAGAGAAAGGTCTTAATAAAGCAAAGCATTCTCATATCAAAGATAATTAGGGATGTAAGAAAGTAAAATTCTGGTAACATTGGAAACAAAATTTACCAATAGCAAACAGAGTTCAAGTTCATACTGATATTGTTATTATTATTTTTTTTTTTTAAAGCTCCGCAAAGTCTGCGAAGTGGTGAGAGGGGCTCAAACTCTCTACCTTTGGGTATCAGTCCTAGGACTTTTTTCTAGCCAACTGTTCTACCGCCCCATTCTCTACTGACATTGATATTAAAAGGCACAACGCGAGTTCAGTACCAAATGCTACACAAGGCTATGGGCTTTCTTAAGAACAGATAAAAAGCTAACTAATACATGGCACTTTATTAGAAGCATTCAAAAACATTCTGACATAAAATGAGATCTCTAATTCTTATCTAACCTAACCTCCATGCATTAATTGAGAAAAAAAACTTCCTTTGAGAATTTGATTAACATAATCCAATTTAGAATAAAGTTTATAAACTAGAGTTCACTTTCTCCTACTGATGGCTTGTCATTAACAGCAACAAGCTCGGTATCAAATATCAGCGTGGCTCCACCTGGTTGCAATTAAATTTAGAAAAATTAATACATAACCATTCAAAGATCTAATTAGATTGAAAATGAAAAAGAGTGAATTATTTTTTTTCAAAATTCAAAATATGGAGAAAATTAAGGTGAAATTTAAAAAAGAAGGTGCAAAGATATCAAAAAGTGGTACCAGGGATAACAGGAGGGGATCCTTGATCACCATAGCCAAGCTTGGCTGGTATCTTTAGTTTCCTCTTCTCACCCACGCACATCCCCAAAAGCCCCTGATCCCAACCTACACAAATTAATGCTACATTAGCTCCAATATAACTTTCAAGGGAGAGACCTTTGTACATTTACCTGTTTCAAGGAAACAGGTGGATAATTCCACTACCTCAAAGCAAAAAAGAAGAAGTGAGAGACATACCTTCAAAAATACTAATTCCCTGTCAGTGCTGACTAAAAGTACATCCATTTTTTTGTTTTGTTTTTGCTTGTTTCTCTATTGTTTTGTGGAATGAAAGATGAGGGTGGTAAAGCATTAAACTATCACATAATTAGGGAACAATCTCCTTTGTTAAACTTTTGGGATTATTCCTGAAATTTATTCTGTAAACAAAATGAAAAAAACTCACTAACCTTTGATGACTTGGCCACTGCCGAGTTCAAATTCAATTGGGTCACCCCTTTCAAAGCTGGAATCAAACACCTTCCCATCGGTAAGTGTCCCCTAAAAAATTCACCACACAAGTTACAATATGATTCCTTCTGTTGGCTTTTCTTATTATTTTGTTATTATTTACTGACCATTAACTCTATTTATTGCAGGTATATATAACTGTAACAGACACCATGCTTCTGAGCTTGGTCGGTTTGGCACAATTCAAGTTTTGGTGTCAAACTGTGTCAGTCTTGGGATTTCTGTTGCCCTTCAACCAGAATTTGATGATTCAACACGAATGGGATTTCGAAAAGTTGATAGAAAATAATAAAACATACCCGATAGTGGACTTTGATGCGGTCTCCTTTGTGAGCTTGGATGCTGCATGTTTCTGGCTTGTACTGAATCAATAGATGAAAAAGAATAAATACTGTCTTTGCAAGATAAGATGCAGTGATCTTGAATTCTGGAAGTAGAAAATACATCTCTATTTATATACCAGTTCAAATGTGACTATCGATCGAACACTTGTACATTTCCCTAGACAAAAGTGGCTCTTTTGTTTTACCTTTTTGATGGACCTTAATGCATTTGTGCTATTTAGAATCAACTAACACAATAGGCAATAAAGGACCAAACGAAAACAAGGAAACTGTAAGACTTGGAGCTCAGCTGACAAAGAAACGTATGTTTTCAGCATTGAACCTAACAAGTACAGAATCTGCATCTGTTATGGACTGTGATATTTTTTTTATTGAAATTGGTGCCGGCAAAAAAGAACCGAATGAAAAGCGCCAACCAAAAGGGCATGAACCTAAACAGTAGTCAAGATTCTTTTGAGAAGTCAAAGACTCACAGCCGACTATGGTAAACTGAATGAAATGACAGGCCGAACCAGTATACACTCTTAACCAAATCAACACAAAATCCAAACCCGCATTGCCTGAAGAACAAGAGATGATCAAGCCTAGAGTTGACTGGCCCAATACTGGAACCTCACCAGAGCAAGAAACAACTCAATACCAGCAGCTATCACCAACCTTATAGGATCCTAACATGCAAAGGACCGAATCCAACAATCAGACACAAAATGACCTGATCCCAAAGTGACCAGACCAAAATTTGGACCAGAAATCAACAAAAACGCAATTGATCTTAACATGTTTTGATGGTTTGACCCAATCCTTTAACTATTGCATTTGGTTCAATGAGGCTTCAAAAAAGCACAAGATTTGTTGGGTGAGTGTATCTATAACATAACAGCATTGGTCAAATATTTATGCAATCACTTCATCAAATCTTATGTGAAGTTGTTCTTTTACCTCTATTCCTCCATACAAAACTAATTCACATCTTTTACATAATTGGGAGGAATAGAGAATCAAACTAAGGCAAATTATTACAGAAAATGGCCAGTGAATCCTAAATGGGAATACCAAACTTTGTAATTTTCGGAACACCATTTTATAAAATCGTGAAACTTTTAGAATTTTGAGAATGCATGTGCTTCAGAATTCTCCCATAATTCCAGCTCCAATTGCTCCCAAATTCCCTATTTTAACCATCAAAGGCACTGTATTCAATTAAGACACCATTTAAAAGATATCTCAAATCATACCTTGACGCCGATCTGAAGCTCTTTTACATCACCAGATTTCTTCGCGGAAGCTGGAATTACAAAGCATCGTTAGATTCGAACCAAAAGAAGCCCAGCAAGAAATTCGATCGGCGGAAAGGAAAGATTGACGAGCTTTAATGGGAATTTTATTACCTGAAAGGAGAATTGTAGTGGCAAACACGATGCAAAGGAGAAGCTTTGCCATGGCGACTGGAAATACAACCTCGTTTGTTCTTTTTTCTTTTAAGAACGAAAACTAGAAAGCTAGTGGCGATCCGTATAAAATGGGTAAAGAACTTTAACAGACTAGTTCTGGTTTCATGCAGCGCACGGACTATAAAATCAAAAGCGCGATGTATATGGTTCGTGCACTGCATGAAGCAAATACTACTCTGTTAAATGCTTTACCCTATGTACGAGTCCAGATCCCTGAAGTAACTCAAATTTTAATTTAGATCAGGACCGTCAGATCAGAATCGGAGCCAATAAGGCCTAAGTCTTAAATATTTCGTGCAAAACAGATTGGACGGTTTGGATCTAAATTCAAAATTTGAGTTACCTTAGGTGATATGAATTCTCCGATATACTCGGCTGTTGCTAATTTGCTATTATTTTCATTAGAGATGGAGTTGTCCACTGCATGTATCAACGCTAGCTATATATATACGAGTGTAGCTAACAATACTACGGATTTACTATAATATATAATAGAATAATTTGTCATTTATTACAATTAGTTTAAGATTTGTAGCTCTATACCATATTTATATCGTGTACGATAAAAATATGTGTACTATGCACTGAAAACCAACTTCAAAGCTTGACGTCAGAGACAAAATTTGGTACTCTAATGGCTTGAACATGATGTAAATGTGCTGATTATAAACTTGATTGAGAAAGGGACCTGCGAAAAGTCAAAGAAAGGGCATCAAGCTCTCTGGCACTATGAAAATTTGTAACCTATGTACTTTATGTGAGTTTATTAGCATGTGTTACAATTTGAATTGGAGTTGTTGTGGTATCCATTCAACTACAATTTTATGTTAGGGTACAGTACCAGTTCAATACAGAGATGTCAGAACAAAATGCACAAAAAACTGCAGTTTAAGTCCCTACACTTTTCAATATTGTATTTTCTTTTAGCAAAGATTGCTGTTAGCTAATAATGAGCACTCATAAATCATAGAATATTTCTGAAGTGTAAACTCAGATTAGATAATAATGCTTTAAATAGACTAAACAGACATTAAAAAATTTACAAATCTGGGGCTAGAAAAATTAAACAAACTGAACATGTTTAGACTTTTCCATCTTTGCCCTTCTCTGGCAATACAAGAAATTTGTTAAGACATATCTTTTCTACAAATGGGGTAACACCTTCCATCACTTCCATGTGATGTACACTGATTGATACAATGATACTAATCAAAATAAAAGCACTACTCTACCAAGATTTAAAAAAAAAAAACAAAATAAAAGCACTAGGAAGCAAAACAACAGACTACACAACAATACCAATCATCACGAAAACAAAAAAATTGCATACCACTCCAGGAACAATCACAATAATCAATATCATGAAAACAAAATTATGTCATACCACTCCAGGAAATGTAGCACAATTGAATATAACACATCAAAACATCACGAAAACAAATTTTTTAATGTAAATGCATCCTATCGAGTTACTTCTATACAAAGCCACTCTACTTCTCTTGCAGTAAATAACAAAAATTTTAGTCCATTTTCAATGCAATAACAAAACGCCCCTATATATATATATATATATATATATATATATATATAGAGTAAGGCTACGGTGCTTTGCAAAGTAAACCACCCCGTTTACTTCGGACCATTTTTTGGATTTTGAAAATCCAAATAACCAATCCGAACCGTTCAACATGTTCTAAATATTGAAATGTACTTGGAGACCAAATTTTACATTTTTTGAAATTTTTTTACTATTTATTAAGCCACTTTGAAAGTCGCTGATCCGACGGTGAACAGTAAAAAACAGTAAAATTTTCTGGACCACCGGATCAGAAACTTTCAAAGTGGCTTAACAAATAGTAAAAAAATTCCAAAAAATGTAAAATTTGGTCTCCAAGCACTTTCAATATTTAGAACATGTTGAACGGTTCGGATCGGTTGTTTGGATTTTCAAAATCCAAAAAATGGCCCAAAGTAAACGGAGTGATTTACTTTGCAAAGCACCGTAGCCTTACTTATATATATATATATAGAGGTTGGCTAATGTCATAACGTTATAACTTCGGCCGAAGTTATAACGAGTCGTTTTTGCAATTTCAAAATCCAAACAACCGATCCGAACCGTTCAACATGTTCTAAATATTGAAATGTGCTTGGAGACTAAATTTTACATTTTTTGGAATTTTTTTACTATTTATTAAGCCACTTTGAAAATACTGATCCGGTGGTCCAGAAAATTTTACTGTTTTTTACTGTTCACAGTAGATCTGTGATTTTCAAAGTGGCTTAATAAATAGTAAAAAAATTCCAAAAATGTAAAATTTAGTCTCCAAGCACATTTCAATATTTAGAAAAAGTTGAACGGTTCGGATCGGTTGTTTGGATTTTAAAAACTAATAAACGACTCGTTATAACTTCGGCCGAAGTTATAACGTTATGACATTAGCCGGTCTCTATATATATATATATATATAGGTTCCCTTCGTAGTAAAAGTCCAGGCATTTTAAATTTTCAAGTCTTTAAATATCTGTCTACAATTCCTCAAAGTACTCATCTCAAGATTTTGAACCTTACATATAACTTATTAGTTTTTTTTTTCTCAAGCTTTTAAACTTTGTCTACAAACCTTTAAAATACTTGTGTCAAGCTTTAAAACTTACATGTAACTTATCTATTTTTTTTAAAGTTAAACCTCATAGGTACTTAAAATTTTTAAGTCTTTAAACCTCAGTCTACAACCCTTTAATTAAATTTCTCGTGTAAAGCCTTTAAACCTTACATGTAACTTATCAAAATGCAGTATTTATACATAGCATATGAAGCCTTCAAATCTACACGTGCAAGCCTTTATATGAAGCCTTTCAATGTAGCTATCAAGTATTTATATATATCTATCATATCTCAAAAGAAAAAAATAACGACACTATATATGACTCAAAAGTACTCCTTCATGAATCTCATTAGAATAATAAAATCAAGTGGAAGACATTCGTACTTTTAGATTCACAAAATTTGTCATAGATCGTCGGAAAAATAAACAAGAATTGATAAAGAAAAAGAACTATCATATTACTTGATCGGGAAAATTTATCACATATCGTTACAGACTTTTCATGCATCTTAATAATTAGCTATCAAATACATTTGAATCAAGAAAAAGAACTATCATATTACTTGATAAATGCATCAAGCTAACATGAATTACAATGCATTGTCCAAGCATAGAACTACAAAAACAAACTGTAAAAAATAATAAACTTAATTAACTAGTGATCAAATGTACGTAATAGTTAAAGTTGGAACTCTCTAGAAGTCTCATGAATGTTATTGTTGGAAGTCTCTAAGAGGTGTGTCTTCTAGGCGTTTTGGGAATTAGAAATTCGTATCTAGGAAATAGAGAGGATTAATATAATATGTGTCTATTATATATATTAGAGTGTGTGAATGTTTTTATGGGTCTATATAATATGTAAGGAGTTTTTGCTATGTAAGAGAATAAGAGAATATTAATAATAAAAATTAAATTTCAGTCATAGAGTGTTCTCTCCTTCACTATTAGATATATTAAGTTCATATTAAATACTAACAAAAATAAGCTGTTTTGGCTCAACAGTCTGAAGTCTGAACCGATCGACTAGAGAGCACAAAGAGATAAGAAAGAGCTAAAAAAGTATTCAAAACCCATCAAGTCTATTTTAATCAAGAAATTTTTTTCAAGCAAACATATCTCCAACCAAGGACAAAGATAATTAATTATGAGCAATCAAATCCTTTTGAATCAAGAAAAAGAACTATCAAATTTACTTGATAGCTTTTGATTCATGTTTGTAAGCGCGCGATACATAACTCTCAATGTAATTACTATAAGCGATATTTTCATCCAATAAGTTAACTGAAAGAAATCTCAATTAGTATGAATTTTTGGCTAATGGATCTCATTACAATTCAAGGGAACTCAAAACATATTTTAGTCATCCACAACCCTATTAAATAAAATTGAGAAAAAATTACCACCTAGAAGAAGATAAAATACAACCTGTAGTAAATGAAAGACAACCCCTGAAACATGAAAGACAACCAGTAGAACATGAAAAATAATTAGAAGAAGATCAAAATCAACTTGTAAAAGCTGAAAAACAATTAGAAGAAGATGAAAAACAAATAGTAAAACTTGAAACCAGTACATGATGAAAGACAACTAGAAGGCGATGAAATACAACTAAAAGAAGATGAAAGACAATTAGTAGAAGGTGAAAGACAACTAGAAGAAGATGAAAGACAACCAATACAACTTGAAAGACAACCAATCCAAGATGAAAGACAACTAGAAGGCGATGAAATACAACTAGAAGATAATGAAAAATAACTAGAAAAAGATGAAAGACAACTTGTAGAAGGTGAAAGAGAACCAGTAGATTATGAAAGACATCATAAGAAGATGAAAGACAACTAGTAGAAGGTGAAAGACAATAAGAACAAAGAAGAAAAACAACCAGTACAAGATAAATGACAACTAGAAAAAGATGAAATACAACAAGTAGACAACCAGTAGAAGATGAAACACAACTAGTCGAAAATGAAGACAACCAGTAGAACATGAAAGACAACTAGAATAAGATGAAATAGAACCTGTAGTGCACAAAAGACAACCGGTAGAACATGAAATACAACTGTAGAAGGTGAAAAATAACTATATAAAAATGAAAGACAACCAGTACAAGATAAAGAACAACTAAAAAAAGATGAAAGACAACAAGTAAAAAATGAAAGCTAACTAGTAGAATAAGAAGGACAACCAGTACAAGGAGCAAGATAACTAGAAGAAGATGAAATACAACATGTAGTTAACGAAAGACAATTGTAGAAGATGAAAGACAACCAGTAGAACATGAAAGGCAACTAGAAGAATTAAACACATTTAGTAAAAGGTGAAAAACAACTAGAAGAAGATGAAGGATAACCAGTAAAACTTGAAAGACAACCAGTACACGATGAAAGACAACCAGTAGATCATGAAAGAAGTTGAAGGACAACTTGTTGAATATGAAAGACAACCAGCATATCATGAAAGACAACTATAGAAGGCAATAAAATACAACTAGAAGAAGATGAAGGATAACTTGTTGAATATGAAAGACAACCAGTAGATCATGAAAGACAACCATAAAAAGATGAAAGACAACTAGTAAAAGAAAATAAAAAACAACTAGTAAAAGAAAAAAGAACAACTAAAAAATGATGAAATACAACTAGAAGATGATAAAATACAACTAGTAGAACGTGAAAGAGGCCAGTACAAGGCGAAAGACAACCAGAACAAGATGAAATACAACTAGAAAAAGATGAAACACAAGCCGTAGTAGACAAAATACAACTAGTAGAACAAGAAAGACAATCAGTATAAGGTGAAAGACAACTAGAAGAACATGAAAGACAACTAGAATAATATGAAATACAACTAGAATAATATGAAATACAATTAGAAGGAGATGAAATACAACCTGTAGTAGACGAAAGATAACCAATGGAACATGAAAGATAACTAGTAGAACATGAAAAGACAACTAGAAGAAGATGATAGACAACTAGTAGAAGGTGAAAAACAACTAGAAGAAGATGAAAGAGAACTAGTAAAACTTGAAAGACAACCAATACATGACTAAAGACAACTAGAAGGCGATCAAATACAACTAGAAGAAGATGAAGGACAACATGTTGAACATGAAAGACAACCAGTAGATCATGAAATGCAACCACAAGAACATGAAAGACAACTAGTAGAAGGTGAAAGACAATAGAAGAAGATGAATAACAACCAGTAAAAGATGAAGGACAACTAGTATAAGGTGAAAGACAATAGAAGAAGATGAATGACAACTAGTAAAAGATGAAGGAAAACTAGAAAAAGATGAAATACTGCCAGTAGACAAACAATAGAAGATGAACGACAACTAGCACAAAATGCGAGACAACCAATAGAACATGAAAGACAGCAAGTAAAAGATGAAATATGACCTGTAATACACGAAAGACAACCGGTAGAACATGAATGATAACTAGTAGAATAAGAAAGACAACCAGTAGAACCTGAAATACTAGTAGAAGTTGAAAGCCAACTAGTAGAAGGTGAAAGCCAACTAGCTGAAATACAACTAGAATAATATGAAATACAACTAGAAGAAGATGAAATACAACAAACGAAAAACAACCAGTAGAAAATGAAAGACAACCAGTACAACATTAAAGACAACTAGAAGAAGATTAAAGACAACTAGCAGAAGGTGAAAGACAACTAGAAGAAAATAAAAGACAACCAGTACATTATAAAGGACAACTAGAAGAAGATGAAAGACAACTAGTAGAACATGAAAGACAACTAGAAGAAGATTAAAGACAACTTGTAGAAGGTGAAAAAGAACTACAAGAAGATTAAAGACAACCAGTAAAACTTGAAAGACAACCAGTACAAGATGAAAGACAACTAGAAGGCGATGAAATACAACTAGAAGAAAATAAAAAACAACTAGAAGAAGATGAAAGATAACTAGTAGAAGGTGAAAGACAATTAGAAGAAGATGAAAAGCAATCAGTAAAAGATGAAGGACAACTAGAAAAATATGAAATACAACCAGTAGACAACCAGTAGAAGATGAAAGACAACTAGTTGAAGATGAAAGACAACCAGTACATGGTGAAAGACAACTAGAAGAAAATGAAATAAATCTTATAGTAGACAAAAGACAACCATTAGAACGGAAAATACAACCAGTAGAACAAGAAAAACAACCAGTAGAACAAGAAAAACAACCAGTAGAAGCTGAAAGACAACTAGTAGAAGGTGAAAGACAACTACTAGAAGGTGAAAGACAACTATAAGAATACGAAAGACAACCAGTACAAGATAAATGATAACTAGAAGAAGATGAAAGACAACCAGTAGACAACTAGAACAAGATGAAGAAAAACAACCAGTACAAGAGATATAAGTTGAATAATATAAAATATGACTAGAAGAATATGAAATACAACCTGTAGTAAACAAAAGACAATCCATGGAACATGAAAGATAACCAGTAGAACATGAAAAATAACTAGAAGAAGATCAAAGACAACTAGTAGAAAGTGAAAAACAATTAGAAGAAGGTGAAAGACAAACAGTAAAACTTGAAGCACAACCAGTACACGATGAAAGACAACTAGAAGGCAATGAAATACAACTAGAAGAAGATGAAAGACAACATGTTAAACATGAAAGACAACCAGTAGATCATGAAAGACAACCATAAGAAGATGAAAGACAACTAGTAGAAGGTGAAAGACAATTAGAAAAAGATGAAAAACAACCAGTGAAAGATGTTGACAACTAGAAAAAGTTGAAACACAACAGTAGACAACCAGTAGTAGATGAAATACAAACAGTAAAATTTGAAGGACAACCAGTACATGATGAAAGACAACTACAAGGCGATGAAATACAACTAGAAGAAGATGAAAGATATCATGTTGAAAATGAAAGACAACTATAAAAAGATGAAAGACAACAAGTAGAAGGTCAAAGACAACTATATGAAAATGAAAGACAACCAATACAAGATAAAAGACACTAAAGAAAATAAAAGACAACCAGCAGACAACTATAGAAATCAAAAGCAAATAGTAGAAGATGAAAGCCAACTAGTAGAACAATAGAGACAACCAGTACAAGGAACGGACAAACAGGAAGCAATACAACTAGAATAATATGAAATACAACTAGAAGAAGATGAAAAAACAACATGTAATAAAATGAAAGACAAGTTTGTAGAAGATGAAGCTAACTAGTAGAACATGAAAGACGGCTAGAAGAAGATTAAAGACAACTAGAAGAAGACAAATAGAAGGTGAAAAAAAAAACAACTAGAAGAAGAAGAGAAACAACCAGTAAAACTTGAAAGACAACCATATAAGAGAAAGACAACTAGAAGGACAATGAAATACACCTAGAAGATGATGAAAAATAATTAGAAAAAGATGAAAGACAACTAGTAGAAGGTGAAAGAAAATTAGAAGAAGAAGAGAAACAACTAGTAAAAGATGAAGGACAACTAGAAAAATATGAATACAACTGGTAGACAACCAGTTGAAGATGAAAGACAACTGGTAGACAACTAGTTGAAGATGAAGGACAACCAGTAGAACATGAAAGACAACCAGAATATGGTGAAAGACAACTAGAGAACGATGAAATATATTTTGTAGTAGACGAAAGATAAATGGTAGAACATGAAAGACAAACAGTATAAGCTGAAAGAAAACTAGTAGAAATGTGAAAGACAGCTATAAGAGTACGAAAGCATAACTAGTACAAGATATGGCAACTACAAGAAGATAAAAGACAACTAGTAGACAATTAGTAGAAGATGAAAAGCAACTAGTAGAAGATGAAAGACAACCAGTACAAGGAGCAAGACAACGAGAAGAAGATGAAATACAACTAGAATAATATGAAATACGACTAGAAGAAGATGAAAAAATAACATGTAGTATACGAAAGACAACAGTAGATCATGAAAGACAACCATAAAAAAGATAAAAAACAACTAGTAGAAGGTGAAAGGACAACCAGTAGAAGATGTAGGACAACTAGAAAAAAATGAAATATAACGAGTACACAACCAATAGAAGATGAAAGACAACTAGTAAAGATGAACGACAACTTGTAGAAATGAAAGACAACTAGTACATGGTGAAAACAACTAGAAAAAGACGAAATACAACATGTAGAAGACAAAAGACAACCGGTAGAAACATGAAAGACAACCAGTAGAACATGAAAGATAACAGAGAAGTTGGAAGACACTAGTAGAAGGTGAAAGACAACTATAAGAAAGACAACATGTAGACAATTAGTACAAAGATCAAAAGCAACTAGTAGAAGATGAAAGCCAACTAGTAGAACACTAAAGTCACCAATAGAATATGGAAAACAACTAGAAGAAGATGAAAGACATCAGTACAAAGATGAAGACAACTAAAAAGCGATGAAATACAACTAGAAGAAGACAACTAGTAGAAGATAAACAGACAAATTAGAAGAAGGTGAAAAAAAAAAAACCCAAGTAAAAGATGAAGGACAACTATAAAAAAGATGAAATACACCAGTAGATGGTGAAAGATAACCAATAGACAACCGTACATGGTGAAAGACAACTAGAAGAAGATGAAAAACAACCTGTAGTGCATGGAGACAACCAGTAGAAGTTGAAGATAACTAGTTGAAGGTGAAAGACAATTATAAGAAAATGAAAGACAAGTACAAGATAAAGGACAAGTAGAAGAAGATGAAATACAACCTAGTAGAAGATGAAAGGCATTAGTAGAAAATTAAGACAACTAGTAGAACAAGAAAACCAACCAGTACAAGGAGCAAGATAACTACATGAAGAGAAATACAACTAGAATAATTAGAAGACAACTAGAACAATAGAAAATAAACTAGAAGAAGATGAAAATACAACATGTAGTTAACAAAGATACTATAGAAGATGAAAGACAACCATTAGAACATGAAGACAAGTAGAAGAAGATTTAAGACAACTAGTAGAAGGTGAAAAACAAATAAAAGAAAATG
>JAJGRW010000362.1:0-34066 GCA_025461045.1 Carex parvula | reverse complement strand
TTTCTATCGAGCCTGATTGAACCCCAACGATTTATCAATTAGGAACTATGCAACGGCTCTCATCAGCCCAATTTAGCTCTCAAAATGCCTGAATTCAAAGATTCAATTGTCTCAGCCAAACCGAATTAATTTCACATTCACGTTAACTATGTAATTGAGCATTAAATGGACCCAGAAAAATACAACCACTGCTACAGTAAGATAACTTTTGGTCACATCAGTACTCAAATCAGACAGCATTACTAAATTTGTAAAATCCATTCTTTCAGGATAATGTAATTGTTAGAAATGAACTTCATAAATCCTTTTCTTTTTATTTTTGGTTAGGTTGGTGGCAAGATGGAATCTAGAAAACATGTCGAAGAGATGAAATTAAACCCACTATTTGACGGCACCGACTTCAAGCTTGCAAGTTGTGACCAACCAACAAATGATAAGATCATAAGAGAATGCGGGTTTGATTCTCTATCCATCAGAGTTGTAAAGGTACTCCATTATTAACAATTTTTCCATCTGAATTTATTGTAAATTATTTACAAATCAATCTGTAGTTTTTCGGGCTAACAAAGTAGATGCAGTGTTCTCATGTAGTATTAGGGGTTGATGAGGTATACTTATATGAAATATGTAAATTACCCCTCTCAGTAATGAACTCATTCCCTCCTTTATATAGGGTGAAGTTTATATACCATTCTTTTTTAATTAAGGTTAATCAAGAAACTATCACGCATTTTTGCCATTTCATTCACATCTGCAAAATATCCAGCAAAGCTGTAGACCATGTTAGATATGTGCTAGACGTGTGTTCTATTTTGAGAAAATGTTGCAGTTATATTTTCTCTCCTTTATTATTATTAGACTGAATGCCATTTTGTCCCGTATGTCAGGAACTGGTGACATTTAGGTCAAATCCTCTGGCAAGTTCACCAGATGTTTCTAATGCTGGAGACACTTGTCAGCAACTGAATTCCACTCTGTGCTTCATGATGTCAGTAAGTTGTAAAATATTTTTGTTACCTAAAAGCTGGCTTTGTTCTGCATGGTGGCATTTTTCTTTCTCCTTTTTTGAAATAAATCTATTGGCTTAATGATGTATTCAGTTTTTAGGGTCTTAATAGTAGGGTATCTACGGTCAAGAGGTTATAGAGAAAAAGAGAACAAACAGAGAAGAAGACAAAGTAGAGAGAGGCACATTGAAATCTAGAAATTAATTATAAGTATTGATCATTAGTGATACTGACCTGTTAAATAGGCTTAATTGTACTTGAGAAAAACTTCCAATTAAAGAAAAGTTTAGGATGAATGAGCTGAGCTATCAATGATTTGTGAAATAAAAATATACTAACCAAATATAAGAAGCAGAGTTTTTAGACTAGCTTAACTAGTTTCAACCCTTGACCATTTAACTCAAAACTCAAGTTTGTTTTTGGAAACACTAAGATATCACATCAACTGTTTCTCAACGAAAACAGGTCTGGCCAGAACTTGTACAGATTGGAGCTCAAAGTTGTCTTATTAATCGGCCAACTCTGATTTAATCTAGCCTATATTTGAACACTTGCCTGTAATTTTCAAGTTCTCATATTGCATCACATGTTTTTTGTTTGACAGTGAATGGAGGTGGAAATGGGGAGGAGATAGTCTTATTGGATGCGAGAAATGTGTATGAGACAAGAATAGGGAAGTTTGAGGTGCCAAAAGTGGAGACACTTGACCCTGAGACACGTCAGTATAGTGACCTCCCTTCTTGGATTGACAACCATTCAGACCAGCTCCAAGGAAAATCTATTCTCATGTATAGACTTCTCTCTCTCATCTCCTCATCCTAGCCAGGAGCTGCAGATTTAAACAAACATAATGGATTAACTGATGGATATATAATCAGGTCAATTTCAGGTTCCTTGGGTGGTCAGATCAGGCCTGACCCATTTATGCTTAATTTTGTTCTTAGATTTAAGCATCAAAACATTAGACGATCTGAATAAATATATTCTAAATCATTAGAATTTAAGTGCTTTGCCATTCCACAGGAAGGATGAACACAATTGGACTATTGTGTATAGGTCAATGTTTCTTCGTCTGCTAGTATGAATCAATAAATACCCATGCAAATTTGGCAGAGTGTAGTCTATAGTCTTCTTTGGTTTACCCTGGATTGTGGTGAATGAAGTACTTGTCCTTATTTATTGCTGTCCTTGATATTAGTTAAGATTTGCATGCTTCTGGATATATTTATAATAAAGGAAGAAAAATAAAATTGCGCAGCATGTCAACATGTATATGTATGATTTCAACAAGCAATCAGTTACTTTTACGTACATAACCAAAACCTACTAAAAGAGAAACTTGGTACTGCTATGTGCGCATGGTTTCAGTACTGGTTCTTTTTGGTTTTTTCTTATTATTAAATAAATCTGATTTGAATTTGATCTTAACTCCCAAATTGTTTGGTTTATTTTATTTATATGAATATTTCTCAATCACCCACTAACCTCATTTAGGTAGGCTTTAATTAATTGGTACGACCACCGACCGAGGTCATTAATTGATGGATCTATGGTTCATATATATGTATGAGTCGTGATGAAACATTGAATTTCTAGATGTATGTAAATATGCTTTGCCTTGTCCATGAGTGGGCCTAATTAAACTGGTGGGCCTAACATGAATCAGGTATTGCACGGGAGGTATACGGGTGGGAAATGGCATCCGCGTATATCCGCACCAGGGTGCTGATTTTAAAAATGTATTTCAGGTATGTTCTATTCTTTAAATTTAATATTATTTTATGATCTTCATATTGATTTTTTATTTTAGTATGTTCTTTATTCTCTCTATTTTTTTGTAATGATGTTATATGGTGGTATTCAAAGGTATCTGGAGGATATCCTGATGGAGGTTTCTTCAAAGGAAAGAATTTTGTTTTTGATCATAGGTCAGTGGTTTTTTTAAACTTTAAGAACCTCTTTTAGTCAGATGTGTTATAAGCCCTGTTTTCTCCAAATGAGTTTCCACTACTACTCACTTTCTGATGTAAGACTTAATTACACAGATTTTTAAGAATCAAGCACCAAATAAGCCAAGAAAAAAAAACGTTCATAAACAATGTGATTTGATTGAGCATGTAATTGCACAAGTCAGGGTTAATTGAGGCCAATTGGATTAAATTGATTCTTTGTTTAACATTTTTAATAATCTGGCTTGTCTCTGAACAGTTTTGGGTCGACTGCGTCTTACTTGAGGCTTGTTTCAGAAACAGTACTAAATACATGGAACTATAACTAATTTTTCATGCACTGAGATGCAGGATTTCTGTTGGAAGCTCAGATGATAAGGTAGTTGGCTCTTGTTTGCTATGTGGTTCTTCCTTTGATGACTATTCATCTCGTAATAGGTGCAGTTTCTGCCGCATGCTGGTTTTAGTCTGCTCTGAGTGTGAGGTAAATTTAATTACTTTTGATTTTTTTCCTAGCTATGCCTAACAACAGCGTCACCTTTTACATTTTTTAAGTCTGTAAATTTAGTTTTTTTGCATTAGTCAGAAAATGGTTTTTGTCATTGGGAGGTACAGCTTCATTTTCTGGACTTTGCAATTTAGGCTGGTACACTTCATTCTGTTCATGGACTCTGATGATTTGTTTACCATTCTATCATGGTGTTTAGAATCAACTGAGCTCTCTGATACAATTTATGAGGTTGATTAATTGGTCTGTTATCTTTTGTTGTTGTTTTTTTTATCTGCTTAGTATTTGTTTCTTATCTGCAGGGGAGAGGGGCCAAAGAATACAAATGTGACCTATGTCAGAAAATTGAAAAGGGTTCAAGCACAGAGGAGTTACCCGTAGAAGTTATGCCTGATTCATTAGAAACACAGTCAATGGATCAAATCAAGCCTTCTACTGATGAATTTTCTTTGACAAATGGTAAGGTCTGTATCAGATTTGTTTAGGCAGTAATCATAACTTATGTCTTACTTTTACCTGACGCCACAGAAAGGGTACCAGTTTATCCAAGTATGCAAATCTGTCCGATTATTCCCAGCTCAGCCTCTGTGAAATTACCTATTGAGCTCAGTGATACAATACAGTTTCATTCAGTTGAGAGATGTCTGTAAAGTTTTAGTCGTGGAATCACACCACTAGGACTCAATTTGTCCTTAGACCACCCATGTTTTTTGTTCTCTTAGGGCCTGTTCGGCTGCCACTGTTCCCGTGGGAAAAAAAAAATTCACTCAGAGTGAATTTTTTTTTCCCACGCGCACAGTGTTTCAGCCATTCAAATTGGACCCAAACGCAAACCCATTCCCGTTCCCGCTTGGTAGCCGATTGAGGTTTAGTTGTCCAGTTTTGGCACAGTTTTCTCTATTTTATGGTTTGATGTTTAGTTGTACGATTGAGGTCTCTTGAAGGCAAAGGAACAAAATAAAATAAAGGAACGGAACTGATGGGTTAATTGAGGCATATACACATTGGATGGTTAACTAGGGCTTAATTGTGCAGGTTGACCATTATTTTAGTCAGAGTTACCAAATTAGGCGGCATGTTGTGAACCGCATTGATACCATGTATATTCTATACATAATTTTACAAGTCAAATGAATAGTTCAACCGCATTAGTAAAATTCTTTTGTTTCTTTATTCTACAGAAACCAACTTCCCCTTTAGGAAGTTAAGGATTTTGTGCTTGCATGGATTTCGGCAAAATGGGTCAGGTTTCAAAGGAAGAACTGCTTCACTAGCGAAGAAACTAAAGAACCTTGCCGAACTTACTTTTATCGATGCCCCTCATGAACTACCATTTATTTATGTACCAAATGAAATCTCATCTTCAAATTTAAACCCATGTGCACCGAATCAACTATCTAAAAGGAAATTTGCCTGGCTGATCCCTTCTAGGTCCAACGACTTATGTGGACTGGATAACTGGATTGCTACTGATGTACCTTTTGACCCGCTACAATACATGGATCAAACCGAGGGTTTCAATGAATCATGCTCTTATCTTGATGAAACGGTCATGCAAATTGGCCCATTTGATGGGATTTTAGGGTTTTCCCAAGGGGCGGCAATGGTCGCACTTTATTGCAAGCATAAACAGATTTCTAACGGTTTATCAGGTTTTCGATTTGGGATGCTCTTTTCGGGCTACCAGGCGTCTTTGCCAGGTTTTGACGAGGATCCAATAAGAATGCCTTCACTTCATTGTTATGGCAATGGGAATGGCCAGAAAGATAAGCAAATTGATCGGTCACAGAGTATTGCTCTCCGTGCTATGTTTAATCAGGGTTCTTGTATCACAATAGAGCATAATATGGGGCACATCATCCCAACTCGGTCTCCATACATTGATCAAATCAAGGATTTTCTTTCACAGTTTACTTAAAAACTTCTTATTTGATTTTTAAGTTGTAAGATGGAGTTCTTGATTGGATAAATTTTTGAAGCCTTAGTTGATGCATATTTGTGCTTCAATATTCTGTTAATTTATGAGGGCTATTAGTTTTGGTTATTTACACCCCTTCTTTGAGTCAATATTCATTTTTTTTTTCTTGTATTTGTGTTTTTCCTTTGAACTGGTTGCTAGATATGGAGCAACCTCAGGAGTTGGAACTTGCAAGTCCCTCTGAAGAAAGAAAGGAACTGCAAAAAGGAGTTGTAAGCTGAATATCTACGTCCTTGCTCTTCTTTTTTAATTTTGCATATATTTCACTTTGGAAAAATGAAAATAAATCATTGTGATCCCAAAGTTGTAAGCTGCATTTAATTCTTATTCTGTCCTTTTATGTATAAGAATATGATATAACACTTTTCCTTATTATTTATCTATGTATGTTTTCTGTTTTCAGGTTTCACCTGAATTTGCACCAAAAATCGCAAAAATGCAGCTCGTAGGCAGTCATCCAGAAGTATATGAACCATGTGACGACTCATTTCTCCTAGTTGATGCGCTCTTTGCTGACCGGTCAAATCTCATTAACCAAAATCCTAAATTTTGTCTAGAGATTGGCTGTGGCTCGGGCTATGTGATAACATCCCTAGCCTTAATTCTCAGCGAATATTGCCCCTCGACCCAATTCTTTGCAACTGACATAAACCTGCATGCAACTCAAACCACACTTCAGACCTTGGCCAACCATGGTGTGCATTGTGAACTGGTGTTGACTGACATTGCCTTGTGCCTCCAAAACCGTCTTTGGAAAAGCATCGATGTTCTGGTGGTCAATCCACCATATGTACCAACACCCGAGGATGAAGTTGGTGCAGTTGGTATTGTCTCATCTTGGGCTGGCGGGTTTAAGGGTAAAATGGTCATAGATAGAATCTTAGATGTGGTAGATGAGTTATTATCAAGTAACGGACTGACTTACATGGTCTTATTGAGTGAAAATGACCCGCTTGAGATTTGTCAGGTTATGAGAGAGAGAGGATTTGGGTCGAGGATTGCTTTGCAAAGATCGACGGAGGAGAGGTTATGTGTGATAAAGTTTTGGAGAGAGTAATAGACTAGTGAGGTGGATAGGGAGAGAGGTTGGATAGAGTTCCTTCTGTTAATTCGCTGTGCACGAAGGGTAATAATGGAAGTGGTATTAATTAGCCATTTTCATTTCTTTTACATAGGGCTAAGTCTAGGTTTCTTTTATAAAATTCAGGAAGCATTGTAATTTACTTTAGATTAATTTCCTTTCACATAATACACACCCTCTCCTCTCATATTACATTAGCAAGTGAAATAAGTACTCAACTAAATAGAAAAACAACGGAGGAGAGAAGGCACAAGTGCCCGTACTCGCTTGATTTTCCTCCTTTTCTTGTTTACATACGCATCTTGTTTTCTTTCATACTTTGCCTGCGCTAAAAGGAGCATCTGCAATGTGATGCGGTTTCTCTTGCTTGGCTCATGCTCACAAATTTCCTCTGCATTGTCAAATACAATGTATTATTAATTTTATTCTTGTTTTTGTATTCTATTAGCAATTCCTAACTGAAGTACATGAGCTACCTTTATTTTTTGGTGGCTAGCCGGCTTACATTAAATACAACAAAATTGCATTACTATGGGATTTTTAAATTTAGTTGACTCACTTGTGAATTGTTTTTGGGATGGGGATATGTCTTATTATTAATATATATATGTGTATATTTTTAAAACAGGGATAGGTAGACACGTTGAAAATATAAAAGTTGATTAAGCAAACTTGTAAGCATGTTTCCTTCTTTCAGAAAATAGATTCTGAGGATAACAGACGTGCGTATATTCCTATATTTTTATTACAAAACTTGGATATAAAATTCAAAGAGGAGCTTGAAAAAACTATGAAAATATCAAAACTTGGTCGACAATAGAACAAACAAAATATGCTTAGGATGCAAACATGTGGGCTGAGAATGGGACATGTAATATTCGGCTCCTGTACCGTTTTGGTACAATAATTTGAGTTGGCAATTGCCTGTTCTGTCAAGAATGAGGATGTGTGTGTGTGTGCTGAGGCCGTTAAGGTCCAACTTGGGTTTGTTTTTTAAAGGGGGTTTGAAGAAGTAGTTTGTATGGTAGTTTAAGATAGGATTGTAACATATTTCTGGTTTCTATGTAACGGACATGTCATGCTTTCTTTCAAACAAAATGATGAAATTTAGAAGTTAGAGGCTGAACTGGTAAAATCTTTTGCGTACCGAACTCAATCTCTTCGATTTGAATTTCATTGGTCCCTGCCATGGTCAGTACTGCACCTCTACCATCTTCATAACCTGTATTTCCTTAACTATGTTGCCATATCATCAGGCAATCAGGTAATAATGTAAAATAAGGACTAAAGGAAAGATAAACTACTGTCGAATTGCGGAAAATAGGCCAAAATAAGCTTTTGACACCAACACCAAGCTGATGAAGAAATAACCAGCTGAGTATATTTGACAAATAGCTATTTTCTAAAATTGGATGCCATAAACCTTTAAGATCATAATAGGAGATATTTCAATTTTCAACAACCAAAATACATAAAATAAAAACCGAGGGAGGAACAACACCTGATATCTCTAATTAAGAAATAAGTTAAGAAATATCTGGCATTCTAGCTATAACATGTAGTACTCAGGCACTTTTTAAATAAGAAAAAAAAAATTATTTGAACTGAAAAAAGTTTTAAAGAAAGGTATGGAAAATTGGAAATCTATATACCATTCGTGCTGTAAGCAGCCATAGGTTGCTCGAGTGGCAACGGTGCAAGCGGTACGGGTACATTCTGGTTTGGATCGGAACCTAGATCTGTTGGTGCATTTTCAGTAAGCATGTACTCCGTCCCGCCATTCAGTTGTAGAAATCCAGAGCCACTAGTTGAGATTATTACGAGCACAAAGAGGACAGGAATGAGAAGTGGCCACCATTGAAGGGGGATGTGTGCAATCCATGAGCTTGTTGCTGTGATGGAGAAAGAACAAATCAGGAACAGAAGGTAGAAGTAAAAAATGTTGTTGTTATTTTTGTGTGGCGCCATTAGAGAAGGGGATGGAGAGAGAAGGAGAGAAAAATTGTTCAAGGTAGATATTGAGGAAGCAGTGTAATGGATTTATATTTTTTGTGAGCATTTATTAATTATTTTAATTGCATTGACTAATGCTACAAATCATTAAAAATTGGCTCATTGAACAAAGAATATTAGAACCAATTAAAACATTATGGTCTACAATGTTGCAAGATAGTATTACTAGAAGGAATCAGTAGCGGTATGATCGTCTACAATCCGATGTTATATCAGAGTCGTTCGATTCACATCAAGGTTCGTGTGAACTACTTGTAAGATTTGTGCGGATTACGTGTGTGCGGATATTTATGCAGATTGGACGGTTGCGATCGGGCACTGTCCGATGTTCACCGGACTACCCCACTCATTATGAGAAATGTGGCTCTTTTAAATTTGTTATGGAAGGTATTTCAAAGAGATATAAGTCGCCATAAATCTCTAAGAAAAAAGTAAATCAATTGTACTCGGAATTATCGAATGACATTGTAATGAAGAAAAAAAAATCATGTAATCAAGGATGCATCTATTGTCAAGAAGAGAGTTCAATGTAGGAAATAAGATTAAGACTTGAAGAGGAATAATATTCGATAATTTAATGCGCATGTATTCCCCCAACTTGAAAAGAAAGTTTTAAATTCCAAAGGGCCATATTGTTATTTACATTAAAATTGGGCACAAGAGGGACAAACGCTGAAACATAGATATGCTCGGATTTGATTCGATATAATTAAAAAAAGTCTTCCAAAAGATTCTTAATTAGATGATTACATTAATCTATAAGATACGGTAGAACATGCAAAACGAGGGTGCTGATTTTAATGCAATTATTTTTTTTATTAACTCAATAGTTTCAAAATTTTCAAGTGTATGGACATTAACAAAAGAAAACTAATAATTAAATTAACATGAACGGAAGATAACAAATTTAAAACTGATATTTAAGAAGCTTGTTAATTTAAAAAAATAGAAACAAATGAAAGCTTGATAATAATAGATTGAGAGATACAATTTTCTATCCATTACAATATTTAAAGCGTCATCTAAGGAGGCAGATGTTCTTTCATCTTCAATTGGGTTGTAATTTATGTTCTCCTTATTTTATTTATTTTATTTTGTCATGGCCATGAGAAGCTAAACTTCATCTCTAGAGTGAGGGTTGTACTTGAATTCTTAATTATGTTTTAGTATATGTTTATGTTTTGTTTGTGATGATTTGAGTTTTCTTTATTATTTTAAATTTATTTTTATTTCGTCCTTGCATACATAGTTCTATCTATTATATGCCAATGACCCTCCACATACCAATCGGTGTTAAGTCGTTGCATTATTGTGTGAGAAGGATAATACATGTAAGTGCTCCAAACACTTCAGCTAACGAGGCTTGGCAGCGGTTCAAAGACTAGGGTTAAAATCCAGTGAGCTCCCTTGGCAAGATAGCGTAAATTGTACATTTAGATTATATTAGGAAGCACTTAGATTAAGTAGGGACTTTGGGATATTTCAACTATGGGGTAGTATAGGGAAATAATATAATTGCGTACCTAAAATACTTCAATCTTGGTAGCCCAAAAGCTGATCGGAAGATCGGAAAACCTTTCAAATCGCATAAAGAAACACCCAGCACGCCCTGCGGGTAGTGACAGTGCTGCATGCGGGGTAGCTGTGGGACAATCTAGGTCGTATGCGACAGTGACAGTGCCGTATGCACCGTAGAGACGTCGAAATTTATACTTTGCATAATTAAGAAGGATAGAACTTAACCTAGAGACTCTCTATCTACTGTTTAACCTTAACCTTGATTGCAATTAGTGCCACCACATCAAACTTTTATAAAACCCGATAACCTAGACTAGTGAAAATTGTTTAAAATATAATACACTATCGCTAAGGATCAACACCCCAATCATACTACATGGTAGGATCGTGTGCTTTTATCTGAATGTAAATAGAAATTAGGGTTACTAATATTTAAAAGTAGTAGTTCACTTTTGACTCATCACAAACTCACTCATAGAATGATATCGTTAAATTCAAAATTGTATATTCTGCAAATTAGTCAAACACGGTAATTAGAGAATTGCATTAAACAACATGACACGTGATCAGAGTCAAAATGCTGATGAATTACGTAGGGTTTTGGCTTAGGTTTTGCATATTATCTCACACTTATGTTTAATTAATTAGATAAAAAGGCTATTGTCAACTCTCTTTGTGTTTTATTACAGAAAACAGGTTTTGAGACTATTTTACATCAATGGAGCAAGAATCGGGTCAATCGGATAAGCGTCGCTCATTGACTAAGGCTCTGTTACGGCTCGTATTGCCTAATACGGACCTAGCCGGATACGGGCCAAGAGATAGCGCAATATGCATTAAACCCTTCAGCGACATGATCTCAATATAGACCGTATCACCTAATGCTGTCCGTAACCAAGGCGCCCTTTAGGGAATAACTGCTGACAGCTGTATCCAGATCATGTTTCTTGGCCTCCACTCAACTCCAGACGTCCCTCCACTCCTATATAAGCACCCTGGACAGAATAGTTTAGTATCTTTGTAATTTGAGTTAGATTTGATTAAGTGAGAAAGAGAGGAGTGATTGTAACAATGCCGTTCCGCGGCTAAGTTCTTTTCTTAGGGGCTAGGCAGTAAACCTTGTTACTCATGATGCTTTGATATATATATTTTCTGTTGATTATGATTTCTTGTTGTTTAATTGAAATGCTTTTGTGATTTATTATCCCTTCATCTAAATTCGATGATCTAGTTTAATCCGTTAGGGTAGTGATAGTGCTTTAATGGTAAGAGAAACTATGTTGCACGAGTTAGTCTCGTTGGGAGTCATTAGATTTATGTGAAGAAAACTTTAGCGGGGAAATCATAAATTGGAACAACAAAACGCGAACCAAGTTCTATCATTTGTGTAAGATAATTCGCAGTGATCTATGTAGTAACTTGTGTATTTAGAGATCTGTCATTTGCGTAAGATAACTCGCAGTGTCCTATGTAGAATCTCGATGAAAGATCTGTCATTTGCGTAAGATAACTCGCAGTGACCTATGTGGTGTCTTTCATAAAACAACAACAGGAAATCAGACCCGACAGAAGTAGAATATCAAAGTGGATTGAGTAGCAATGGTGTGCCGAAATCCTAGAAATTCTCATCTCTATCTTTATTTTAATTACTTTTAATTATTACCAAATTTACATTGATCACAACTTCAACTCTCAAATTTTCAGATTTCGTCTAGCCTTTCGAAAGATTGTGATTTGATCGCTCAAGACTCTGAACCAATATTCCCTGTGGATCGATCTCGATTATATTACTCGATAGAATTGTGCGCTTGCAGTCCGAACCGATAGTATTTCCGAGTTTATAAATTTTAAAAGAAAACATCGCTTTCTTTTGACTGATCAACACGGCACGCGAATGGTCACGGCACAGGACACGCGAGTCACAGCACGTAACCGACACGCGTGCCGTGCCGTTTCGTGATAGAGCCGGCTCTGCTGTGTCATTTTTTGCACTCTAATAACAACCGCTTAGACATTAAATTTTATATTTCTTAAAATTTGTTTACTATATTTTTAAATAAGTAGAATTTGTATTATTTGGAATGGTTCAAAATTTGTAAATCAAGTATTTTCTAGTTATATACAAATAGAGGAGGGCTCAAATGCTCCATTGCTTCATGTCCCAATTGTACTCAAATATCTTTATCTTCAATTTTAATGTTCAAACAGATGATCCGAACCGCTCAACATGATATCCACATTAAAAATATGATTAGAGACCAAATTTTACATTTTTTTGGAACTTTTTACTATTTTTTTAGATAGGTACAAAATTACTGTTTTTTAGAAAATTGTGGACCATCTAAAAACAATAATTTTGTATCTATCTTAAAAAATAGTAAAGTTTCTAAAAAATATAAATTTTGGTTTCCAATCACATTTTAACGTGGATATCATGTTAAGCAGTATGTTCAGCAGTTCGGATCGTCTGTTTGAACTTAAAATTAAAGATTAAAATACTGGAATACGTTTGGTGCATGAAACAATGTGATATTTAATCTTTAAGTATATTTTTATGAGGAGGGTTCAAATGCCTCCATTTTTTGTGCCTCCACCATGCCTCCACTTTTAAAAACTTTAATAACTCAAAATTTAAAACTTAAAAGTCAAAATAAAACCGTTAGATATGATCTACATCATTTTAGCTATGTGCTCATAAAAAATTATCACATTTCGATTTTGTTTTTATGTGAATCAATAAGTTGAAAAATCAACGTCTAGAAATTATCCACATTAGTACGAATTTTACAAGCTCTTGATGACAACCAAAACAAAATTGAAATGTCATAATTTTTTACACGCGTATAGATAAAATGATGTAGATTATATCCAACGGTTTTATTTTGACTTTTAAGTTTTAAATTTTGAGTTATTAAAGTTTTTAAAAATGGAGGCATGGTGGAGGCATGAAAAATGGAGGCATTTGAACCCTCCTCTATTTTTATATAAAAATTATGTTTAAGTTCTGATTAAACTTAAAAAGTAAAAATATGAATATATAGTACGACTTGTACGATCCGGTAATATACAGTGGCCTCATTCTGACATCATCATATTTGCACTGACGGACCTTTTTCAATTCCAACAAAAAATTTAACGCCGTCACGTGGGCCCCACCTGTCAGTCGCTACGAGAATAGGCGTCCGGTTTAGACTCGATAGGCAGAGTCCTCGGCTCGTCGCACTTGCTCAGCCTCGCCCCATTAGCTCCAGTCGCACAACCATGATCGCCTACTCCGCCAGCGTAATTACCGCTCGCCGCCTCCTCCTCCAGTCGTTCCGTCTCCCCGCTCTCTTCCCCATTTCCCATTTCTCCTCCCAAAACCATCCGAGCGACAAGGACGCCTACTTCGCGGCGGTGCACCACATCGCGTCGATCGTGCAAAAGGACTTCTACTTGGAGCGCACGCTCAACCGCCTCCGCCTCCCCTCTGTCTCCTCCGACATGGCCTTGCGCGTGCTCCGCGCCTCGGCGCCATCCAACTCCCTCCATGCGCTTCGCTTCTTCAAGTGGCTCCAGTCCTCGCACAATCCTCATTTTGCCCCTTCCACCGAGCATTTTTCTGTGCTCCTGCTTGCTCTCAGCAAAGATCGCCTCTGGCCCCATCTCTGGTGAGACTTCATAAGTTCGATTGTTTATTTTCGTTTCTCTTTTCGGTCGTTTTGTTTTAGTTATTTGAGCGTTGATTGTAATTTTGAGCATGTTTGCCCCCTTAAATTAATTACGACCAAAAATGTGATTTCACGGCATTATGTTACAGCGCTGTCAATAATGCAATTATACTTTCAGATCATAGCAGCCCATTCTCTAGTTAATTTATTTGGGGTCTTTATGCAATGTTGCATCTGTCTCTTTTAAGTTGCAATTTTGTATGCATGAATCTAGAATTAGAACCATATTATTGAAAAGAGAAAAAGGAACTTGTTTACTAGTATTATATTAGCAGTATAATCTGAAATCAGATAAGATGACCAAATGCCACAAATGAAAAAATTGGGGTCATTTGCTCTTTACTAGGTCACTGGCGGCTGACATGCGGGCTCGATCCCTCGCACTGCCCCCATCCACATTTGCGTCTATCATAGAATCTTCTGGTGCAGCCCGCTTGCCCGACCTGGCAGTTGAGATCTTCAACCGCCTTCCCCACTTTGGCTGCCCCCAGACAACTGAGATCTACAACGCCCTCCTCTCTGCCCTCTGCACTGCCCGTAACTTCGATGGGGCTTACGCTCT
This sequence comes from Carex parvula, assembly GCA_025461045.1. Taxonomy (NCBI): domain Eukaryota; kingdom Viridiplantae; phylum Streptophyta; class Magnoliopsida; order Poales; family Cyperaceae; genus Carex; species Carex parvula. Next base: position 19,740 of record JAJGRW010000362.1, on the reverse strand, counting down.
CGTACGCCGCATGACACGCAAGTTAGTTTTGCCTGACAAGCACACCTTCTCCATCCTGGTCAACGCCTGGTGTGCAGCAGGTCAACCTTAGTCTTAAATTTGACATGGTAAATACAGTACTTTACCAGTACCACACTGAAAGGATTCCCTCCTTACACCTTGTTTGGATGGAGAGTAGAGGAAGGGAAGGGAAGTGAAGTGAAGAATAGAAGGGAATGGAATGGAATAGAAATGAAGATTAACATATTTAACCTCTTCATGTTTGGATGATTAATGAGGATTCCCGTCTTATTTCTTGTTTGGTTAATTAAAATTATAAAAGGTTAATCAAATGTTTTTAGTATATTTTAACTTTCCCGTCTTCTTTCCATCCGTTACACCCCAAATCGGGAGGGAAATTGATTTTATTGATTACAATCATGCAAGGTTAAACTTTTCCCCTCACCTCGGCCGTAATTTTTTCAACCAAACACGATTCAAGGGAAAATTTTCTTTTCATTCCATTCCCTCCCTTCCTCTACCCTCCATCGAAACAAGGTGTTAGGAATTTCTAAGTTCAATTTTCATCAAGCCAAGTGAGGTCCTTCGAAAAATTATAAAAAAATTAGTCAGGTGAATATTGAAAAGATGATCTATTCAATGCATGTAATGCAGGGAAGTTGCGGGAGGCTCAGGATTTCTTGGATGAGATGGCAGAAAAGGGCTTCAAACCACCATGCCGCGGCCGTGACCTCCTCTTGGATGGGCTAATTGGTGCCGGGTATCTCGAATCAGCTAAATCTATTGTTCTTCGCATGACCAAAGAAGGCATGGTGCCAGATGTTGCCACATTTAACTCTATGTTGGAGGCCCTTTGCAAGTATGTTATTTGTCTCTCATTCCTTCCAATATGTATGTTTCAAAAAATTTATTTAATGAGGGGCCTGGGTTGTAGGAACGGGGATGCAGAGTTTGGGGCAACGCTGCTTCATGATGCCAGTGACCGGGGGATGTCCCCTGATATTTCCACATACAAAATCCTAATTCCTGCACTAGCCAAGCAAGGCCATATCGAATCAGCCTTTCGACTATTCTACAACTCAATAGAAGGCGGTCACCATCCCTTGCCTAGTCTCTATGCAGCAATTATAAAAGCACTTTGCAAGGCAGGGCGTTTTGCAGACGCATTTGGTTTCTTTAGCGATATGAAGGAGAAAGGACGCCTGCCGAGCCGACCGGTTTATACCATGCTTGTGAAGATGTGCGTTCGAGGTGGAATGTATGTCGAGGCCTCAAATTATTTGTTGGAGATGACCGGGTTAGGGTTGGTGCCTAGAGGTAAGAGTTTTGATTCAGTTGTGCATGGATTGAGGCACATAGGGAAGCATGATTTAGCAAAGAGAATGGAGCAACTGGAGGTCTCTTTAAGAGGAGTTTAATCAAATGCTTAGTGGGAATGTTGGGTGATGGAATTCTGGTCGGTGCCTTAGGTTTGGAACTCCGAATCAGGGGTGTTGGTTAAGCAGGTCTTTTAGTTACACGAGGTCATTGATCGAACATGGGCATGCCTTTGATGAGCACTACATGACACGGTGATTTGATGTGTTTATCTTAAGATTCTCTAATTATATGAAGGTAAATAGTTTCCTAGCTTTCCTTTTAACTTAACGAATAGTGTCTAAGAGCCTTCAACTGTGCAACACATTCAATTTACCTCCATTGCCTTGTTTCATTGAGTGGTTTCAGATTTCTCACTTCCCAATTTTATTACTTGCAGATACCACTTTTCTGCCTAATTATTGTGACAAAACACAACCTTTAATTATGAGTCGTGTGTTTTGAGACTAACATACAAAACTAATGTTTGGTTAAAACATGAATAAGTAGACTGATTGACATGATTTCAACAAGTGTGTGTTACTTTTGTGGCTTCTAATTTGTAGGAACAATATTGGAAGCTGAGATCAAGGGCACAGCCACGGCAGGTCAAGTGAAGAGGAATGGCCATGCGGGTTTGGGTTTGCTGTTGTATCTGGTGAGGCCATCAATGAATTGTAGTGAACTTTATTTCTCTGATCAACTTTGAAGGAACCTATTACTTGTGAATGACACGTGGCCAATACCTTGTGAGTACCACTGGAAGTCCTAGGTCCTAAAAATAAATTAAAAAACTTGAATCCAACTAGTAGCTCAAATGGTAAGTTTACTAAGATGACTTTTTTTAGAGGTTTTGGATTCAAACCTCAATGAATGTGGACGTTATGGTGAGGGACTTGTGAACGTTCTTCATCACTCACACACCAAAAAAAGAACAAAAAAAACAAAAAAACAAATCAAATGCCAACCAATTGTATAGAACAACAGATTTTACTGCAGTAGATTGATTTAATGTAGATATTGCAGTCTTATCATATGGACCAAAAGGCAAACTATGAAGTGTGTTGATTCAAACTGATAGTGCTTATCAGAACCATTGTGTTCTCATGTTTTTGGTCATGTACGGGTGTGTGTAAAGGAAGGATTTTAAATCCAAGTTTGTCTCATGTAGGATTCATGATCCTAATCAAGTTTTAAGAAGGTATTTTGCTAAATAGTTCGAATTGAATATAAATTATGCATAATGGTAAAAATTACGTTGGAAAGAACATGCTTGAAGTTTGTTAAAACCACATTCAGGCATTCTTGAGATCAGTTTCATCTAAGCTATAAAAAAACCATTTGGTGTTTTTAACAGTCTAATCAGTTTAATCGTTGTCCAATCGTCATTTATTCGTCATTTATTGATGAGGTACTTTTTAAAGAATTTTAACAAGGGGATCTAAAAGTCGTTTAATCAGTTTAATCACAAGTTTAATCGTGTTTTCTTGGAAAGCTTGGTTCATCTCTAAGGTAGAATCTAATTGTTATAGGAATAACAAGTTGCTTTATGTTTGGTTACTACTGTTAAGTGATTTTTTTATTTCCCCCAGTAGACATGATTTCATCAGTTTCACCATTTACTCGTAGCACAAGAATCTGGTCTCAACCATTTAATAATAGGTTATGTTGCAAGGATTTGCTAACAATTGTGTTTCTAACAATATAATATCACAATCACATATGATGACCAACTTAATAGTTGCTGGAAGCAGTGTTTTTTCTCTGTCATCTTTGATGTAGTGAATTATAGACGTGTGTGTGTGTATATATAGAGATGGGCTATTGTGCTTTGCAAAGTAAATGGGGGTTTACTTCGGCCTTTTTTTTTGCATTTTGAAAATCCAAACAACCGATTTGAACGTTCAACATGTTTTAAATATTGAAATGTGCTTGGAGACTAAATTTTACATTTTTTGAAATTTTTTTACTATTTATTAAGCCACTTTGAAAATCGCTGATCCGGTGGTCCATAAAATTTTACTGATTTGTACTGTTTACAGTGAATCTGTGATTTTCAAAGTGGCTTAATAAATAGTAAAAAAATTTCAAAAAATGTAAAATTTAGTCTCCAAGCACATTTCAATATTTAGAACATGTTGAATGGTTTGGATCGGTTGTTTGGATTTTCAAAATGCAAAAAAAGGCCCAAAGTAAACCCCCAATTTACTTTGCAAAGCACAATAGCCCATCTATATATATATATATATATAAATGGCCTCAAGAAGTTTAAATAGAGTAATCATGTAGTGTAGGCGCAATACAAGTCTATTTTTTTTTTTTTGCAAAAAACGCTATGAGATAAAACTGAATTATAGACGCGCGCGCGTGTGTATATATATATGAGTTGCACTACGGTACAATGCAATGTATTGATCCTCTTGTGCAGTGGACTCTAAATCACTGAATTCAAAGTCCAAAAATTCAATCTGAAGCACTCGATGTGTTATTCATATTAAAATGTGTCTGAAGACTAAATTTTACATTTTTTTAGAAATTTATTACTATTTATTAAGATGGGTACAAAATCGTTATTTTTCAAAAAAAAATGGACCATAAAAAACAGTGATTTTCAAAAATTCTAAACAAATAGTAAATGTTTTTCGAAAAATGTAAAATTTGGTGTCCAAGTACATTTCAATATAGATATCACGTTGAACAGTTTGGATCGACTGTTTGAATTTTGAATCTAACAATTTACTATCCAATACACAAAATGGTCTATATTTCAATAGTACCGTAACCCAACTATATATATATATCTTTTGCCGATAAATGGCGTCTAAATAGAGTAATCATGTAGTCCAGGCGCAATACAAGTCTTTAGTTTTTTTTTTCTTCAAAAAATGCTATAGCATAAAACTGATTTTATAAGAAAATAATTCAATCGTGTAATAATTAGCGGAATATATAAGAAAACATAATATCTTTTGCCGCTTACATAATTTGTAATACAAAATATGCTAAAAAATAAAAAATAGTTTTTAGTTTACAAGATTGTTGACGCAAATTCTAAAAATAAAATCAACCCACTAAGTTCTCTAATTCCGTTTAAAATGTGCAGTTGTTATACTCATGTGTTTTTTACGAGTCTGTTATGACGTTGTTCTTATTTTATTTAATTCATGTGTTATGTCTAATTGTAATTGTTGGATGTCATAACATCGACTTGTTGTTCTTTTATTTATTTTTATTTGTCAATCTATAAGCCACTCAATGTTGTGTGTTGATAAAACGTGTTTGACACTTTGACGTATTACATGTTCGACTAAATAGAAAAAGCAAAAGCAAATTAGTATTGTATATCAACATGTCCAAAATTAAATTAGGCAGGTGATCCCGCCTATTATTAACAATATCCAGATTAAAGCAAAGCGGTTCCTTCATTTCGTGTGTTATAGTTATTATTTTTATTTCCGTCCAAATAATTAAGATGACAACGACGAGTCCTATCAACGACAAAAATGTGAGACCGTTACAGATTCTTCATTCCCTTACAGTTAGGGGGACATCGTGGCAGAATCTGAAATTTTAGACTCCTCCTGTCTGCAGATACTTTTGTGGAGTAGGGAGCTTGTATTTCAATGCAAGAACAATTATTAACATTGTAACTGGATAAATGGGTTGTACACTATTTGATATATAGTTTCCACCAATATCTTATGTATAAACTTGTGACTAAACGACGTCATATTATTTTTTTTTTGTTGAAATTAAAAGTGGAGATCTAGCCTATCAATTTCCTTCAAACTCTTGTTTATATTACAGATGATTTTTTTACTTTGTGGGTTTAAAACCCATAACCTCCCACATAAGAGTCGTATTTTTTTGCCACTAAACTAAATATATAGTTGTTGAAACCTACTCTCTTTTTTAGTTGAAGATGATCTTTTTTCGAATAGCATCAATGATATTGAGAGACACATTTATATTTGAGTGGGAATGAATATTAAAACGTGACAATACAACGCTACTACTATGATCGTAGTAATGATGGACGAACAAATAAGTGTGAATTGAGAACTTGTGACAATGCAAACGACACGAAGGATATAGATAAAATGCTAATATTTAAAGATAAATTTGAACACACTGATTACACAGGTTGACAATTTCGGAAGATAACACATTACCAACTAAATAAATAGATATATTATATGAGTTCAAATTAGCACAATATGATACATAGACGGACAACCCTTCTCCATCACTCTAAGAACAAAATAAAATTAAATGATTTAATGTATTTTGTAACTGGTCTAATTATTGTAAGATGTTAGAAAGTAAATTGTATACAGTTATCGTTTCCACTTAATTCAAATAGAGCCTTTTCATTTAGAAATACATTTGTAAAAAAAAAAAAAAAAAAGCGGATTATTAATTTACACACTACACACAAAAAAACACAATATAAATGTTAGAAAATGTCATAATACACTTTGTTATGCACAGATGGATCGGGTTTAACCGCAACGCATAATTAATACATAAGATTATGGCTCTTAATTAACTTAAAAGTTTGAATCGGGTTAATTGGCCCAGATCCATCTACCAGTAAAATTATGGCTCTTAACTTATTACTTCCATGTCATATAAAAATTATGGCTCTTATGTCTTAATTTAAATTGTAACATTTAAAAAAAAATTAGGTACAATTTTAATGTAGCATTAATATAATGAAATTGTCCAGCTAAAACATGATAAAAGAACATCTGAACTTTGAAAAAATAATATGATAAAAGAATCATATTTTGGAAACTTTTTGGGACCATAAGTATTTAGTAAAGTGGCAAAATTTTCGGATGAGATGTAATTTTGTAATTATTTTGAAAATTAAGTATATTTTTATAATTTTTTCCAAGGTTCTAAATAGCGATTATCGCGTCATCGCGGGGAGGCTAAAAAAAAGCTATCTCGAATAGTGTAGTTATAGCGGAAGCTATCGTACATAGTGTTTTTTTTTTCTTTTCAAAAATTATATTCTCTATTTCTACTAATTATCAACATTATCAATATTGGAGAAATGGGGATAACAATTAAATAACAACTAATCTAAGTCTATACTTTTTTTTTTTAATCATTCAAATAAGAAAAAAAAAAGATCTACAAGATAACATTCTTTAATATTTCATACTTCATAGTATTATATATCATAAAAGACGAATAGCAATTAATTTGACAAGTGAAACAAAGTCAGTATCTATTTGATCATTTTACAAATCATAATAATCAGAATCAAGTTTCAATTGAAAAGATGGGCAATAATTTAAAGTGAATACTAGACGAAGAGTAAGTAAATTGAAAAATTAATATTTGAATATTTTCTAACATAGAAGGAGAGACTATCACAAATAGGAACAAAAGCACATAGTTTAGTTTAGCATATCTAGCATAGTGAACCATGTAGTATCACAAATATGAACATAAGCACAGAAGCTGTGTAAATTGTAAAGAAAACCATGTAGCAAAGCGGTCAACAATAGCACGTAGTGGTAATAGCGGTCACCGATTACAGCTATAACTGTCGTAGCTGAATTAGTGTACTTATATCTCATAGCTTAGCTTTTATGGTCCGAAAAAGCTATAGCGCAACTATAGCCTAGCTATTTAGAACACTAATTTTTTTTCTAAAAAAAACATAGAAATAAAAAAATATTTTGAACAAAAAATTCATTGGTAGGCAAAATTTTATATTTTTGAAGCTAAGTATATTTTTATATTTTTTTTAAAAGGGCATAAAAATAGAAGTATGCTTTTTTTTTTTAAATAATTGAGCCAAAGGTAGGCAATTACGCACTCGTGACTTTACTGCTCTGCTCAACAACGGTTATTTTTCAACTGTTCTTTTCAAAAAAGAGGATTCTCTAAACCACTTGTTAAATATGGACTGAAGTAGGCTATTTCTCATGCAGGGAGTTTTTTTAACTACTTTCTTGTCCTCAAATTTCTTATATATCAGAATCACTGGGGAGAGAAGTGACTCCGTTTATGATACTGTTATATCTTGATAGAATACATATTATGATATGTAAAAGAAGGGGACACAAAATAAAGATAGTTGATATCATTACTGAACAGCATATTAGTGTATTGCCTCTCCAGGTTAAACCAGATGGTGGCATTCAAAGAGATGCCAGAAATAGCACTTGAACATATTGTTCTTCCAAAAGGATTTAAAAAATCACATGCCTCGATCGTCGGTCCTAATCAAATGGTGCCTTTTTTTATCAGACTATCAATGTCACAAGCTTAACTGACATGTCAGAGTTATTTCTGAGAAGTGGAATGTATTGATCTGGAGAGAAAGGTCTTAATAAAGCAAAGCATTCTCATATCAAAGATAATTAGGGATGTAAGAAAGTAAAATTCTGGTAACATTGGAAACAAAATTTACCAATAGCAAACAGAGTTCAAGAACATACTGATATTGTTATTATTTTTTTTTTTTAAAGCTTCGCAGAGTCTGCGAAGTGGTGAGAGGGGCTCAAACTCTCGACCTTTGAGTATCAGTCCTAGGACTTTATCCTAACCAACTGTGGCTACCGCCCCATTCTCTACTGACATTGATATTAAAAGGCACAACGCGAGTTCAGTACCAAATGCTACACAAGGCTATGGGCTTTCTTAAGAACAGATAAAAAGCTAACTAACACATGGCACTTTATTAGAAGCATTCAAAAACATTCTGACATAAAATGAGATCTCTAATTCTTATCTAACCGTTACTCCATGCATTAATTGAGAAAAAAAACTTCCTTTGAGAATTTGATTAACATAATCCAATTTAGAAATAAAGTTTATAAACTAGAGTTCACTTTCTCCTACTGATGGCTTGTCATTAACAGCAACAAGCTCGGTATCAAATATCAGCGTGGCTCCACCTGGTTGCAATTAAATTTAGAAAAATTAATACATAACCATTCAAAGATCTAATTAGATTGAAAATGAAAAAAAGTGAATTATTTTTTTCAAAATTCAAAATATGGAGAATATTAAGGTGAATTTAAAAAAGAAGGTGCAAAGATATCGAAAAGTGGTACCAGGGATAACAGGAGGGGATCCTTGATCACCATAGCCAAGCTTGGCTGGTATCTTTAGTTTCCTCTTCTCACCCACGCACATCCCCAAAAGCCCCTGATCCCAACCTACACAAAATTTATGCTACATTAGCTCCAATATAACTTTCAAGGGAGAGACCTTTGTTCATTTACCTGTTTCAAGGAAACAGGTGGATAATTCCACTACCTCAAAACAAAAAAGAAGTGAGACACATACCTTCAAAAATACTAATTCCCTGTCAGTGCTGACTAAAAGTACATCCATTTTTTTGTTTTGTTTTTGCTTGTTTCTCTACTGTTTTGTGGAATGAAATATGAGGGTGGTAAAGCATTAAACTATCACATAATTAGGGAACAATCTCCTTTTTTAAACTTTTGGGAACATTCCTGAAATTTATTCTGTAAACAAAATGAAAAAAACTCACTAACCTTTGATGACTTGGCCACTACCGAGTTCAAATTCAATTGGGTCACCCCTTTCAAAGCTGGAATCAAACACCTTCCCATCGGTAAGTGTCCCCTAAAAAATTCACCACACAAGTTACAATATGATTCCTTCTGTTGGCTTTTCTTATTATTTTGTTATTATTTACTGACCATTAACTCTATTTATTGCAGGTATATATAACTGTAACAGACACCATGCTTCTGAGCTAGTTTTGGTGTCAAACTGTGTCAGTCTTGGGATTTCTGTTGCCCTTCAACCAGAATTTGATGATTCAACACGAATGGGATTTCGAAAAGTTGATAGAAAATAATAAAACATACCCGATAGTGGACTTTGATGCGGTCTCCTTTGTGAGCTTGGATGCTGCATGTTTCTGGCTTGTACTGAATCAATAGATGAAAAAGAATAAATACTGTCTTTGCAAGATAAGATGCAGTGATCTTGAATTCTGGAAGTAGAAAATACTTCTCTATTTATATACCAGTTCAAATGTGACTATCGATCGAACACTTGTACATTTCCCTAGACAAAAGAGGCTCTTTTGTGTTACCTTTTTGATGGACCTTAATGCATTTGTGCTATTTAGCATCAACTAACACAATAGGCAATAAAGGACCAAACGAAAACAAGGAAACTGTAAGACTTGGAGCTCAGCTGACAAAGAAATGTATGTTTTCAGTATTGAACCTAACAAGTACAGAATCTGCATCTGTTATGGACTGTGATATTTTTTTATTGAAATTGGTGCTGGCAAAAAAGAACCGAATGAAAAGCCCCAACCAAAAGGGCATGAACCTAAACAGTAGTCAAGATTCTTTTGAGAAGTCAAAGACTCACAGACGACTATGGTAAACTGAATGAAATGACAGGCCTAACCACTATACACTCTTAACCAAATCAACACAAAATCCAAACCCGCATTGCCTGAAGAACAAGAAATGATCAAGCCTAAAGCTGACTGGCCCAATACCGGAACCTCACCAGAGCACGAAACAACTCAATACCAGCAGCTATCACCAACCTTATAGGATCCTAACATGCAAAGGACCGAATCCAACAATTGTACACAAATTGACCTGATCCCAAAGTGACCAGACCAAAATTTGGACCAGAAATCAACAAAAACGCAATTGATCTTAACATGTTTTGATGGTTTGACCCAATCCTTTAACTATTGCATTTGGTTCAATGAGGCTTCAAAAAAGCACAAGATTTGTTGGGTGAGTGTATCTATAACATAACAGCATTGGTCAAATATTTATGCAATCACTTCATCAAATCTTATGTGAAGTTGTTCTTTTACCTCTATTCCTCCATACAAAACTACTTCACATCTTTTACATAATTGAGAGGAATAGAGAATCAAACTAAGGCAAATTATTATAGAAAATGGCCAGTGAATCCTAATGGGAATACCAAACTTTGTAATTTTCGGAACACCATTTTATAAAATCGTGAAAATTTTAGAATTTTGAGAATGCATGTGCTTCAGAATTCTCCCATAATTCCAGCTCCAATTGCTCCCAAATTCCCTATTTTAACCATCAAAGGCACTGTATTCAATTAAGACACCATTTAAAAGATATCTCAAATCATACCTTCACGCCGATCTGAAGCTCTTTTACATCACCAGATTTCTTCGCGGAAGCTGGAATTACAAAGCATCGTTAGATTCGAACCAAAAGAAGTCCAGTAAGAAATTCGATCGGTGGAAAGGAAAGATTGACGAGCTTTAATGGGAATTTTATTACCTGAAAGGAGAATTGTAGTGGCAAACACGATGCAAAGGAGAAGCTTTGCCATGGCGACTGGAAATCCAACGTCGTTTGTTCTTTTTTCTTTTAAGAACGAAAACTAGAAAGCTAATGGCGATCCGTATAAAATGGGTAAAGAACTTTAACAGACTAGTTCTGGTTTCATGCAGCGCACGGACTATAAAATCAAAAGCGCGATGTATATGGTTCGTGCACTGCATGAAGCAAATACTACTCTGTTAAATGCTTTACCCTATGTACGAGTCCAGATCCCTGAAGTAACTCAAATTTTAATTTAGATCAGGACCGTCAGATCAGAATCGGAGCCAATAAGGCCTAAGTCTTAAATATTTCGTGCAAAACAGATTGGACGGTTTGGATCTAAATTCAAAATTTGAGTTACCTTAGGTGATATGAATTCTCCGATATACTCGGCTGTTGCTAATTTGCTATTATTTTCATTAGAGATGGAGTTGTCCACTGCATGTATCAACGCTAGCTATATACGAGTGTAGCTAACAATACTAGGGATTACGATAATATATAATAGAATAATTTGTCATTTATTAAAATTAGTTTAAGATTTGTAGCTCTATACCATATTATATCGTGTACGATAAAAATATGTGTACTATGCACTGAAAACCAACTTCAAAGCTTGACAGAGACTAAATTTGGTACTCTAATGGCTTGAACATGATGTAAATGTGCTGATTATAAACTTGATTGAGAAAGGGACCTGCGAAAAGTCAAAGAAAGGGCATCAAGCTCTCTGGCACTACGAAAATTTGTAACCTATGTACTTTATGTGAGTTTATTAGCATGTTTACAATTTGATTTGGAGTTGTTATGGTATCCATTCAACTACAATTTTATGTTAGGGTACAGTACCAGTTCAATACAGGGATGTCAGAACAAAATGCACAAAAAACTGCAGTTTAAGTCCCTACACTTTTCAATATTGTATTTTCTTTTAGCAAAGATTGCTGTAAGCTAATAATGAGCACTCAGAAATCATAGAATATTTCTGAAGTTTAAACTCAGATTAGATAATAATGCTTTAAATAGACTAAACAGACATTAACAAATTTAAAAATCTGGGGCTAGAAAAATTAAACAAACTGAACATGTTTAGACTTTTCCATCTTTGTCCTTCTCTGGCAATACCAAAAATTTGTTAAGACATATTTTTTTCTACAAACAGGGTAACACCTTCCATCACTTCCATGTGATGTAGATTGATTGATACTCAAGGTCGATCCTGAAGATTTTGAGGTCCGGGGCTGAAGAAAAATTTGGGCCCTTATATACACAATTTTTTTATTAATACGCCATTAGATCATACAAAATAAGGGGGACATAAAACCAATATCCCTCAAAATAAAACATATACAATGATTAATATACCGACACCATGCTTCTTGCTTCTCGCTTCTTGATCAACCAATTCTGAACACTCGTATGTTGTACCTACACAAAAAGCACGTATAAACAACATCTCATCTGAAATGACTCCTTCTTGCATTTTTAGAAGCAAAATTCTCAATTATATGTTCAACATCAATAGTTTTCAACATATTTTTTTCAATACTTAATATTGTTAATCCATTCAACCTATCTTGAGTCATAGTTGTCCGTAAATAAGATTTTATCAACTTTAATTTTGAAAAACTCCTTTTCTGCATATGGCACAGTAATAGGTACAGTTAGTAAAACTCTATAAGCAACTAAAATATTTGAAAACATGTCTATTTTTTTTACAAACTCCATAACTATAATGGAGTTCCATGCATTTCCATATTGACACGCTTCATTTGGTAGTATTACCTACAATATTTGTAATTCTGAAAATAAACATTGTGCATCAATATCACAATTCTCACCATGTGTCAAAGCATTTTCAAGTTTCAGACAATAATTTTTCATTCCTACATCAATAAGCAAATCTCTAATAGGGTCATTCTCAATAAGCAAATTTCTCAGTTTTGAATCTAAATCATCCCATACTCTAGGATCATATATATTTATAGATAACGAAGAATCTAAGCACTCAGACACATAATTAATTTCTTCATTATTTTCACTAGTCTCATTTTCAAGCACATTTATTAGTTCTTCATTTACCTCATTTTCATTTTCAGACACATTTGTGGTTTCTTGATTTACCTTATCTTCATTTACCTCATTTTCATTTTCAGATACATTTCTTGTTTCTTCGTGCACCTCACTTTCAACTTGGTTTTCTAAAGACTCATTTTGCGGTTTAATTTTCTTCTAAAGCTTTTGAATAGAACCTTTTGGAGGTTTTAGTTTTTCTTCTCCCTCTCTTTTTCTGTTTCTTTTTTCGCTACCTGATATATGTTTTCTATAAAATATTGTTTTAAATTTAATAAAAATAAGTATAGAAGTATAGAACCTGAGTAATGAGACACAAAAGGCAGCGCTGACTTAGATCCAACTATGAGACTATGAGTTACCTAAATTTGATCTGAAACTGTAAAAACAAAAAAAAAATTGGCAAAAGCTAAGTTATTAAATTAATTATTACACAATTGAAAGTAGCTATAGTGATCACTAATCACTTGCTTTAATAAAAAACACGCACCAAGCATACCAAATAGAGAGATTTGTTCCAATTGAGAATTTGAGATGACTCAGTAGCTATGATTGCAAAAAAAAAGGCTTCGCTTATAAAGAATTAAAGATAAAACCTCACCTTAGCGAGTCGCAACGATATAAAATTCAAATTTTGCCAATTGAATTCAGAGAGTCGACACTAGAACTCTAGAAGAACAAGAATCCGGAATATCTAACCCTCAGAACCCCAAATTGGTATCTGAGTTTTGAATTCTGACATCCACGACAAGATGCGATGCGACAATATTCGAAGCAGATGCAAAACGAGATCGTGGGAGGAGCTAGGGTTTTTTTTTTCTTTCGTTTCATAGTGGAGGACTGGAGGTGGTGCCATGGTGGGTGGAGCTAGGATTTTTTTTCTTTTGTTTTACAGTGGGGCTGGAGGCGATAGAAGTTTGGAAGAAACGGCAAAATTTTTTTTTTTTTTTTTTTGACCGTATACAAACTTTTCTTTTTGGGGCCCTTTTGGATTTTGGGGCCTGGGGCCATCGCCCTGGGTACCCTGGGTAAGGGCCGGCCCTATTGATACTAATCAAAATAAAAGCACTAGGAAGCAAAACAACAGACTACACAACAATACCAATCATCACGAAAACAAAAAAATTGCATACCACTCCAGGAACTATCACAATAATCAATATCATGAAATCAAAATTATGTCATACCACTCCAGGAAATGTAGCACAATTGAATATAACACATCAAAACATCACGAAAACAAATTTTTAATGTAAATGCATCCTATCGAGTTACTTCTCTTGCAGTAAATAACAAAAAATTTAGTCCATTTTCAATGCAATAACAAAACGCCCCTATATATATATATATATAGGCTCCCTTCGTAGTAAAAGTCCTTAGGCATTTTAAATTTTCAAGCCTTTAAATCTCTGTCTATAATCCCTTAAAGTACTCGTCTCAAGATTTTGAACCTTATATGTAACTTATCATTTTTTTTTTCTCAAGCCTTTAAACTTTGTCTACAAACCTTTAAAATACTTGTGTCAAGATTTAAAACTTACATGTAATTAACTTATCTATTTTTTTTTAAAGTTAAACCTCGTAGGTACTTTAAATTTTCAAGTACGGTCTACAACCCTTTAAATTTCTTGTGTAAAGCCTTTAAACCTTATACGTAACTTATCAAAGTACAGTATTTATACATAGCATATGAAGCCTTCAAATCTACACGTGCAAGCCTTTAAACCAAGCATATGAAGTCTTTCAATGTAGCTATCAAGTATTTATACGCAGCATATCTCAAAAAAAAAAAAATAACGATACATATATGACTCAAAAGTACTCCTTCATGAATCTCATTATTAGAAAGATAAAATCGAGTGAAAGACGTTTATACTTTTAGATTCACAAAATTTGTCGCAGATCGTCGGAAAAATAAATAAGAACTAATAAAGAAAAAGAACTATCATATTACTTGATCGGGAAAATTTATCACATATCGTCACAGATTTTTCATGCATCTTAATAATTAGCTATCAAATCCATTTGAATCAAGAAAAAGAACTATCATATTACTTGATAAATGCATCAAGCTAACATGAATTACAATGCATTGTCCAAGCATAGAACTACAAAAACAAACTGTTAAAAATAATAAACTTAATTAGTGGTCAAATGTACGTAATAGTTAAAGTTGGAATTCTCTAGAAGTTTCATGAATGTTATTGTTAGAATTCTCTAAGAGGTGTGTCTTCTAGGCGTTTTGGAAATTAGAAATTCGTATCTAGGAAATAGAGAGGATTAATATAATATGTGTCTATTATATATATTAGAGTGTGTGAATGTTTTTATGGGTCTATATAATATGTAAGGAGTTTTTGATGTAAGAGAGTAAGAGAATATTGATAATAAAAATTAATTTTCGGCCATAGAGTGTTCTCTCCTTCACTATTAGATATATTAAGTTCATATTAATATTAACAAAAATAAGCTGTTTTGGCTCAACAGTCTGAAGTCTGAACCGATCGACTAGAGAGCACAAAGAGATAAGAAAGAGCTAAAAAAATATTCAAAACCCATCAAGTCTATTTTAATCAAGAAATTTTTTTCAAGCAAACATATCTCCAACCAAGGACAAAGATAATTAATTATGAGCAATCAAATCCTTTTGAATCAAGAAAAAGAACTATCAAATTTACTTGATAGCTTTGATTCATGTTTGTAAGCGCGCGATACATAACTCTCAATGTAATTACTATAAGCGATATTTTCATCCAATAAGTTAACTGAAAGAAATCTCAATTAGTATGAATTTTTGGCTAATGGATCTCATTACAATTCAAGGGAACTCAAAACATATTTTATCATCCACAACCCTATTAAATAAAATTGAGAAAAAATTACCACCTAGAAGAAGATGAAATACAACCTGTAGTAAACGAAAAACAACCCCTGAAACATGAAAGACAACCAGTAGAATATGAAAAATAATTAGAAGAAGATCAAAATCAACTTGTAAAAGCTGAAAAACAATTAGAAGAAGATGAAAAACAAATAGTAAAACTTGAAACAAGTACATGATGAAAGACAACTAGAAGGCGGTGAAATACAACTATAAGAATTTGAAAGACAATTAGAAGAAGATGAAACACAAATAGTAGAAGATGAAAGACAACCAATACAACTTGAAAGACAACTGTACAAAATGAAAGACAACTAGAAGAGGCAATGAAATACAA
Organism: Carex parvula; assembly: GCA_025461045.1. Classification (NCBI taxonomy): domain Eukaryota; kingdom Viridiplantae; phylum Streptophyta; class Magnoliopsida; order Poales; family Cyperaceae; genus Carex; species Carex parvula. The sequence goes on along the minus strand of JAJGRW010000362.1, from coordinate 3,752 downwards.
TTAGAAGATAATGAAAAATAACTAGAAAAAGATGAAAGACAACTTGTAGAAGGTGAAAGAGAACCAGTAGATTATGAAAGACATCATAAGAAGATGAAAGACAACTAATAGAAGGTGAAAGACAATAAGAACAAAGAAGAAAAACAACCAGTACAAGATAATGACAACTAGAAAAAGATGAAATACAACAAGTAGACAACCAGTAGAAGATGAAACACAACTAGTCGAAAATGAAGACAACCAGTAGAACATGAAAGACAACTAGAATAAGATGAAATAGAACCTGTAGTGCACAAAAGACAACCGGTAGAACATGACATACAACTGTAGAAGGTGAAAAATAACTATATAAAAATGAAAGACAACAAGTACAAGATAAAGAACAACTAAAAAAAGATGAAGGACAACAAGTAGAAAATGAAAGCTAACTAGTAGAATAAGAAGGACAACCAGTACAAGGAGCAAGATAATTACAAGAAGATGAAATACAACATGTAGTTAACGAAAGACAATTGTAGAAGATGAAAGACAACTAGTAGAACATGAAAGGCAACTAGAAGAATTAAACACATTTAGTAAAAGGTGAAAAACTACTAGAAGAAGATGAAGGATAACTAGTAAAACTTGAAAGACAACCAGTACACGATGAAAGACAACCAGTAGATCATGAAAGAAGTTGAAGGACAACTTGTTGAATATGAAAGACAACCAGCAGATCATAAAGACAACTATAGAAGGCAATAAAATACAACTAGAAGAAGATGAAGGACAACTTGTTGAATATGAAAGACAACCAGTAGATCATGAAAGACAACCATAAGAAGATGAAAGACAACTAGTAGAAGGTGAAAGACAACTAGTAGAAGGTGAAAGACAACCAGTAAAAAAATGTGACAACTAGAAAAAGATGAAATACAACTAGAAGAAGATGAAATACAACTAGTAGAACGTGAAAGAGGACCAGTACAAGACGAAAGACAACCAGAACAAGATGAAATACAACTAGAAAAAGATGAAACACAAGCTGTAGTAGACAAAATACAACTAGTAGAACAAGAAAGACAATCAGTATAAGGTGAAAGACAACTAGAAGAACATGAAAGACAACTAGAATAACATGAAATACAACTAGATTAATATGAAATACAATTAGAAGGAGATGAAATACAACCTATAGTAGACGAAAGATAACCAATGGAACATGAAAGATACTAGTAGAACATGAAAGACAACTAGAAGAAGATGATAGACAACTAGTAGAAGGTGAAAAACAACTAGAAGAAGATGAAAGAGAACCAGTAAAACTTGAAAGACAACCAATACATGACTAAAGACAACTAGAAGGCGATCAAATACAACTAGAAGAAGATAAAGGATAACATGTTGAACATGAAAGACAACCAGTAGATCATGAAATGCAACCACAAGAACATGAAAGACAACTAGTAGAAGGTGAAAGACAATAGAAGAAGATGAATAACAACCAGTAAAAGATGAAGGACATCTAGTATAAGGTGAAAGACAATAGAAGAAGATGAGTGACAACCAGTAAAAGATGAAGACTAGAAAAAGATGAAATATTGCCAGTAGACAAACAATAGAAGATGAACGACAACTAGCACAAAATGCAAGACAACCAATAGAACATGAAAGACAGCAAGTAAAAGATGAAATATGACCTGTAATACACGAAAGACAACCGGTAGAACATGAAATACAACTAGAAGAAAATGAAAAACAACTAGAAGAAGATGAAAGATAACTAGTAGAAGGTGAAAGACAATTAGAAGAAGATGAAAAGCAATCAGTAAAACAAGAAAAACAATTAGAATGGGAAATACAACCAGTAGAACAAAAAATGAAATAAATCTTATAGTAGACAAAGACAACAATTAGAATGGGAAATACAACCAGTAGAACAAGAAAAACAACCAGTAGAAGCTGAAAGACAACCAGTAGAAGGTGAAAGACAACTACTAGAAGGTGAAAGACACCTATAAGAATACGAAAGACAACCAGTACAAGATAAATGATAACTAGAAGAAGATGAAAGACAACCAGTAGACAACTAGAACAAGATGAAAAGTAACTAGTAGATGATGAAAGCCAACTTGTAGAACAAGAAAAACAACCAGTACAAGAGATATAAGTTGAATAATATAAATATGACTAGAAGAATATGAAATACAACATGTAGTAAACGAAAGACAACCCATGGAACATGAAAGATAACCAGTAAAATATGAAAAATAACTAGAAGAAGATCAAAGACAACTAGTAGAAAGTGAAAAACAATTAGAAGAAGGTGAAAGACAAACAGTAAAACTTGAAGCACAACCAGTACACGATGAAAGACAACTAGAAGGCAATGAATACAACTAGAAGAAGATGAAAGACAACATTTTGAACATGAAGACAACCAGTAAATCATGAAAGACAACCATAAGAAGATGAAAGACAACTAGTAGAAGGTGAAAGACAATTAGAAAAAGATGAAAAACAACCAGTGAAAGATGTTGACAACTAGAAAAGTTGAAACACAACCAGTAGACAACCAGTAGTAGATGAAATACAAACAGTAAAATTTGAAGGACAACCAGTACATGATGAAAGACAACTACAAGGCGATGAAATAGAACTAGAAGAAGATGAAATATATCATGTTGAAAATGAAAGACAACTATAAGAAGATGAAAGGCAACAAGTAGAAGGTCAAAGACAACTATATGAAAATGAAAGACAACCAATACAAGATAAAAGACAACTAAAAGAAAATGAAAGACAACCAGCAGATAACTAGTAGAAATCAAAAGCAAATAGTAGAAGATGAAAGCCAACTAGTAGAACAATAGAGACAACCAGTACAAGGAACAGGACAACAGGAAGAAGATGAAATACAACTAGAATAATATGAAATACAACTAGAAGAAGATGAAAAACAACATGTAGTAAATGAAAGACAAGTTGTAGAAGATGAAGATAACTAGTAGAACATGAAAGACGGCTAGAAGAAGATTAAAGACAACTAGAAGAAGACAAATAGAAGGTGAAAAAAAACAACTAGAAGAAGAAGAGAAACAACCAGTAAAACTTGAAAGACAACCAGTATAAGATGAAAGACAACTAGAAGGCAATGAAATACACCTAGAAGATGATGAAAAATAATTAGAAAAAGATGAAAGACAACTAGTAGAAGGTGAAAGACAATTAGAAGAAGAAGAGAAACAACTAGTAAAAGATGAAGGACAACTAGAAAAATATGAAATACAACTGGTAGACAACCAGTTGAAGATGAAAGACAACTAGTTAAAGATGAAGGACAACCAGTAGAATATGAAAGACAACTAGAAGACGATGAAATACATTTTGTAGTAGACGAAAGATAAATGGTAGAACATGAAAGACAAACAGTAGAAGTTGAAAGAAAAACTAGTAGAATGTGAAAGACAGCTATAAGAGTACGAAAGATAACTAGTACAAGATAATGGGCAACTACAAGAAGATGAAGACAACTAGTAGACAATTAGTAGAAGATGAAAAGCAACTAGTAGAAGATGAAAGACAACCAGTTACAAGGAGCAAGACAACTAGAAGCAGATGAACCTACAACTAGAATCATAGACATACGACTAGAAGAAGATGACAACAACAACCATGTAGTATAGCGAAAGACAACCAGTGACATGAAAGGACAACCATAAAAAGATAAAAAACAATAGTATAAGGTGAAAGACAACCAGTAGAAGATGTAG